>JACDJE010000131.1:1568224-1827786 GCA_016647715.1 Pavo muticus
CCCCCCCGGCCTTCTTTGTGAGCATTTCAAAAATGTGTCTTCAGAACATCCTTCCCTTTCCTGTCTGAAGAAAAACAGGAGAGACTGTAGACGTAGGATTTGTTTAACTTAATTTTTTTAGGAGGTGAAATTTCAAAAGCGTTGTTCTTATTTCTTCTACACTTGCCCTGTATTATTTCATGCACTGGCTGAGCAAATCATCCCTTCTCGTAATCTTGCAGTGAGTGGCCACCTCAGTGCTAGAGTGGCACAGGGTGCAGAGCAGACAGCAGTGGGATGGCTGAGTGCAGGCCCATCCAAGCAGGGAAGAGTCGCTGCTTGATGCAGCCACTGAAGTTCACACCAGGTTGGAGCTGATGTGAGTGATGTGAAGGATGAGCACATCCTGAGGATCACCACTGGCCTGCAGCCACCGGTAGAAGTGCATAATGCAGGTAATAAGGGCCTGGAAAAAGGCATTGATCGTCAGAGATTTCAATTATCACAGTATTGATGTAGGGCTGCAGCAGAGAGGAAAGGGCCACAGAATTTGGAGAAGACCATACCCATGACACAATCCACTGGGCAGCTCTAAAGCCCATGTCTTGTGTCCCAAGAAGGCCACCAGTGGGAGGTGAGCTGGCTGCAGCTTGAGGTGGGTGAAGGAAGCAGTGATGGAGGGTTCCTGCTCCCAATAAAAGTTCTTGCGAGTCATGTCCTGCTTCATGAGCCTGATTGAGGACTGCCAGCAGAGCCATCCTACTGTGTGGACAAGCATTTAGATCAGTGAAAGTCATGTGGGTATCCATGTGCATACTGCTGTATGCATTACTTGGGAACCTTTTACTACGTGCTTAATTTGTATGCTCAACCTGCGGGGGTGTGTGCATACATTTTGCTGCACCTGTAAGTTTTTTGATGTTTATCAGCCTTATGCACCTTCCTCAAAGGCTAGAACTGTGAAACAGCAGTAAGCATGCAAAACAAAAACAGAGAAGGCGAAAGAAAGTATCCTGAGTCATGCTGTACCTGGAAGGAAAAGGCATCCTTTGACTGCGGGATATGGATCTGTACAGCTGTCCAGAGCCTGCCTATAGAGCCTAGAGTACAGCTGTGTGAAGGGAACAGGAGAATAATTAATTATCTTTAGTGTCACTCTTGGTAAGAGACAAAATGTCAGAAATTCTGTGAACTACAGAAGCTCAAACCGGGCTCCAGACTTTGCATTTCCAGCCTCCCTCTGACAGTCTCACTTGTATCAACTGTGTTTGTCTCTGATGGACTCGGTGTCTTCCAGGCAAATAAATAATTGGTTCTTGTCTCTGTCTGCCCTTCTGCCCAAGGGACTTAAAGCTAATTTGTGCTGACTATTGGTCTTTGGGTAAAGGGCAACTGTGAAGGGAAGCCAGGGTGTATATACAGATGGATGATCCTTGCACTGTGAAGTTGTAAGTAGCCTCTCATCCTGTGAGAGGTCTCCAGCTGTGAGAGGGTTCCTTTAGGAGATTTCTAGGGAATGAAGCACGTGGAGATGGGAAGCCCCTATGCCTTAAACGTTTCAGCAAGCTCAGCTCGAGGCTCAAATGCCTGGAGCTGCACACACCACAGTTTGGGTGAAATACAGGCACACAGTGATGCAGGTAGCTCTATGTGAGAGCCTGGCTTGTGCCTCAGGAAGTGGCAGGGTGGGTCTCAGAGTCCGTGCACAGAGGACAGGCTGTAAGGGAGTTGGGGATGAAGGAAAGTCACATTTGACATGAGCATCTCTTGAGTGAGACCCAGGAAAGATGTAGAAAGGAGACTTAACTCAAACAGACAAAAGTAATTAGAGGAGCAAAATAATAGATTAATGAGCAGCTAGTGTCAGGGGAACTTAATAATTATCAGTAGAGGATTTCCTTCAGTGCACAAGCTGGCCGAGGGCAAGAAACATAGCAAGCAAAACTCTAGTCCTGTTTAAGGAAGGTGCTAGGAGACTGGGGGCAAGGGGTATATGGAGGATGATAACAGAGGCTGAGTCAAGTGCTTCCTTTGAATCTCTTGTTTTCTGTAGCTCAGGTAACAGCTGAGGAGGAGGGGGATGTGGGAAATGCTAGATAGTATCTAACGGTGTTAATAATGGCTCAATAAAAATGCTCTGATAAGAACACATTAAAGTTGCACAGTTAAGCACTTGCAAGCCAGGTAAGGTGAGATTTAAGGTTACAAATACAACCTTAACTCTTCTCCTGCTGAGTATACCTTAGCAGGCAGCCTCTAATTAAGGGGCATCAGGCTACTTCCCAAGTAATATATCATAACATTGGTTAATGCTCTCTTCAGCTTTGGGCAGGATCATATGGTGCTTTAAATACTGTGTGTGTCTGTGTGTGCCTGGTAAAATGTATCCATTTTAATAATGGCACTGAGAATGCTGCATTAGTTGCACTTGAAGAAAATAGTGTGGTTTAGACACAAGGTCCATTTAGAGTGTCTAGATAGAAGGCAACCCACCATCCATTCTCTCAGGCCACCATCTCATGTCTCAGAGAGCAGTAGGCTAGGAAGGTGTCAACATTCACTGCAAGTAATGTTGAATTTAAGAGATTTCTTTCTAAGGACAGATTTTGACTCCTTTAGCTCTGCATGCTGCGTTTTTCTGAAGTCATTTTGACCACAAGCCAAGATATTACTCTGTCACATCAGACTGTACCACAAGATGTGCCTGTCCTCTCTGTCACCGAGACTCAGGTTTTCCATTATCTTATCAATATATTTTCCTCTTAGGCCTTCTACACTTGCAGCTTTTAGTCTCATTGCTTGTACCATGGTTTGTGATACAATGGAAAAGAGAATTAATGTAAGTGGTAGATCTATTCATGAGGAGCATTGCAGAAGTGAACCAATCCAATGGGCTTAAACTGCACATTGTAGATTCTTGGTAGCTATGCCAAGTTGTTAGCCCTGCCCATGCTATGACCTCACAATCCTTTGAGGAGTATCTATCCCTTCTGCTGTGGAAGTGACATTGGACTATGACTCTCTCCAAATCTGTCATCACGTGAGTTCAGATGCAGACTTGCATGTGTTTGAGAGTGTCTAGAGCAGTCTCAGATGCCCTGAGCTTTATTTTTGTATTGTGGATCACTATCCAAAGAACAGATGGGGTAGCAGGAAAGCCAAAGGCAAGAGTAGTAGTCTCAGCAGCAATCAGAGCTCTGTAGATATTTTTGCAGGTTTCCAAAGGTGTGTTTGGTTGCCCCAGCAAGGAAGAATCAGGTTGTGAGAGCTGTCCCTTCAAGGCATACCAGTCAATATAGAGCAGAAGCTCAACAAAAAGCTTTTGTGAGAAAAGAGAAGGTCACAAAACCCAGCCGGTCCTCTGGGAGCTGGCCACAGGGGAGCAGAGGTCATGTGCAGGAAATGAGAGGACACCTGTGAGGAGACAGCTAGAGAATTTCACAGAAAGCCCCCGGCATGGGAAATATGGTGATTAGTTTCCACAGACCTGCACGCATCTGAAGTGAGCTAAAAATTTCCTCACTTAGAGACTTTGGGGATCACTGAGCGTAGTTTGTTTAAAAGAAATGAGCTTCATCTGAGAGGTTTTGCAACTTGTGCTAATGAGAGTCTGTCTATCAAACTTAAGTGGCATCAAGTGGCTCAGAACAAGGGCTCTTGGGCGTTAAATGGTTCCTACCAAATACCAAGCCCATTACCATGATTGGCTGTTATAGCCCTCTAAACGGCAAAAGTGATTAAATTGGTCGTTATGAAACACTAAAGATGCATAATTATGAAAAATAGGGCTTGAGTAAGAGGAGATTTCATCTCACTGGCTTGTATCTCAAGGAGGAATCAATGCAGAAATGTTTTAAAAGCAGCCAAGGGTTGCCCCTTGTCTGGTTTTCTCCTGACAGTCTGGAATCATGAATGTGTTTGGAAGGGAGCACGTTTCTTCAGTCTCTAGGCCAATATATGAGCTGGAGCCTGAGTATCGCAAGACCTGCTCTGCACATAAGGTTAAAATACTACCTTGCCAGGGGAGGCTTTGACTCCCTGCTATCCCTCACAGCCCTGGGCTCTGAGGGAAGTCGGCTCTTCTTGGTTGTTTGCCACAGGATCCATCTAACCCATCCAGCAGCACGGAGCAATGAGCTGTGAACATGTGTCCTGGGCTGAGCCAAGCCCCAGCAGAGAAGCATTTGGGCAGGATAGGTTATGCTGGGCAGGAGCAGCTCCAGCAACTTGGTGAGAGCTAAAGCATTAACACATTGGTGTTTATTTAGCAGGCTGGGCAATCAGAATTAAGAATTGAGCATTTTTTCATCAGGAAACTGCTGTGGGAGGCTTTGAGATGCAGCCAGTGCCAAGCAAACCTGTCCATACCCAGCTGTCCCTCATTTGCTGAGGTGAGCTCCTAACCTTGGCATATCAGGCGCTCCTGCCTTATCCAGGAGGCAGGGATTTGTGCTACTGGATGCTGTGGGTATGAGGGCTGCTCCAGAAGTCATGCCTCCTTTTTTACTATGTTGCCCATGCTATCAGAGGCAGATATTGGAGGCATGGCAGTAGGTGTTGAACCTTCCCACCAGTATTCCCTTACATTTTGTTGCCATGTGACAGATGGCAGCAGAGGGGCAGTCTGACAGAATGACATCTGACATGGAAGTGCGGATGAAGCAAAGGTGTGGAATTGAACTCCTTCATGTGGAAAAAATGGCACCCATTGACATTCACCAATGCTTGCTGAATGTTTATGGCGGCCAACCTTTGAATGTGAGTACAGTGAGGTGGTGGGTGGTGCATTTCAGCAGTGATGACAGCGGCAATGGGGCACCTCCACTGGTGCAGATTGTTAGAAGCACAGCATGCAGGCTCTTGTTCATCACTGGTGAAAATGCGCAGCTAATAATGGTGGCTATGTTGAAAAGTGGTGTTTTGCAGCTGAGGATATGCTCTATCAGACAGTGTTATGGTGCTCTTTGTATCTGTTGTAGTTTCCATGGAAATAAATAGAATGCATTACTTTCAGAGCAGCAGACAAACATTTTGTCCTCCTAGGAAGCTCTCTGTTAGCAGACAGTGTGTGCCCCATCAGTGAGCACTGCTGAACTTCACCTTTCCACTTCAGCCCCTTCCCTGTGGGCTGAGGGGACATCTCCTCTTTACATGAGTGGCACCATTTTAGCATCTGCATCTTTGCTGCCATGGAGAACAGCAGCCTGTCTGTGGAAACGGCCAACAGCTGTTCTAGAGTTGCGCTCTCCATGCCATGGGGAAGCTTTCTAGGACGCAGCTTAACAAAGGTAGATGGCAGAGATGAAGTGTCAGGGCTCCTGTCACTGGTGTTTGGTGACTGTGTGCAAAGTGACAGCAGCGCTGAGTGTCCATGGAACTCTACAGATGGGCAGGTGTTGAATACAAAGTGGCACAGCTACTACCTGTCTTTGAGTTTAGCGTGTCAGGGAAAAGGGTTGTGGAGTTCTGTCAGTGAAGAACGGGAGGCTTTTGCCCTCGTAACAGCTCCCTTTCCTATTGTTGGGCAGCTCTGAGGGTGAGACAGGTGCTTTGCCCCCTTCCTGCTCTCCCACCCAGCCTCCCAGCTGTGCCAGTGTCTCTCCCTGCTGCTTTAGAGTGCCCCTCATGTAATTCTCATGCTAAAAGGCTGGAATAGCACCAAGCACAGAGCAGAATACGTGCACGGTTGTTCTTTCGCACAGCTACATCAACCCAGACTTCCTAAAGCTCTGATGTTCTGGGTTTGCACAGACTTTCAGCAGAAGCAGGTTATTTATTTATTTATGTTTTAGTATCTTTTTAGTTCTCTCCTTCTTTGCTGCCATACCAACCCTAGAAGAGCTCGTTTTTACAACCTCCTCAGAAAGAGTAATAGCTGTGCTGAGCTATGCACAGCCTCCGGGGGCTCTCCACTCTCCTTGGTTGCTGCATTTCTCTATAGGTGAGCACTGCCTGAGTTGCTGAGCCCATGTCCTTGTTTTTCTGGTTGGAACCAAGTGGTCACTGGGGATAAGCTCATATTTACGTGCTGTTACTCCTCCTGTGTCTGATATGTAATGTACTGGCAGATCCTACCTGACATTCTGCTGACCATTCATCTCCCTCATCTACCCGTCTCTGCATTCCATCTTTTCTTGTACGACAGCTGATTTGGGGCATCTTGCAGGAAACTAATTTTTTTGTAAATCAAATGCCTTTAAAAAATGATCAGACGCTGCTTGGTATCAGAATATGTCATTTAAGGCATTAGTCATTTCTAAGAAAATACTCAGTGTGTATGCAATTTATGTTATTATTCGTATCCCAAAGGGCGAGTAATATCATCTTCAGGTGTATGTGAGAGTGTGTGAGCAATCCTGTTGGCTGATTTGCTGTGTAAAGTTGCCTTCCCTAGTACTTCTGTCGCTGCTGTAGTCAAAATAAAAGGTGCCCTGTCCTAAATGGGAAAGCCAACTATCTCCGCTTTTTGAAGAGACTGTACCCTTCACAAAGATAAAGTTGGAACACACCTCTTGGCTCCTACTCACATTTAATCCTCCTCCAAGTCCAGTCTACTTAGCCAACTTGATCTGTCTGAAGAACTGCTTGCATTAATTTAATTGGAGTTAGAAATATCCTATTTTAGACCGTTCTTGAGTTTTGAACAGCAGACAGCTTGTGAAAATGGATTGATTTCATTCCTTAGATGTCTTTCTAACTTCTTTTTGTGACTTGTTGTAATTTGCACATAGTTGTTAGCTTAAATCCCCAGCTGTACAGGAAAAGATTACTCTTTGCAAGGGTGAATGTTTGCCACAAATTCTGATTCCGGGAATGTAGACATATTTCATTATTGCAGCTTGCTTCCAGGAAACAATGTGACCACAATGAAGTTCTTTGCCTACACACTAGCTTGTACGTATTCGAAAATGCCTACATTTTAGATTCTTCCAGAATAATGAATGCATCTGAGATTTCCCGTGTTATTAGCCTAGCTTATGCTAAAAAATAATAGGGTTGTGATTGCCATTCTCTTTGGATTTGACATTACAAGTGTGTGTATCAGGAACTAGATCACTCGAGAATTAAGCTTGCTCACTTCCCTGCAGAAATAATTTAGTCCAGATGCCTCAAAAAGCTTAATTTGTGTTCAGGGAACAGCTTCTCAGGAAAGAATGGATTACAGACACTGGAGGATAGAATGAGTAAAAAACTGAGCCTGGGTATCTCATATGGAACCTTTTCCGTCTTCTAATTGGGTCTATAAGCCCCAACTGCATTTTAATCAGTTGCTTTTGACAAGTATGATTTTGATGACAAAAGGGGTGGACACCTTATTTATTTATAAAATTGTTCTCATAGGTTTCAGAAGGGCTTTGGGACTTCCTCAAACACTACAGCCTTCATGGTCAGGATGTCAATGTCCAGAAACTGTACCTGAACGTGGAAGTTGCATATTTCTAGCCTAAACACGTTTATACTAATGGCAAATACTGTGTTGTGACTGAGATCTTACTTTTTTGCTTGTCTTTGTTGCATCACTTTGTTTTGCCTATATGTTGCCTCTCCCTTTGCTAGGTTTTTTTTTTTTTAATCTAGTCCTTACACTGTCAATAAATCTAGGAGGGAACGTTGCAAATTCCCTGCTTTCCCCTTCTCAAACTCTTAACTTGGAAACTCAAATGTAAGGTGTTGAACAGAATCCACTTGTGTTGCCTTCATATTGCTGTGGCAAACTGAGTGCATCACCTTTAAGATGCTGGAAATAGGTTCCCAAGAAGAAACTGCATTAAGGAGTTGTCTGGAATAGATTTTCTGAAAGCGACTTTAAATACAAAAGTACTGTCAAAGAACTACCCTTAGCAAAAGCTACTCATTTAGCTGACTAGCCAGCAAACCCAAAGACTAGACCAAGTATTAGATGTCCTTTACTAGACATCAGTCTCGTAGAGGTAGGGACATTGCCTGTGAACTTGTACCAGAGCAATCTGTTACTCAGCTGTCCTTTTTCTCACCATTTGCCAAGTTGGCTCTTTCCTCTCCAGAATTCCCCAGGTCAGGAAAAGAAAATGGAGTGAGGTACACTTGTCAATAGCTCTTCCATCAAAGCCTGCCTAATTTATATGCAGGCAATAAGTGAATTAGGCCTGCAGGGAAAGGCAGCAGAGACGGGGCTGTTTGAGCAATTTTAAGTGATCCTTTCCTGTTTGCAATTTTCAGTGTTTTGAAGGCCATTTGTAAAGGTAACTTTACATTCCCAAACTTGTGAAAGCATGAGGTAGGTAGCACGGTTTCACACAGCCTCCTCTACGTACCTTGAATGAGAGTGCAGCTTGCAATGAAGTGTTGTGCAAGAAGACTGGAACATTTGCTGTCTCAGGATGCTCTTATCTAGAGGGTGTATGGCAGTCTCCAAAGAGTTTGCCCTGTAGATGTAGTGCTCAGGAGTGTGTTGTTGGAGCTCTATCTCATGCCAAGAGCTGGAGCTGAGGGAGTGGGAGAGTTGAAAAGAAGTAGCTGGCAGGGAGCTTGGTGCAAATGCCCACAGGCATCAAGAGGGCTGTGACAAGCAGGAACCCTGTGTGTGAGCATTTCAGTCAACATCCTTGAGAGCAGTGTGACTGAGCCTGCCCGGGCTTCTCCTCCTGTAGCTCATTTTATCAGCACTAGTACAGGATGTAAAGCAGATCAGGCCTCCAGACACCCTCGCAGCTGCCGAATACCTCCTGTGCTTTGTTCTTCTCCATGTCCCCGAGCATCTCTCTTACAAAAGTAAAAGCAAGACTCTCCTCTTGCTATGAACCCAAAGCATTTCCATTGATTTTTGGAGGTTGTAGCTGGCCACATCCCCACTATACCACAATGCATTTACCAGAGACACTCTTCCCCTCTTACCACCACCATACTGTAGAGGGAATCAACTCTTCTCGTGGCATCAACCTCAAAAACCAATATTCATAGCCTGTTTGCTCCTTCTCCCTGCCTCGGTGCTGGCAGCTGCTGTTCCACCGCCTTCCTGCGCTTGAGATACCTGCCACAGTAGTGAGATCCTCCTGCAAGCTCATTAATTGAAAGGAATTTCTGTCTGGCCTGAAGATGTCAGGAGGCTGACAGAGACGTGTTTCTGTAAAATGAGGCTTGATCTACAGTGCAACAGTCTGGATCACTGAGACTCCTTGACGCTCACTGCCTGCAGCCAGCTTTTCCATGGGGACGTTAATTAAAGCACAGTGTTCAGGGTGTGGTTGCCAGAGCCCCCCAGCTCTGCTGCTGGTGCGTCCTCTGCAGCAGTGCTCTGTGAGGGGCCATTGCTTTCTTCTCCTTGCCTGTTGTGCCACTTCCATTTCTCATTCCCATCAATTTGAAACAGAGCCCTGCTGACCCTGCTGACCGCCACTCATACATTTCCCGGTGTGGTTAATAATAATGGCCTCTGTGGGAAATGATGGGCTGAGACAGAGAAGGGATGTAATGATGCTATGGCTGGGGTAGGCGGAAAGAGGAAACTGAAGTGACAAGCAGCTAAGCAGCAAGAGAGGAGTGTGATGATAAAAACAAACAAACCTGCAGACGTCTGAAACCCACAGCAGCGGTATCCCTGAAATAAATGGAGAGAGACAAGCTTGAGCCCCTAAGGGAGAGGAAAGGGGAAAAGAGAGAGAGAGGGGAAAGTGAGCAGAGAATTATCCAATAATTGAAATGGCATCAGGGAAGAAAAGAACTGAAAAGCACAGAGGGAAAGACAGGCTTGGAATTGGCAGATGGAAAAGAAAGAGGATGAAAGGCAGAGGGAGCAAGCATGGAGGTAGGAAGATGTAGACAGTGAAAGAAAAAGACAGAGGGAATGGTATATGTAGAGCTAACCATAGGGAATGCAGGTAGAACTGAAAGTGGAGAAGCATGGAGGGAAAGATCACGTAAAGGCAGAGGAGGAGAAGCAGAGGTGAACTGAGCCAGGGCAGAGTAAGGAGAGAGAGCAAGGTATTTGGGATTAGAAGGAGGGAGGAAAGAACAAGAAAGTGGGATGTAGAAAGCTGAAGAAGAGCTAGCTGAAGAGTCCCAGGCCTGTGCTGTTGAAAATCACCAGAGAATTATGAAAGGCAGGATCTGGAAACACTGAGTGTCTGATGGCTCCTTCTTCTTTGGGGCTTCACCTGTCCCTGTCAGGTTCTTGGGATCTGAAGGTAAAATCCAGGGAAGCACTTTTCCTTTTTGCATAAACAGAGTTTGATGTGAGGGGAGATTTTTTGACCCCGCGCTGCAGCCCTGGCACCTGTAGCACATAGCAGGCAGGTTTGCTGTACACATTCTCTCAATAGCAGGCATCTGTTGGCTCAGCAGAGCCACCACTTCCTTGCTTCTTGCTTGCTGGGTACTGCACTTCCTGTTGGTAAAACAGATCAATGTTGACATCATGCAGTGTCAGAGATCTTTCTATACGTGCAAATGGTTGCTATTGCCCTTGGCACTCCTCAATAACCAATTATGTGACTATCTCACATAATCTCACTGTTTTTTACCCCCACACAGATCAAATTAGACAAGATGGTTGAATTTACTCTTGGTAATTCCTGCCTGTTGGTTGTAGCTGCCTCAGTGGCAGCTGTTGGAGGAAAACTGTGTTTGCTGTGCTATGGGAAGGTTAGCCAATGCATAGTACTAGCCCATGGCTGCCCTGAGAGAGTTAAGTGGGCAAATCTTCTGCAGGGTTCATCACTCTTCTTAGCTGCTCACATGCTCAACAGTTGAAAGCCGTTTTGCAAGCGGTCCTGCACTGTCACCTTAGCACTCATGTCCTGGGCTCTGTGCTCAGTTAGAATCAGAATTGCACAGGTTGGAAAAGACCTTAAAGACCATTGAGTCCAACCACAACCTAACCATACTACTCTACCTCTAACAACCCTCCACTAAATCATGTCCCTGAGTATCACCACATCCAAACGGTTTTGAACACATCCAGGGATGGTGACTCAACCACCTCCCTGGAGAGCCTATTCCAGTGCTTAACAACCCTTTCTGTAAAGAAGTTTTTCGTGATAACCAACCTGAACTTACCCTGGCGCAACTTGAGGCCATTTCCCCTTGTCCTGTCACCAGTGAGAAGAGACCAGCCCTGCTCTCGCTGTAAGCACCTTTCAGGTATTGGAAGAGAGCATTAAGGTCTCCCCTCAGCATCCTCTTCCCCAGACTGAACAGCCTCAGTTCCTTCAGTCTCTCTTCATAGGGCATATTCTCCAAGCCCTTCACAAGCCTTGTTGCCCTTCTTTGGACCTGCTCCAGCACCTCAGTGTCCTTTCTGTACTGAGGTGCCCAAAACTGTACATAGTACTCGAGGTGAGGCCTCACCAGTGCATTTCTTTCCTTGCCCTCCTGTGTAATAGTGTATAAGCCAAAGATCTTTCTGTGCCTGTGTTTTTTTTTCCCCCAAAAATGTCTTCATGACAGTCTCCATGAGAGTCTTAGCTTTGATGTACATCTAAGGCAGTTCCGCTCTTTTTGATGGGATGAGGCAGGCATGCACTTACGTTAAGCAGAAATATTTTGTTTAGGATTTGGTGACAGGTGTAAATGCACGTACACATCTGGAGCTTTGCTTACTTCAGACATTCTGCAACATTTGTCAAATTGAGTCATTGGGGCTTCTTCTAGGTTGAGAATAAGTCTGAAAAACAACTGCACAAACAGCACAACCACAACAATATTTATTTTAAAGATCTGCATCAATATTCATGGAACTATTTTTTATCGCCACCCTTTTCTTCAGCTTTTTTCCAGCTCCTCAGAAATCACACCCCTCCCATCTTTTGCCATTTCATTTTCCACCTGTTTCATGTAAAGTGTTGAAATCAGCTCTTGTTCTATTTTTTCTGTTAAAGATGAAAGTTGTTAGTATCAAATACAAGTTGTCGTGGCATGTGGAAAGAGAGGGACGTAAGTGAGCCTCATGGCTGGCATTCTGATGCAGAGATTTGGTTTTCAATTAGATAATGCTCTCTGAAAACAGGGCTCTCTGAAAACAGGGCTCTGAAAACAGCACAAGGGACAATATTGACTAAAGCAAAAGCAATTCAGTGGGTGACCTTCATGCTCCCAAGGATGTAGCCAGTCAGGATTCATGGAGTGTAAATGCCACCCAATCAGTATTCATTTCATGTGACTCATAACCAACCAGCACCAGGGAGGGGATGAAAGGCAGCATTCAGGTATGTAATATGATTATCAGATAATATATCAGACTGCGATTCCACAAAGCCAAAGGGTCAACAAGACTGGAAAATGTATTTCACAGCTTCTGAGAAGATGAATTTTTTGAAGATTAGTGTGTTCTCAATATAAAATGAATAAATAAATGAATAAAATAAATTGTTGCCATATAATATGGCTCCCACTTGTCCCTAGCTGACAGCTCCCAGAGACTATGTCTATGGGAACTGTCCACACACTGTATGTGTGGACATCCTTGTTCATATTTGGTCTGGGTTGTGTTTGTACATATGAGATGAAAGGAGAGTTCTGACCCCTTCGCCACTTATCTGTCAGCCAGTCCTGGTTCCTCTAACTGAGCATGCTTAGGGAAGGTTTCCTGCTAGGCATCTGTTTGCTCTTTCTTAACAACCTACCAAAGATTTGAGTCAAATCACCTTTGCCACACAAAGTAGCAGACAATTTGCTCAAGAGTCAGCATTTTCTTGGCCTTTGACTGCATGACTTGACTCCCTTGTGTCTGGGAGGATGAGCGTGGAGATTGTTGCCATGACTGGCTGAAGTTGTGGTGCTAAAAGTTTTAGCAAAGTACACTCAACTGTTGGCTCCAGAGAGACTACAGCTGTGATAATGCTATAAATCGTTACACTCATAAAACAGGCTCCCAGGCATTTTTGCTGCTGCTTCTGATCTCCAGTATGAGGAATGGTCTATGATGCTCTGTCTCTGTGATGCTCTGTGATGTCTCTGTCTCAAAGATAATCTCTGAGTGATCTCAGCAGTAGCATTGTTTGGGCTCAAAACCTCACTCACATCTAACCCCCAACTTCAAAAGGAGGAGACAGTAGACACAGACTGAGCTTTTTCTGGCTTGTAAGTGAATATGGCTGCCCAAAAATCTGGGAGCTGCACCTGCAAGGCAACAATGATAGCTATGCCGTAGTGAGTGAGAGCAGCTTTTAAGACAGCCACTGTCTTTTCTCATGGCTCAAAGAGTGAGTAACAAGAAGTAATAAATCTCAGAGAAAAGAAATGACCTCTGAATTTTCTCAGTAGAAAAACTGGTTCTCTTGAACTGAAAAAAAAAAAAAAAAAAAAAAGTAATTTGGCTTTGGAAATAAGTATTCCTTACATTAAAGGAAAAAAGGGAAGTGTGATTTTATTGTAACTAAATTTCAAGACCTTGAGGGACCATCTAGTTTGATTTCAAGTGCAGCGCGGTCCAGAGAATCTGGCAAAGCAATTCCTGTGCCATATCCGTAACATCTGTTGGAATGACACAGCAGCTTCCACAAGGGCGCAGGTGACTCCGTTGCGGCTTTTACATGTTCCTGTGGAGCACTACAGCCCAGCTCAAGAGGTTCCACAAAACCTGGAGCCCCAAGAACATGGCCTCCTCCCTTCCTGTGCCAGGTTTCCTTTCCATGTACAGCTTCACGCAGCCTGTGGGGAGCATGAAGAAGCAGAGGAATGAAAACTAATGAGGTAAAGTATAATCATAACTCTCCTTCAAACTTGCAAGCTGTTCAGATCAGGTTCTGGGGATGAGCAGTCATTTATCTTTCTTCCACACTGGTTCGATCTGGCTCACCTTGCCTCCACTGAAATACTCACAATTGGAGTGTCTTAGATGAGAGAAGCATAACAACTTTGCTACACTTAGGACACCATTGTCAAATTGAAGGACTGGGGAGGAGCCACTTCACCCAAGGAAAGGATTTGTATTCAGTGCCTGCTAAAGTGCAGGCAGCTTCCGCTTCATGGTCTCGGAGGGGAGCAAAGCACCCTCTTGCATTTTGTCTGCTCAAAAAAAAGCTTAGAATTCAGGAATATTGGGTAAGGAAGGAGGAAATCAGCAAGTCTTTCGTGGACACGCACAACTTTCTGTCCCAGTGCAAGCATCCTGACATGGAATTTTCTAGTTTTTCTGGTGTAATGCTGGAGAGAGGATAAGGCACTGCAGATAAGTGAGAACAGGAGATCTTAGCCCTCAGGAATGCCTTGTGTAGCAAACAGAAAACTTCTTGTAATGTGTGCAAGTTACAGAGGATGTTTGTGTGTACACTAAATGGAGCCAGAAAGAGAGCCCTCCAAGGAGCTGCAACATCTGCTTGTGCTTTAGGCTATTTCAGTGCATTGCAGTGGGCACATTTTTTGAGGTTCTGACTTTGTATCTTGATGTATGCTAACTTGGAGCAGTAGGATCTGCTACAAGCAGTAAAATAGAAATGGGGAAAGAAAATGCAGCTGGGTGTATGTTATGTCCTGAAAAGCCAGTGATCAGCCAGTACACGGGAAAATGCATCAAACACAATAAATCTGGAGCTCTGTCAAGAAGAGGACAAAGGAAGACTTTGTATAAATGGAAATCGTAGAATGGCTTGGATTGGAAGGGACCTCAAAGATCATCTAGTTATAAACTCCTGCCACAGGCAGGAAAATATAGAGAAATGTGATATGCCAGATCTTCTGAAGAGAACTTCTTGCCTTTGTGTGCAACTAGACTTAGTTGCTCTTACTTCCTTAAAGAAATGGAGTAACTGACAGGTATTTGTTGCTGGCATGTCAAAAGTGGGGGCAGATTGCCATTCTCAGCTTTATCTGAGCTGCTCAAATGTTTGCCCTCTGTGAGCTACATACGTGCTTTTGTTGTGGAGGGCAGTGTGCATCCTCAAATAGACTGAAAGGTCTGAGGAACTGTCTGATTTCACAGTGGTATGTAAAATACAGTAAATCTGTGAAGTATACCAGCTTCCAAAAATCTCTGCGGGTTTCCTGCTCTGAACCTTGGGATCACAGCTAGAAGGCAGAGCGTATTGCTGGACATCATCTCACTGGCTAGAAATTGCTACTGTTGGGGTTTACTACTGATAGCTTGTGCTTACCCATTTATTTGTCATCCATGGGACTCAGGGTGTTTTACAATACTGTGTGCTGCCTGACCGTTAACCTAAGAGCCAGGGAGTCATTATTTCTGATCCTGTTTCCAAGTCTACCCAAAATAGAAGTTCTTCCCTTGGTTGGCATTCAAGCAGATGGTTTTAGATAGGCCAACTTGTATACTGGCACATTTAAATCATAAACTGTTTTCACCGAAGCATGTTCGAATCTCATGTCTTAGTTCATAATATTTTTAACTGTATGGAAATGTAGGTTAGTTGATAGACTTAACTCTTGTTATCTGATTTGTAACCAATAAGGGGTATTGGCAAATCTGGGAATTAATTTATTTTGAAGACTCCAAGCTTATTAAAATTTGGTATTTAAGCTTGACACACATTAGACAAA
Source organism: Pavo muticus (assembly GCA_016647715.1). Lineage (NCBI taxonomy): Eukaryota > Metazoa > Chordata > Aves > Galliformes > Phasianidae > Pavo > Pavo muticus. The sequence continues at coordinate 1,583,675 of JACDJE010000131.1, forward strand.
TGATCTTGAAAGTTAGAAGTAGGGAAAGGATGATCAAAGAGAGATGCACGTTTCCATACCAACAATGCAGAGAGTTGAATGTTTATATTCCCTGTCTCCCAGACCTTTCTCTGACTTTGAAGGAGATGTCTGATTGGTAAGAAATATGATAAATTATTTGTGAACCACAGATAATCTAACTATACTATTTACATAAAATGGGGAAATAGCTGAATTGTATGCCCTGATTTAGAGTAACATTTGTAGAACTCAGGTTTAAAATGTATGCCTTACAAATAGAATTTTTTATAACTGTACAGTGATGGAGAATGCTCAACAGCTTGGCTAGGAGAAGCCTGCCAGCATTTCCAACTGAGAATAGCAACAGGTATGCCAGTAAGAACATGTTGAACAGACCTACGAGTCCAGAAACGTTCTGTATGTTCCTGTCCCAAAAGCTACGGAAGAAATTTTTGATTTAAAAGTATTCTGAGTGTTGGCAGAGTCACCATCTGAGAATTAGATGAGTGAGTAATCAATCAGAGCCTTGCTGTGGCATCAAAAGCTTTTGGAAAGATAGGAATTAGAAACTCTTCGGATTTTTGAAGAAGAGAGTATATTTTATGTGGTCAGCCTCCCTTGAAGTACTAACAATAACTTTCTTAGGCTGTGAGTGAGTTATAAACTGTGACAAGTGCCTATACCTGGAACCTGGAACACCAGTGTTTTGTTTGGCAGGCCTCTGAAGCCTGCAGAGTCTGAGCAAATGGAGAGAAAACTCTGGGGTTTTAATACCTCATACAGAATTTTGTATTCTAGTAGGTCTTTTCTCACCACCTGCACTTCTACCACTGCCTCACCAGGAAAGTGATCAGTGTTCATTCATTGATTGATTAGATAATGAATGAAAGTGATGAATTGGAAAAGAGAGGGTAGAGGCTTTGGAAAAGGAACTGCTTTTGACAGGTGTCAAGAGAAACGCAGAAAAAACTTCAGTCCAGAATTAATGGATTAGATACCAAGGGAACCAAGAAAGTAACGCTCACCTATCTTTGAAAAAGAAGCAAAATCCCGAGAGGGAGTTGCAGCAGGCTGCCAGCAAGCTGGAAACAGAAACAATGCACGATGACAGATAAGTGGTGCTTGTGTTTATTTTAGGTTAAGAGAAACAGTAGAGGTGATTTTTTTTTTTTTTAAAGAGGATTAATTCTTTTTTCTTGGAAGCTATTTCTGTTTTGCAAAATTAAAAATGCAGTGGATTCTTTGATTTTATAATACCTTAAAATGGAGCACTGAAGAAGTTATTTTCCTATTCATCTTTTTTATTTCTCAACATTGTATTTAATATTATGGTAATGCCATACATGCTTTGAGAGTGTATGTATATTTACACTTTCCACTTTGTAGTTTTTGGGATCATCTCCATTTTTGAGTTAGTATATAACTGCTCATTTGTTATACAACTTCAGAAGTTGAGAAAGCTAAAAGGCTAGAAAGGGGGAGATTTAAGAAAAGCAAAGGTGTAAAGATAAATATATGTATCCATTCAGCATCGAGTGGGGAAATGTACAAAGAGCAAAACAGAAATATGAAAATGAGATGTTTCCATTTTTGTCAGACAAGAACTTTTTTTAAAATACATTTGAAATCGAAGCTAAGTTTCCTACTGAAGTAGTTTTTTGTGAATCATTTGAATAATACATCTGCTGTAGAAAACGCTTATTTCAGGAGGAGTACCCCTCAGCTGAAATATTTTCTCTGGCTGTAGGAAGGACAAGAAGGGCAATAGAGCTCTGTGTGTGGCCTTCCTATCAGAGAAGCTGCAGTAATTCTGGGTGTGGAATAGCTTTAAAAATGTTAAGGGACAGAAATAGACATTATGGTTTACTTCTGTATGTTACTTCTTTAGAATACATATCTAAACCCTTCCAGTGTGCATTCAACTGTGACACTTGCCTTATGCAAAGGTACATGGTATTGAATTGGGTAACAAAGCTTATTTTATCTGTGTAAATGTTGAAAATAAAGAGAAAGTGGAGTGTGGAAAAGGAGTACATTAATACAGACATATCCTTCCTGCCTAAGGAAACCCATACCTTAGCAGTGAGCGGGGTTTATTGTTAGCCAGCAAAGCATATCTGGAGAATGACTGCAGAAATGGTGAAACAAATCATTTTAACATAGCACGGTGGGGCTTGGAGTAGGAAGCTGACAGACCTGAGGTCTACTTTTGCATCTGGCGTGGGATGAGTGACCTCTTGTGAACTGCGGCCCTTCTCTGTGCCTCAGTTTCCTCAACCGATGATATTAGTTCATCTTTAGAGAACTTTAGACTGCATGTCTTGAAAATGTTTGTGCCAGAGCTCAGCATTATTTATCCTAAATGACAGCACCTTGTGTTCGCTGTGCGCTTTCCTCTATTACAAGCCCTTTCTTCACTTGTAGTTTTCCTTATTTATGTCTTTGCCTTCCCATTACCTTTGCGTTAAAGCTCACATCTGCATTGATTTTACATCACTGCGCCGTACTGCAGCCATTACAAGTTTACATTTCGGAGAGATCCTTTTGAATCTTTAACCCATTGCTCCAAAGAGACTGCAGTGGATAACCTCAAGTAGACTTTTTATAATGGGGGGGTGAACTGATCACTTACTGTCAGGGGAAAGGGCCGAGTAAACTGGTAATAACTACGTTCCTAAAGCATCCAAGTCTCTCTTCCCCAGAGCATATAAAGCTTTTCAAAGCAGGACACTGCCAATATTATGATAAAACACTTTGGAAAGCACAGTCCTAGCCTGGGAAAGTTAAACAGCATTGCATGTCATGAGACTTCCACTCATTTGGTGGTATGAATCATTTGGAAACATGAACTTCCTCGCTCCCTTCCTTTGGCCATGTCATTAAATCACCGTACCTGCAGCACGCTGCTTTGTGGATGTTCTGGCAGCGGCATTTGCTAATGACAGCAGAGGGAGCTGGGCCTGACAGCTCTGGAGAACACCAGATGTGATTTGCTTATCTCTCTCTTGAACCTGGATGCCACAGCACACCATCAAGTCCTAGTAGCTGGCTGGAGTATGGTTCTTCATCTTTCTGCCTCCATTCCTCAACTGCAAGGCATTTTAAAAGCACCTTCCTACTTTAGTCCGAAGGAAAGATTCTCATAGGCAGCGTCCCTGCACAACAGGAAGAGAGCTGCACAGGCATGTGTAATAGGTCATTAAGACACAGGAAATATTTATGTGCCCAGTGAGGAATTTGCATGATGCTCTGAGATGTTTCAAAGTGTGAAACTGCTGTTGCACATTGGTTAGGAGGGGTAGCTGGAACCAAATATAGGATTCTTCTCAGCTCTGCACCCAAGTTGGTGTAACTCACGTGGAACCCTTCACTCAGCTGGCAGGAGCTTTGGAGAGAAGGCCTTAAATCTGTGTCATAACACCAGCCTCACAAAGGGAAGAATAAAATGTTAGTTTCTGCCTTTGGGCGCAGCAGAGGAAGGTGTTATCCCAAGGAACAGCTGAGACACATGAGCAGTCTGCTGGGAGGAAAAGAAAGCCTAAGTGACCTGTCAGTCAGAGACTTGACGTTGACTAGAAAGCTCTGCAAATGGTCTCATTGCTTGAACAAAAGCAGACCCAAGTCTCTTCACTGTAAGTGCAGGTACTAATAAGTGTTTCTGTGTTTAAGTTGCTGTACAACTTCAGTTGCTTGTCACAGTATTTAAAGCTCAGATTTACAATGATACTGGTAATTGCTCAGAGATGGCAGGCTGTAGGAAGCAGAGGAGCAGCTATCTTTTCATTTTTGAATTAGTTACAGGATTCGCTCTCCAGGAATCCTGATGCTGGAATTGCAATATCCTGACAGGGGCATAACTGTACTGAATCAAACTGGGTTCCTAATAGCTTTGCCTAGCAGCTGAATGCAAGGAGTTTGAGTTATTCTTCACTGAATAAACGGTGAGACTGGAAAATAAAAGATCCTGTGATTAATTTACTGAAGAACAGAAGAGATTCATTTTTTGTGTGCTTAGTCTCGCTATTCAAGGGAACTTGCTCATGCTCTTGTTCTGTTTGAGAATGTGCTTCTTTAGTGAGCTGAAGACCTGGAAGTTCAATCAGAGCTTAATTTGTAAAACAGCAATTTCAAGGTCACCAAAGGACAGATGAGGTGGCAAGACTGAGTGTATGTGGTTTGGATGAAATACAGTGATAAATCATAGAATCATAGAATCACAAGGTTGGAAAGGACCTACAAGATCATCTTGTCCAACTGTCCTCCCATTGCTCTTGCTACCACAAGCTACTAAACCATATCTCGTAGCTCCTCATCCAGACGCCCCTTGAACACTGTCAGGGATGACGACTCCACCACCTCCCTGGGCAGACCATTCCAGTGCCTGACAACTCTCTGAGAGAAAAAGTTTTTCCTTATGTCTAACCTAAACCTCCTCTGTTACAACTTGTGGCCATTTCCTCAGGTCCTGTTTGTTGCCTGGGAGAAGAGGCCAAACCTCTCCTCATCACAACCTCCCTTCAGAAAGTTGTAGAGTGCAATGAGGTCTCCCCTGAGCCTCCTCTTCTCCAGACTAAACAATCCCAGCTCCCTCAGCTGCTCCTCATAAGGTTTGTGCTTCAGACCCCTCACCAGTTTCGTTGCCCTTCTCTGGACACGTTCCAGGGCCTCAATGTCCTTTAAAGAAGACATTCCTGTATTAAGTATTACCTTTGGGTTTTCTCCTCTAAGCCTGGTCCACATTAAAACTTTCAACTCTGATAGTGCACACTGTCAGGTTATTTACGGCAGAAGTACCTGACCAGTCTCAGATACGGCCAGAATGGTAGTGTGTGAATAATATGGACATAAGTTGTACTTCACACAGTAAGATATTTCTGTCCTGGGATGTGCAGGGAGCTGTTTGACTGTTTTAACTTCTGTTTGATTTTGATGGAGTAGTTACTTTTTCATCAAAATCAACATGACTTGATCCACTGGGAGTTATGAAATTAGTGGAGGAATTCACCTTGCAGGCAACATACTACAAGCCTTTGTGTATGTAGCATTTGTGTGTAGCAGGATCTCCCATGGTGGAAATATTCCCTTGGGATTTTTACACTCATATGGGTTCCTGCCAGTAACTGGCTGACTGCTCAGAGAGAGACCCCATCAGTGCTTGGGGGGAAAGTGTCCAGGTTCAGCACATCCCCATGGTTCTGCATCAAGAGCCCAGAGAAACCAGAGTTATTAGAAATGGGCAGTATGGACTGTTGGCATGAATAAAACTTTGGCATCACAATTTACGGATTAAAAACTGGCTCTTGGGGACCACTGAAAAGGGGCAAATGACAGATTCCATAGTCTTCTCTCTACGTGGAAAACCAGTTTTGCATAAGGAGCCTACCCCAAAGATCTACAGAGCCAGGCTTCCCTGGAAAGAGAAAGCCCTGGGAAAACTAAATAGAGCTGTGTGATGAGGATAAAACAGCAAGGTAATGCAGACGGCAGAGTGCTGCTGCCATTGAATATTTTTCAGTGCCCTCAGGCAAAACTATTTCTAGTTGGGACAGGGGAGTGTTGATGTGCTAATTCAAAGGAAACGTTTGGCTCTAATTGCAGTGAAGCGAGAGGAGGGTGGATGGGTTTAACAATAGATGAACTGTAAGAAGACATGGCATAGCGACAGAGAGATAGATAAGGACTAAGATTTAAAGAAAATGGCTCCAGTTTATTCTACCAGGCTGGTTCTAATGAGCTCCGTTCTGCTAGCCCTCGTGCTCATTTTCAGGGAGCGCTTCTGAGGCTATGCAGCTATTGTTTGTCCCCGGTAAAATACAGCTTTCAAGGGAGCCAGTCTTGTTTTTCCTGAACTCGGCATTGCATCTGAGTCAAGGTTGTTTTTTCTCTTCCTCAGTTTCAGTGGGTTAATGTATTTAATCCGTACCTTGGATACAGTGAGCGGATGTGGGCATAAGTACTGACTTGGAACTTGGACACAGCTGGTGGTTTCAAGGACAAATTTTCTAGGAGATCTGAAAGCTTGGGGGCTAGTTTCTCTTATAGTGATTGCTCCTTTTTACATGCCTAGATGCTTCTTGATTTCAGATTCAATGGGGGAAGGAAGTGGCTGACTAGAAGGAAACAGACCAACCCCAAGCTATTTCTTCATCATCTCAAGCAAGAAATCCCCTTAGAGAGCTCATTCAACTGAGATTTCCAGCTTGCTTTCACGAAGTGAGGCCCCTCACTGTTTTGTTGGAAACATGATATAGAGTAGGTAGGGAGTTAAATGGTTCGTCTGAACAAGTGACCCTGGAAAGTTACACCTGTTCCTTGTGTTCTGCTTACTCCATCTGCAAAACACTGATAAGGATACTTACTAAAGATAGGAATAATGGCTGACCTGGTGTCCAAAGACAGTTGAGGATGTCTCAAACAACTAATTGTTTCTCTCAGTGGCCTTTTAAAATTCCCTGTTCTCAGTACTCACGGTATGTAAGGTTTTGTTCATGCTAAGGTTGCTATGTGATTGCTCACGTATCTAAATGTGATAGGAAGCCAGCAGCTCAAGTATGGACAAATATAGTCTATTCGTAATCATCCTCATTAACACGGTTCCCGTTCTTGCTCCAGGGAGGCTAAATGCTTCCACATGACCCAGGTCACCACTAGCAAACCTCACACTGCTGGAGCAAAGAGCATTGGTGTAATCCAGTACAGTGACATTTGTTAACATTAACTGTTCATTAACAATTTCTGAGCAGCAGACATGTTCATAAAGCTCACAGCCTGCTCACAGATAATTCATGAGCATAATAAAAGGATTCATTATTCATATAAGTTCTTTACTGTGGAAATTAAGCTGGCTCTAATACCTCACGTGCATTGGTGCATGTTGGGAAGGTTTATTTGTTGCATTTGTCTTGTGCTTCAAATTCATGGAATTAAAGTTACTATGGAGAGATAAAGCAGTGTGGACTGAGTCTTTACATCTGTCATTAAGGCCTTATGAATGCAAAGTTGTGCCACCTCAAGTGCATGGGTGTAGTTAAGGCAGTGCTAGTATCAGCCATACTACCTAATGTATATTCTGTAAAAGCAGCTCTATGGTGCTTTATAGCAGCACAGCTGTGCAGGACCAGGAATGTGCTCTCACAGCATATACACAAATATGTGCCCGACATTAACTTTATAAATATCACGTCCAAAAAACACCACACTCTCTCTTTCATCTCTCTTTTTTAAATTTTTTAATTTTTTTTTTAACTGTCTCCCTGCTGAGGATTGCAGTTCTCTATAGGTAGAATAGGGTAGCATCAAACTTCTCTTATCTGCTTTAATGTGAAATCAGCTGAGTTTGCTGAGGTTGCTGTTGACTTTTTGCCTTAAGTGGTGTATGAGATGCTGGGAGCAATAATCTTCAGCAGAGAGATAAGAGCAAGCATGGGGAAGGGATAGTGCCTTCAGAGATTAGGCTTGAAATAAGAGATACCTGACCACAGCTTCCTATTCCTAATAAGACTATTACTATCTGGATAACAAAATTATTTGTAGACTGAGCATTAATACTACTGATAGAATGGTTTGAATGCAAGCCGAACTACACAAATGTTACAGAAATCAATGAGTATATCTATTCAGTCTGACACTAGCATAAGCTGTCTGTTATTGCAGATTTGAAAGAGTGGTATTATACATCCTAAACAGAAAGCTATACACACTGAAAGGCCTGAGAACAAATGGGCACTTGAACTGTGAACAAAACGGACTGTTGCATGTAAATGAATGTGTGAGCCTGGAGATATTCCCCTGACAGGCATCCACATGCATGCCAAGTAAAACGCACCAGCAAGGCATTGTTGCTGGTAGGAGTGCTGTAATAATTTTCCTGACTACAGGACCTTGAAGATCCCATGGCTAGTGAAAGATGTGTAAGAATGTAAGGGGAGGTGGGCAGTCTGTTATTTTTATTTTTGCTTTGTGGACTTTGGCAGTGGTGAAATTGCTTCTTAACCTTTTCTTCTTATTCATCCAATGCATTTGGAGTGATAAAACTCCTTTTGCAAGCAGGGAGGTGAAGCTGCCACCAGGGAGGAGATGAAATGTCTGTACTTCTTACAGACATGTCTGTATTTGTGTACTGGGGCCTCCCTGATATTTTTTCTAATTTTGATATTTTTTCCCCTCCTTTCAATCTGCAGAAAAAGAGCAGAAAGAGAGCAGAAGCACCAGTGTGAATAGGGTTAACAGCCCTCTTGCAGAGCTTGAGTGGGCGGAGTTAGAGGGAAGTCAGAAAGTGAAGCCAAAAAAAGGTCTAGGTGAGGCCGGGGCAATCTCTGAGGCTCCTGGCCAGCACACTTTATCCTGTTGTCCCCAAAATGTGTTACTGGAGAGAAGTTCCTTCAAGCAGAAGCTGAGCAAAGTGCCATGAAACTCCTGTTGTTATGCCAAAATCAGGAACTAGCTGCAGAAAAGATCAGATTCTGTGTAAGTACCTTAAGCACTGTCCTATTACTGCATTCACAGTAAATCACCACTGGACCACCAAACTGCTTGTGCACTAGCCAAGCCATACTTCCTCATTTGAGACTACCAGAACAAATCAAACTCCTGAGAAAAGGCTGTGCATGAATGTTTATGGAGGGTCCTTCCCTGCTGGGTGGTGAAAGGACCTGCTTCAGCTGCACACTCCAGCATAAAACAGTCCTGTTGCCTTCCCTCCCTTTTGGTTAGGGAGGACAGAGCTAAACTGTGCTCTTGCCCCATCTATAGATGTGAGGTAAAAGAGCAGAGCTCCTTATCACTGCCTGAGCTGAAGGCCTTGGACTGTGTCTGCTGTCAGCCTGCTCCTTTATTAAATACCACCCCATTCCCATGACTCCCTTCCAGAGCAAGTGCTTAGAAAAAGGTGAGCAGTGGGCTAAGGAGAGCAGTGTTTAACCTCCTCCATAGTCTGTACCCCTGCATGATCAGGTTTGGGATATGGGCATGGAAGATATATGATCTTGACGGATGACCTATTTCTAGGCACAGACAGAAGTCAAGGCACTGTGCTGATGCTTTTTGATATATTAGTATCATTTGATATTATTGATCAAAGAACTCTCTGAGCAACCTCAAGCAGGTGAAGGTGGCTCTATTCAAGTTTGCTGGACAGATTGTAGGGTCAGTATTGTCCCTGCTCTTTTGCTCTCTTCTCTGCACACACAAGAGATGAGAGACTGTGCTGCTTTGCCAATAACCTACTGGTATGGCTGAGTTCTCATGTTTAGAGGGTGATAGAGCACTGCAACAAGCTGCCCAGAGAGGATGTGGAATCTCTGTCTCTGGAGGTATTCAAAACCCATCTGGATGCTTTCCTGTGCAACCTGCTATAGGGAACCTGCTTCAGCAGGGAGTTGGACTAGATGACCTCCAGAGGTCCCTTCCAACCCCTATGATTCTGTGATTCAGGAAGAGCTGGCTCTGGTGATATACAGTAATATGGACTAGCTTGTGAGATCCCTTCAAGGCCTTTATTACATACATCCATTGTAAGATGAGCACTGTGCACCCACCATGGATTAGCACAGTCTAGCCAGCAGGCCTAATTTCAGTGAAGGTAAGAACATGGCAGGGAGGAGAAAAGGAAGGTAACAGAGCACAGGACACCTTACAATTCAAATTGTAATGATACATCAATGTGCTGGATCAACCCAACTCACACATGAAGGATTTCCTTGTTATATTGGCTGCAGTTTTCAAGACATACACTTATGCTAAGCTACTGTGAGCACACAGCAATACTCATCCAAGGGAGTGCCTTCCTCACTCATGGCTCCTCAACCTCAGCCCAGCCAGGTAGGGGACTGGTGCTGTGGGACTGTCTCTAGCACCAGCCACACTAAGTAACAGGACTTCACCCCAGCTGGCCAGTGACTTCCTAAATATCTGAAAATTCTCTTTCCCAGATGGCATATTACAGGCAGAGAAAGGGAGGAGGAATAAAACCATCTGAGTTCATTGTCAATAGAGCTGTGTATGATCTGGCTAAAAGGGATAAGAATATTCCCACTGAAGAGGCCAGGATGACCACCGTGCTTTGATGAGTAGCTTATTCGTAGATTGTCAGTTGACGCATCTCCAAGTCTTCTCTTGGATCCCAGCCAAGCAGGCATACTCATTTTCACCTGTGTTTTGACCAGAACTTGATGATCAAGGAATCTCTGATGCATTGTACATGAAAATATAGGTAATTTTTTAATTAAAAAAATACCTTTGCCCTTGAAAAACTGGGTGCTCTTCATGACAGCAGCAGCCTTTTTCCAGAAATGGCTGAAGGCTTCTGACTCCTCAACATGGCTTTAAAAAGTGAAGCTTCTGTCTCTGAGTTGATAAACTGGATATTCTGATTATCTGTCAAACAAAAGTCAATCCAGTCCAAGTTCTCTCTTGTAAAAAGCAAGGAGGATGTAACTGCAGCATGATGGCCAAGTTCCCAGGTAGGGGTCTGCTTCCCTTAAATTTACTTCAGCAGTTTAAGATTGGACATGGCGCACATTATCAAAGACAAACGGCTGCTGTGTCAGGCTGTGGAAACTGTCAAAGGCAAGTCTTACGAGAGCAGCTTCCTTAGTGCCCTGCCACAGAGTCAGCCAGATGCCAGATCTAGATTGGAAATTATGAGTCAGATCCTCAAATGGAGCAAAATGACCGTGTTCCAAGTCAGTGCTTGATTTATGTCCTCCAAAATCTGGCCTGCTGATCTCCAAATGGATCAAATTATCTGAGTTTCTGGACTCTCTAAAACCCATCCTGATCTGTGCATGTGAATGGGAAACAGCATGCTCACAAATATGTCAGCTCATGGATACACACAGATTGCAGGGACATCTGGCTGACAGAAACTTTAGAGGACGTAGAACTTGTGGCAGTGGGAAGAAATCCATTGATTAAAAGGCTAGCTACAGTAGAAGGAAAAGTACTTGCAATCCACCTGTTGAACAGAGATTTACATGGGGAGAGAGCTCAAAGCTCACCATTAACCAGTTTTTGTTAATCAGCTTTGATGCAATTCTGCCTGTGCATGCCTAATTCTTGCAAACAGCAATTTGAGCCATTCAGAACACAAGCAGGTGCTGTGACAGCATCTCTAAAGCCTCCATTCCTGCCCTGTAGCCCCTTGGCTCTCTCAGCTCCCTGCCCAAGCTCTGCTCCCAAGCCTTACTCCATCACTGTCTCATCACTTGTCACACTGAGCTGTTTGATGTTCTATCTGCAGCTACCAAGGCTACACCAAGCCAAGATCCTTTATTCAGAGCCGAATCCAGGAAGGTCACATCTGATGCCAGTAGCCTAAGCCTTCTCCCCAAAGGATGTTTCATTTTGCAATCACCTTTCTGGTTGGCCTGGCTCCCCAGTAACTCCTCAGTGCTTACAAGCAGATGATGTGTAGAAGCGAGTGAGCAGCTGCTGAAAGAGAAGGAGTTAAGAATCATTTAAATCATTAGGTTTTCATCAGATCTCATTCTGCTGCTGGAGTGCCTTGGAAGCATCTGTTAATAAAGCAGGGAGCGGGGCGAAGAATAAAGGCCCGCTCCCTCGTGTTGAGATATCTTTTTCTATCCAGCTGCACCCAGAATGAAAGAGCTATCAAAGAAAGCTCCCCCATTAGCCATCAATTCAGAGCAACTTCAATCAGTCAGTTCTGCTGGAGCCTGCGGGAATATCTCCCCAGCAGCCTCCTACATGCTGCACTTGAGTGCTCAGAGAGAGCCACATTAAACCTGCCTGCTATCAATCCAGAGGCCTCCTTCTCTGTAAGTTAATGAGGTGAGCTGGCTGGCAGCACTGACAGGGAGCTGAGGAGTTAAAATGGAAGTGGGAATGCAAGGCACCCTGTCTGGAAAGGCCTGCATGCAAGAGGGAAGCAACTAAGCCACCTGCCCTCTGTCATGGGGCGCTCTGCAGGACTGGGGTCTGTTTCTGAGCTGCAGGAAACCCATGGGAGATCAAGAGCCATGGAGGGCAGCCACTCACCAGGACAAGGCCCGGGCCTGTCCCTTTCATGGGCTGACAGCACCTGTTGGCATGGCCTGTCATCTCTACTCCCAGCCAGGTAGCCAGGTGAGAGAGATGACATTCACCCTCATCCCCACCGCTGTCCCTTTTGCTACTGGCACATGATGTGCCTGGTGACCAAGTCTGGAGAGGAAAGGCTGTGTCCCTTATCTGCTGCTCTAACGAGGGGGCAGGTGGCTCACATATGTTGCTTTCCCAGCTGACACAAAACCTCCCTGTTCGTCAGGCAGCTGGAGGATGGCTGAGCCACACAAAACCAAACAGAGTAACTGTCAATTTCCGGGCCATTTTTAAAGATCTGGAAAATAGAACTGCTTTGAGACCAAGCAGTCTCAAGCCTTGCCTCCAACTATCTGGGATAGACAAAACTGAAGCAACTTCCAAATACATACAGTACTACACTGGTAGATCTAGTCCAGTTTATGGACCTGCCCATCATCGATACCAGTGCTTCCTAAGACACCTTTCTTCATTAGATGCTCTTTGCTACAGCCATCTCCATAAGGGCAATTTCACTGTTGAGCTAGTGTTTTCTCTTTTAGCATCCATCTACTACACACAATTTTATTTTGCCTTCCTTTTCTTGGGAGAAGTTGCTAGTGCTAAAGGGAGGTTTCCCAAGATAAGAGCGCCTCCCTTTCTGAGTGCCACTTGAAAATTGTTCTTCTCGTATATCAGAGGCTATAGGTTGAAGTGGGAAGAGTGCTGTGATGTGAAGACAGAAGTCACACACCAGTTGACTATTTGTCAACAAGGATGCCTAGGTCTAACATGAACTACAGGGAAGTTGAGCCACTTTTGATGCAGTATACCCACCTGTCCTGGATCATAAGGTTTTCCTTCAAAGTAAGTTGTCCAATGCAAGAAGTGCTGCATGGCCACCCCTATGAGCATAGCAGAGTATTTTCCTTGACTCTTTGGAGACCTGAGTGTTCAAGCGGAATTAGCAGTTCAGAATGACCAGCAGGAAAGGTCCTACTTTGACAGTTGGTAATAAGATGCCTCAAATGATGGTGAGGTATATTAGGTTGCTCAAAAAGTAATGATGTATTCAATTTATTTCCATGGAATCTACAACAGATTCAAAGAGCACAGTAACTATAGTACTACTTGATAGAACAAATTCTCAGCTACAAAACATGCTTTTTTCCACACAGTCACCACCAAGTAGCTATGCATTCTTGCCAGCAATGAACAAGAATCACAGAATGGGAGAATTGTAGGGGTTGGAAGGGACTTCTGGGGATCATCCAGTCCAACCCCTCTGCTAAAGCAGGTCCCCTACGGTAGGCTGCACAGGAAAGCATCCAGGTAGGTTTTGAGTATTTCCAGAGCAGGAGATTCCACAACCTGTCTGGGCACCTTGTTCCAGTGCTCCGTCACCCTCAAAGTAATAAGGTTATTTCTCATGTCACATCAAACATTCTGTGTTTCAGTTTGCGCCCATTGTCTCTTTTCCTGTCACTTGGCAGAACCAAAGTGAGCTCGGCTCCATCCACTTGACATCCACCCCTTAGATATTTACAAGCATTGATAAGATCCCCTCTCAGCCTTTTCTTCTCCAGACTGAACAGTCCCCTTTATCATCTTTGTTGCCCTCCACTGGACTCTGTCCGGTATTTCCCTGTCTTTCTTGAGCTGGGAAGCCTAGAACTGAACACAGTGTTTCAGATGTAGCCTCGTCAGGGCAGAGTAAAGGGAGAGGATCACCTCCCTTGGCATGCTGGCCATGGTCTTGTTAATACACCCCAGGATAGCATTAGCCTTCTTGGCCACAAGGGCACTCTGCTGACTCATGGTCAACATGTTGCCCACCAGGATGCCCAGGTCCTTCTCCACAAAGCTCCTTTCCAGCAGGTCAGCCCCTAATGCTTACTGATGCATGTGGTTGTTCCTTCCCAGGTGTAGGACTTTACACTTGCCCTTGTTGAACCTCATCAGGTTCCTCTCCACTCAACTCTCCAGATGGTCCAGGTCTCACTGAATGGTAGCACAGCCTTCTGGTGTGTCAGCCACATCCCCCAACTTTGTATCATCAGCAAACTTGCTGAGGGAGCACTCTATCCCTTAATCCAGGTTGTTGATGAAGATGTTAAAAAAAAAACCAGACCCAGCACTGATCCCTGGGGAACACCGCTAGTTAAAGGCCTCCAGTAAGACTCTGCACTACTAATCACAGCCCTCTGAGTTCTGCCAGTCAGCCACTTCTCAATCCACCTCACTGTCCACTCATCTACTCCACACTTTCTAATCTTCATTACAAGGATGTTGTGGGATACAGTGTCAAATGCCTTGCTGAAGTCAAGTAAACAACAAGAATAATTCCTGATAATTAGTTCTCTAGCTTGTTTAGAAAGACTCCACACCCTCCTAGGATAAATTATTCTTGTGCTTCATTATTCTTTCTATATGTTTGTTTGTTTGTTTGTTTGTTTTTACAGGGCTTCATGATTTTGTCACTTTAATTATGTCCTTCAGTCTTAAAGCTGAGCAGGTCCAGCTGATTTTGTCTTTCCTTCTCACCCATATGTTCTACACCTCTAGTCATTCTTTTGCTCTTTGATGGACTCTTCTTATGTTGCACACATCCTTTTTACCCTCACCCATCAATGTTCATCCTTGCCAATGGGTTTCCAGTTTGTCAGGTAAATACATTACTGATCTGATAACTGTATCTTACAGTCTCAGTGTAGGTAATGCAAATATGGGAAGGCATTCATGATTCCATCAAATCATCCTATGTCCACTGATTGTCTGCTGATTTCCTATGCTGGGCAGTTGAAACTGGAATTGGCCTGGCAGCTAGCTCTTCCCAGCTGGAGGAAGTGACAGGTAGGAAATGAATCATCTGCAGGTTAGCCAGGCCACCAATGGATATGTGCTACCACCACAGTTCCCATGTCTCCTCCCTTCTGCCTCCATCCTTTTCAAGAACTGGAAGTCTTCCTGGCTGCTACTTGGTAGCTGAGCCATGAGACCATAAATAGTCATTGTCTGAAATTGGAACAAATATTTGGTGTGGTACCCTAGTTTTACCATTGCTATAAAGTGCTCCAAGTATTATTTCACCAGTGGTCTACACCACTGCTACTTCTTAGAAAGTGCCCCCCAAGCTGAGCCCACAGGATGCATAGGGATTGTTGAAAATGCTTCACAGAGATTTATGGCAAGCCTAGTTATCCTCTTTTTATTACAAAAAATCTCTGTCTATTTCAAGGGTATTCTTGGGAAGTGAGAGGTAAAAAAAAATCTCACTCTCATGGGAGAACAGATCTAGTTGCAACCTTCACTTGCACAGTTAGCGCCTAAGTTCACCATGACACAGCTGCACCACGTGTTTCATGTAACTGCTCAAACTGGCAGTTACAGGAGGGACAGATGTAGCCCCACTGCCTGTGCTCCACAGAACACATGTAATGAAAGCTCTGCATCCCAGCCAGCATCTGCAGACTGAAGGTTAAGCTGGCAAAAAAGACCTAAGGTCTGACAAACTGCCTGGAGTTTGTTCACATACATGCTCTCTCTTGTTCTCCCTTTCCACCTCCTTCCTGACCTTCCTTCCCTGACCTTTTGCCAAATATTGTCTATTATTTCTACAGAAAGGTGGTTTATTTATATATTTTTTTCCTAATACTGTTTCCTCTGTTTCTACTTCATTATAGCCTGATTTTAATGGCCTTCAATATTGCACCACTGAAATGCTAGACCGGGAGCTTTGCTTTTAAAAGAAACATTCTATAACACTGATTTCTTGCTCTCCCTTACATTTCATCTTTCTTTCTTGCATGTGTTTTTTAGAATACTGAACCCATGTTTGGTGCTGTTGGAGAATAGGATCTTTATGTCTTGAGGAGAGGGAAAAGAAGCATCAATTCCCTGCAGTAACATCCATGTACCTGTCTATCACAAGGGTCTGGCAGGCCAATTTCCTCCTACCAGCAGGATCTCACAGTTCAGTGCCTGAAAGCTCAGGGGTGAAAGCAGCTGAGAGAAGCTGGGGCTGGAGGTAAAGGGTGTGAGCCTGTCTCTCTGTGATGCTGCACTGCCCAGGCAGCAAGTGATGTTGGGTCTTAGTGCACTCTGGCTCTGGCGATTGACTTCAGTCCCTTTTTGCCTCACTTTTTTCCAAATTTGCCTGGATGTCAAGAGAAGGAATTCAGTGAGCGCTTCCCAGCCTTGCTGCTTGTTATTGCTGTGAAGGCAGTACAGGCTCTCTTGCAGCCATTCTGCATTGCCTGCAGCGCTGCACCTGCAGTTCAGCTGAGTCCCAGCTCCTCACTCATCACTTTTCCTCTTATCTAAGCTTCACAGATGCCAAAGTTTCTCTTTCCCCTTGCCCTCACTTCCACTTCCTTCTCTGGAATGAGCAGGGGAAAAAGTCTTTGGAAAGTCTAGGTTCCTAGGTCATTTTTGCTTTGAGACTACTAGCCTAACAAATATACAGCAATGGCAAGGGGAGATATAGACAGTCTGCCAGGCTTGTCTGTCCATCAGACAGCAAGAATGTAGTGCTTTATTCACTTGCTGCATCTTCTCATGTCATAAAGCACAGCCCAAATGAAGGCTTGGGGAAAATGGATTTCATACTCCATAAAGAGCTCATTTCTTGCACTGCTGGGTAAGACCATGAACTTCTCCAAGTGGGCTCTGCTGTGCTGGAAATTAGAGAGACCTGAATGTCTGGCGTTAACAGTGAGCAAAACATTGTGCTGATGCAGGCCCTGCTCTGAACGCCGCATACTGAAGTACCTGGGGACGACACCGCAGCCTTTGAAGGCTCTCCTTCAGTTAATAATAATAATGACAGGGTACTTCAGATACTGTATACCAAAGGGAAATGCATTCGTGTTTTCTAAAGAAGAGTGGGATGATTTATCTAGGGAAGGTAAAACCACTAGCTATCTTGGGCTGGAAAGTATGCCAGAATTTCATTCTGCTCGTGTTTCTTTGGCAGAAGAAGATAGTCCACAAAGCGAGAAAATTAAAACCATTAATACAGAGAAAATCTAAGCCAGCAGCTACATGTACAGTGGTGAACTTGACACAAATGTATGAGTGCCAGGATGTTGCAGGGTTCTGTGGGTGCAAACAGTGAGCGGACCTTAACTTTGAGGCTGGCCAGAATGGGTCAGAAGAAGTAGTTATGGGGAGAAGCACAACGTATTGGTTACTGCACTTTCCCGCAGCTGCTGGATTACCTGCCCCTCTCTGTTATCTGGCTGTGTCCTGAGCTATACAGGCTGCTTTGGGATTTTGGCCACTCATCCTGGCTGCTAACGTATTCTAGAACATCCCTAAAGGACTGCTGTCTGCCTTGTTACCAGCTCCAGCCCGGGGAGCTTTTGCCCTGTCTCTTCCACAGCACACTTGTAAGCACTTCCTGCACACAGGATGTTTCTGAGGACTGGTGAAACTGCAGCAACTAAAGGGTTGGTTGGACCAGTGCCTTGAGCCGGACCTCTACACGTAGGTTGTATTCATTCAGCGCTCCCTAAGAACAGCAAACTCATCCTACAGTTCCAGGTTTTCTTTTAATGTGGCCTTTTTCTAGCCAGTTTATCCTTCATGTTCATTGTAGAAACAGCATATTTTGTTGCCTGAATTAGGTTCTTGTCTCAGTAGGCATGGGCCTTTATTTCAGCAGCTCTGGTAAGTGTTTGTCAGCTAAGGTAAATATAGCATTATTCAGAATAAGCATCACAGTAACAAACAGCAGGATACGGCCTTGCTTAGACGAGAGCTCAGAGCTTAAAGAAGTCTGTTCCTCCTGACAGCCCTGTTTTTCAGAGTGGATTTCATCCCTAGTGCATCCCTTGTGCGCGTTGTTATTGTTCAGTACACTTGCAAAACCTTGGATTCCACACAGCTTTCCTGTCCCCAGCTTCAGATACGTGACTTTCATTGAAATCGACAGGCAGTGAACAGGAACTACTCCCAGCTCAGCAGATACACAGCCGAAAGCCCGCGAGCCCAGAGCTTGCTCTTGCTTACCCCACTGTAACTGCTCTGGGCTACATCCTGACCTTTTGGGGATGGGTGTAAGTCTGGAGTTAACACCATCAATTGTGATAGCCAGATAATGCATCTGGCATTAGACAGGCATAGCAGAGATCAGAGCCTGCCCATGCTTTCACCTTTGGTGTTTGACCTTTGCTCAGGTGCATACAGAGTAAGGGTCACTTCCAACTCCATTTCCATTCTCCCTTCTGCATATTGGTGTGCTGCTGTGCTCATGCACTAGCTCCGTGGTCTCATATACATGCTGCCAAATCCATGCACTCGTTTCTGGATTATCTCAAAGAGAGGACAGCCTGCACTTGTCAGATTTAGTCATTTCAATCTTTCCTGTAAACTTGGGATTTCCCAGATCTGGCTATACAGTGTCCTGCCAGAGGAGGACAGCAGAGATGATGGCTGGGTATGCTGAGGGATGGAGCAACTTTTCCTGTAGCTGCCAGAAAGAAGGAAATAATGGCCACACTTCAGCTTGGTTTCGTAGTTCAGCATCTTAGCCCAAACCCAGTCTCAGGCAATGGTTGAATGCTGTAAACAGGGACAGCTGGCATATAATGCACATATTCCTACTGTCTCTGCTATGGAGCTGCTAATCTCCACCAGAGTGATTGAGCAAAACTGATCAAAGTGCCATAAGATGTCTGAAATGGGTTATCTAAGTACTTTTGTCAGGATCCTAAATCCCTACAAGTAGGCTGCAGTGGACCCAACTATGCTGCAGCTCAGGGACAGTGGGGACAGTTGTATCCTCACCACTGATGTGGTTTCTTCCCTCTGTAGAGACATGCTGCCTCAAGAAAACTTGTTTTGGAAAAAGCTGTTCTTCTTATCTATCTTAGATCTCTAACAGAAATGACCCTCTTGTGCATCTTCTTAATTTTCTTTCTGATTTCTATTCCTGAATAAGTAAAGAAAGAAAAATTGTGTGTGTTAAGCTGAGCTTTATATATCTGAGAGCAGTGCAGGAGCCAAGTTGCGGGGAGTGCTGGAAACCACATATGTGAGTGAATGCGCATGTAGCCAGAGCTGAACTGAGAGTACTTGTGAGCAAGCTGTGTAGGGCAGCGTGGGATGGCACTAGAACAGGACCAGAGGGAGGGAAGTGCACCTCTGTTTCTGTTTGAAAGAGGTTGAAGAGGATTTGCGTATGTAGCATGCATATTGCTGAGAGTGGAACAGTAATTAGGAGTAAGTGAAGGTGAAGCTGAAAGGGGAATTTCATGTTCTGTAGAAGATCTTTCCTTGTAAGTTATTGTTCAGAAAGGTTATTAGCAGGCAGCAGTACAAACTGTCCTGAGCCGCATCCTCTGCCTTTGTCTGACTACAGGATTTTTACAAGCCTTTTTTTCTTTGAGAGCTGACAGCATAATGGTCCTGGACAATGCCAAATCATCATCTGCACGCTTGCTAGGGGATCTGGGCTTTTATATGAGAGCGAAGAAGATAAAAACAGCACACTCAAAGCAGGACCAAAATGACTGAACAAGAGAAGGAGAGAAGAAGAGAGAGACTTAAATGCTGTTTGCTGGTCTGGCTGATTTTTTGCCTTCTGTTTTCTTCCCTTCAATTTCTTCCCCTCCCCTTCTCATCATGTTCTGGATGCCTTATTTCAGCACTGCTTCAGTCATTTTGTGGGCCTGTGTTTGCAGAGCATGAAGGGTCTGGTTGTGCAATAAATACCAAACAGAAGCTTAAAAAACAGGGAAAATAGTGTTATGAAAGGGAATGGGTACAGATGTTTTCTCTCCTTCCCCAAGCAACATTTCTGCTCCTGAAAGACAGTACTACAGACTCCACCTCCAATTGGACTCCACTGAAATACCTCTCCAGAAGAATTGCATGAGTGAGACCTGTTGGATCAAGGCCATAGCCTGGACAAGTTGGAACCAGTGCCAAGAGGGTTTCTGCATCCCAGCACAGGCATCACTGCACTGCCCCGACTGAGCTGTGACTCCTGGCTTGGAGGCCAGTTTCAATCCAGAAGAAGGGGCTTGGCTATGAGTACTGCCTGCTGACTAGGGGCCCGTCCATGTTGCAAGGATCAGACAGAAAGCCAGACTTTTCTAACACTTGTGTGTCTTAAGAAAGATCAGTATTCAGATACTTCCTGACAGACTCCCATAGGCAAACTGGGGGTTTGTGTCTCCAAAGCCCATCTTCTCCCCTCCATTCCCTTATTTCCATTCCCTGAGGCTCCTTATGCATCCCTCACTGTGCAGTTCCTTTGGTAATGTAGTGAGAGGGTGAGCGATAATCAATCTCCTGCTCTTTTTCCTCCACTTCCCCTGCAAAGATTGCAGGAGATGCTGCAGTCGTTAACGCTGAGACACTGCTGTGAAGCATTTCTGCTGCCAGTCTGTGTTTGGTAGGAGGAGGATTTCCTTCAATCAGCAGGCCCCTAAATTGCCCCAGATACACAGTGTGTGCTGGCAGGGATGGCATCTGGCTTTATCAGCTTTGTTGTTTGGAACAAGCTCCATACAGTAATGCTGTCACACAGGAACAAGGCAGCACATTGCAATTCATGTCGGTAAACCCTTTATGCTGTTGTGTGTTACCATTAAAGATATGATTGTGTCTGGCATTATGAAGTACTTTAGAAATGTTTTAGGACATTTTAGCTCACTGCACCAGGCCCATTGTCTGCTTGCCTTCAGCAGCAAATCCAGGGTGCCTTACCAATCAGAAGTCCAGCTTTACAGGGGGAATCCTCTGAAATAATGTCATCCTCCTGCATACAAAACCATCAGAGCTTTTTGATGTCTTTTATCTTAGACTCTTCCCAGGCTGATATCAAGTGGGGAGCAGTAGCTCTTTCCCTTTCCTAATGGGATAAAGCTTCTGTTCCCGCCAAGGTGTGAAATATTGCAGCACCACAATTTAACCTACAGAGAACTGGAAAGTCTGCCATGTCCGCTAAGGTTTTGGTGGGGAGAAGAATGAAGCAAACAAATACTTCTTTAGATATCTGGTTTGCTACTCCTGAGTGGTTTGAGACTGGCTGGGATTATGCAGAAGGAGTATTATAAATGTAGAGAGTCTGGGTGTCCTTGTGTATAGTTCTGCTCTTTCTGACAGTACCTTTGCCTATCTATTAGGTTAGCTACCATGCTGCATTCTCAGAAGACCTAGGGATCAGCATTAGGAATCTCACCTCTGTAACTGGAGCCCTTCCTGGAGACTTTTTTGGCTTCTTGTATGCTTGCTTGGGAACAACATGCTTTGCAAAGAGCCTCAGTTTTGCTTTATTATTTGATTGCATATAAAGAGCTTATTAAAAAATGAGTAACAATAACCATGTAATTAACATTACATTTGTTATCATCCAAGCCCTGTGTTGACTGCTGGTGTTTGGCACAGGCACTGACATGCAATTTAAAAAAAAAATAGGCTGAATGAATTTAGCTTTCAGAGAGTTTTTGAAGGTTTCAGCAGTACAGCAAACTAGTGCTACTATGCTAGCTCTTTCTTGATATTTACACTGAAATCTAGAAGAAGCTAGTCAGCCTGGACGCATTTTCTAGAAGGAACTCAGGTGCTGGGGTTCAGAACAACTCCTTTTCTTTCCAGGCTCCAAAACACAGAGTCATTTTTCTAGCATGTGATGCACTGCCCTTTTTTGCCTTCTGGCCTGAGCACAGGAGGGACTGCAGAGAGTGGGCTGCTCTTCAGATGTGAGCTCAGCTGATGGAAATGTCCTCCCTGGCCCTGCCACCAAACCAGCTGGCCTGATCAAGGAAACAGAGTCAACCAAGGGAACTTTACTGCAGCTGAGAGCAGAATAAAAGCCTGAGTCTGCAGGTCCTCAGGATGCTGGTGAGATGCACTGAACAGCAAGGTGCAGTCAGCCTGTGCTCCACCTGGCCACGGCATCTCACTATGATGGAGGACTGTGATAGTTCTCAGTATTTTGAGGAGTGTAATTTTTTTCTGTGCTGGTATGTGGGTCCCTCTGACTTAGGGTCCTGCTGTTCCCCTTGTTACTGGGGAATGTGGGGGCAGGACCACCACAATTGCATCTTCCAGCAATAGACTTCACAGAACTGCCTAGGAGAGAGGAAACCAAAATAAAAACTGCTTCTGTGTCCAAAATGCAGAGAAACAGCTAGATAAGTGTCCAGTCAAACAACAGTACAGCAGAGTACATGAAATTGTTTTCTGTAGGCTGTAAAAAAGGTGCTCAAGAGATGAGATGACAGGCAGCAGCTTGCCAAGCATTAAACATTTTACTTGGTCCTTCTGCAAGGTCCCAGCCAACCTGCAGACTATTCCCACAGGGGTCCCTCTTTCTCCCACAGGCTGGTTTCTCACTTCAGGCTTGCCCCATCCCTTGGCTCCTTGCTACCAATGGCTTGTCTTCTTCAAGGAATACTCTGACCAAGCCTGAAGGTGGGATCTTTCTGTAAAGTACATCAGCTGAAGGCTTGCTAAGGTACATAGCCATATGTGAGTGTACATGGCACTGCACAGAGCTAAGAAGGAGCCAGAAGCCTGAGGTCTGCTTGGCAAACAGGTTTTTGCGGTACCAATCATGAGTGCCAGGAGGTGCAGGAAAAAAAAAAGAACAAACACAAAATCAGATCAGTAAATGGGAATGAAAAAAACACCCTGCTCACTGTCACCAGATTGGAATGAAAGGAAACTCTTGCTATTGAGCCCCAGGATGAAAAGAGAGACCTTCCCACCTAACACCTCCCACTGAAGCTTGGCTATAGATGCGGGGTTTGTGCTGTGCTTTGTCTGCTGGCAAGCTGGGATGCTGCAGGGCTTGTCGGGGAAAGGGGAGCAGGGATGAAAGTTCTGCTGATAGCAGTGGTCTGTCGTGGCCTCCCCAGCACAATCCGCTGAATTAGAGGGAAGCAGGCCCTGTGCTGCCCACGGTTTGTACTAGAAAGGAGATAAGTCAGAAATGAAAGGAAACGCACCGGTCAGTTGTAGCAGCTTAGAATAAATTGCCATACTCTTGTCAGCAAATTACCTTTTTCTGCAACCACAGCCCCACATAATGGTGCCTCCCCCTCCTTCTTCCTCCATTCCTCATGAAGCTGCCTCCATGTTTGCCTGATGCTCTGTTATGTAGCATCACCACACTCCTGAGCATAGTGAGAAGCATGCGAACACTGTGTGTGACTCAGCTCTAGGAAGGCCAGAGCTCTGACCTGCACCCTGGGATGACTATCAACCATCCTGTCCCGACAGAGGATGTGCCAGCAGCTCAGCCTCCAGTACCCCTCACTCTGCTCTCATGGCAGAAATGCTGCCAAGGCTTCCAGGAGGACACCGTGAAGTTGTACTGGGCAAATATGACTTTGCCAACACCTTTTGTGCCTCCATCATTAATGTGCATCTCAGCATGCTGCCCCTTGCACATCTCTCCTCCCTGCTTCCCTCTCAAGCTGCTCAGAGCCAAGCAGGCACTCTCTCTAACGCAGACCCGGCCTGAGAGCAGGCCATGCTGCAAATGACGACTTGGAGAAGGCCCCTCACAAAGCGCTGTAGGCTGCAGCGTGTTGTTACTGACTGAGAATAGGACACGCTGCTCCTTTCCTGCCATATGCCAGCCTCTGCCAGAGAGCCATCTGCGGCCTGCTCCCAGCTCCTGCTGCCTCAGCCTCTCCAAGCATAAAAGCAGCCTCGGAGTGATGACTACAGAGAAAATAATGTTATAATAACCAAAAGGAACACTCAGAGCTCCTCCAGCACTGTGCAGTCTGTTCAGGAAGGCTATAATATTGTAGGAGAGCAGCGCTTGACCGATGGAAGCTGATTTGTGTTACTGAAAGAACATGTAATGTCGTATTGGATAATATCATCCCTTTCTCTGTGTCTGAGTAAATCTCTGAGCTTTTGACTTTCCTTAGCTTATCCGGCTGTGACACTTCCTGCACAATGGCACAGGATAAGCTCCTTCACCTCTGCACTGCTTGGGGGATGATTTTTTTTTCCTTTATCAGGGCGCACTCCAGAAAGGCATTGGATGCTGGGCTAAATCTGCCCTCCTAAGATTTTACTTAGGAAAAGAAAAAAAAGAAAAAAACACACGTGAAAGCTTTTGTAAAGCTTCTTGGGAGATAGTGGACAAGACATTGCAGAGCTGTGCTCCTTGGCCTTATCTCCTGGGTGTCATGGGCTGCAATGTCCCGGCAAACTGCAGCAGCTGTGGGAGCAGCTGCCCTCAGCCTGCAAAAGTAATGCCGCCATTAATGTAAAACAACATAAGAAATGCCAGAATTGTGCCACTGACACTGTGTTTGTGACTGTGCTGTGGAGCCTGAGCTGGGCTTGCCCTATGATGAGATAAGGGATGCAGCCCCACTGGAAACCCAATTAAATAGGGTGCTTGGGTGAAGGGAGGAGCACAACTGCATCAGAGTAGGTACAAGCTGCCAAGGTGGTAAGTCAGAGTGGATCCTGAGCAGGATGAGCTGTGGGAATTACAGCTGGTGGGAACAGGTTTTGTCCAGCCTTGCTTGAAAGTGTTGTTTTTGTTGCTTCTCATTGGGTTGGAGGTACAGGCAGTAAGGGGAGCATGGCACGTCAGCCACCATGGGAGAGAGAACCAGCAGGACCGTGCTGAGGGCGGATCCTGGGGAGGGGTCATGAATCAGCCAAGTACCTTATTTTCAAAAACCAGTGCCAGGTGAGATGTCTGTCAGGCCCTTTGCACTCTCTTAGATCAGGGTTTGTACCAGGTGCTCGAGAAGCTCCTAAAAGCTCACCTTGGACAGAGGATGTGGCTCTTCCCTTCCCCAGCATGTGGCATGTCCATCTGCATCCTCTCATATATTAGAGCAATGCCTTGGTGACAGAGCTCAGCATAGCCTTCCTTCCTCCACCAGCCTGATCTTCCAGCTATTTCCTATATATGCCAGCTGTGCTCCTAGAGGACAGGGAACTCCTCAGTGCACAGCTTGGGTAGGAATATGCATGCTGCCTTTTTAGGGGCAGCTGTGAGGAGGGTGGCATATGTCTCTCATCCTTTTCCTGCTGCCCCTGGCAGGAGGAGCACTGTTGCATTACGCCAGCATTTAAGAAATAATAATAATTAAAAGCTTTCTGATGAACATGGTTAATTTCCTATTCTAAAAAGCTGCTAAGGCAGCGCCTTTTGTGCATTAGCATATTTGCAAGGTTAATGTAGTGTACTTAATAAGATAAATAATGCTTGTCATGATATTTCAGGCCAATTTTAAGGGGAGAGAATAAAAAATATTTTGCCTAACATCTTAAGTTTTTGCCTGGACAACTTTAAGTTAACTACTGAGCTACCACTGAGTGCTGAGGTATGTTGTCCACTTCTCCCCTTGGCAGGTGTTCATGAGTACTTGCAGTGGGTTAAAGGAGACTGTTGAAGCACAGATGGTGTAGGCGAGCTTCAAGTGGGTTCTCAGTGACTGCCGTGATAGGCATTACTCTGGGAATGTGGGTGGGAAGGGCATTAGGAAGGCAGCAAAAGCCTTAACAGGCCGAAGGAAAAGGGTGTGGGATCAGGAACATCTGTGACTGAGCAGGAGGCAGTGGTGCCAACAGAGGATCTGAGGCTACAAGAATGGTGAGCAGATAGCAGCAGTAATCAGCCATGGACTGATATAGTGGGACCATAAGGCTGGAGGAGGTAGTGGGGGATTTCTCAACAACTCTTTTTTTCTTTTTTTTTTAAATGTCCTGCTTCAGCCCTTCACATCATGTTTTGTTTTCCTCTAAATATCCAGAACCAGGGAAGCATTTGAAAAATCCCTGTGTAAGACACTGTGGGCCAAGGAAGACAATCATAAACCTTCTTACCTAGCTGCCAGTGCTGAGGAAGTCTCAGGTAATGATTAGCAGAGAGCACTTGTGTTCCTAATGGCTTCTCTTGCCTCCTCTTCTGCAGAATGATTGCTTTCTTAGGCTTTTTAATAACATACAGTAAGAGCAGCAGCATCTTTAGACAAATGAGGCTACAGTGGGTAGGGAAGAAAGATGAGAGAACTTCCCAGGCAAATGATCTGGGGCACCTGGCTTGCTACTCCCACGTGCCCTTCCCTTCTCTCCCCTCCTCCCCCTGACCAGTCAAATAGACCAACCAGCTCATTATTTTCTCATAATGATGAGGAGAGGGAGGCAGAAGCAAGCCAACAAGACTGTGGGTATTTGTTATATAAGAATTTAAGAAATGGATATGCCACCCAGATACATGCCACAGTGAGAGGATGGAGGGACGGACAGGTATTTACCCATCACAGAAGCCTGGACCAGTATGATGGGGGAAGAGAGAGACAGCAGAGGCAGCTGCAAGATGAGCGCAGAGGGGGTGGAAGAAATAAAATAAAGAAGCTATAATGCACAGCGGAGAAAGAAAGATACGATAAAAAGGTGGAGCAGGAAGAGAGATACAGGCGAGAAATAAGGAGGATGAGTAAATAGATACAGCTCAAAGACAGGTGGATGAGTCTGGCAGAGGGAGGACAGAATAATATGTTGTTGTAGGCGTCTGAGGAGGGAGGTAGCGAAGGGGTGGAGGGCCAGCTACAGCGGGTAGATTGATTTTGATGTTAGCTATATTGCAGGTCAAACACAGTCCTCACATCACATTGACTCCACATCTGTTTCTTCTTTTACCTGCCTGTCAGCCCCCTGCTGTGTCCTAGATTTTTCAGCTGGAACCCCTCTCAGGCTTGGCACTGCCTGCCTGTCAGCCATGGGGTGGGGGGAGCCAAGGGCATCAGGTGAGGTGCGTACCAGCCCCTGTGCCCACTGCACCAGTCTCAGGGCAGGCTTACAGAGGTGTGACCCAGCGTGTTGGGAGAGCACATCATGGAGAGTGGGAGCATGCTGTGAGGAGTGTGAGCGCATTCTACCTCCTTTTGTCCTCCTGCCCTATCCCCAAGCAAACAGACAGGTTCACCACACAGCAGGGGGGCATGCAGCCCCCAGCATGAGTCTTCTGCATCGCAGCACTGCTGCCTCTTGTCAGCTTGCAGTAGTGAGTCAAGGAGACAGAACTGTTCCCCTGCCTCCATCCCAGCTGGCAGTTCCCTTCTGTGGCTTGGGGGCCAAAAACAGTGGCACTGAGCTCTGCAGGGGGACTCTGCTCCCTGCCCTGAGCCTCCAGCTCCTTCCTGGCACCCCCACCGCTCTGCTGATGCTAGTCGCATGGTAACTGTGATGCGCTGAGGGATGACTACTTGCTCACAGCCCTCCCAGCTCTTCCCTCCCCTCCTATGTGCTGGCACCCAGTGGTTTGCTGGCTCTTTTTCATTTATCTCCCTTCCCTCTGCATTCACCCCATCTTGCTTTCATCCTCTGGAAATAATGCTAGGCAGTGTGGTGTGCTGCCTTAGAGGAGGCAGGATTGCTCTGGGCAGTTAGCCACTCATCTGGATGAGGATCCTGAAAAGAAGAAAAAATAAAAAAACTCTAAAACACAATCAGAGTTTTCTCCATTCCCAGTTCCCTTAGTGCTTGCTAGGGCTGCTGGCAGAGGTGGGGGGGGGCAGCCCAGGGCTTAGGGAGCGAAGGAGCTGAGGGTGAAGGCCAGTGCTTTAGGAGCAAAGATGTAAACAGAAGGAGGAGGAGAACTGTCAAAGCTGTAAGAAGCTCAGGGTTGAGATAACCGAGGCAGACACAGTTCAGGACTGAGGTGCATCGTGTGCAATGCAGTGACTGCCTGAGGCGCTCAGCCCAGTGCCTTTGCCGTGCTTTAGAGCTCTGGATGTTGCCCTGTGAACATCACAAACCAAGGAAATGCAGGAAAAAAAATGTAAAAGAAAAAGAAGTCCAACTAGTTCAGTTGTTCTGAGCAGAGGAGGAAAAAAGAAAGTTAATATTCCACACTTTCCCATGTAGAGCTAAGTCTTCCATGGCATGCAGAAATACATATGCCTGCATATGTATGTACACCAACTCTTAGGTAGTACTCACTCAGAAGAGCTTCAGGAGCAGCCCCGTGCTGAAACTCCCTAGATTTGGCTCCTGTCCCTAAGCCCAGTCCTTGGCTGCCCTTCCAGAGCATGTTGGCAAGGGCTCTGTCAGCTGAACTGCGTTGACAGAGATGCAGCAATACCGGGGAAGGCTTTTGCTCATTCTGTGCATCATGTGTCAGCAGCACACTCTGTGTCTGTTTATGATGGCAATCAGATAGCAAAACTTCCAGAGGGAAATGCCCCACCAGAAGGTGTTTGTGCAGTAGGCATGGGAATTGAGAAATATGAATGATGGGTGAAAATGTGAGCTGGTATTTATATATATATAATGATAGCTCTTTACTGGGAAATGAAACTCAGCAGGGGAGAAAATACTGTGTAGATTTCAAAAGTCTTCACATGTCCGTGCACTATAGAGCATTTCTTCTCCTTTCCTTGTTCAACCCTGACACTTCAGATGCCTCAGACTTGAGCAGTCTGTTTGAACTCCCTGCTGTTAAAAAATCTTGAGGAGACAGCTGAAGCACTTTGCTGCTGACGCCTTTATTCCAAGGCTTCCAAGGAGCCAGGTGAGAGTAGCATCCAGGCTAGTTTTTGCTCCTAGGAGAGTAGGCAGACTCCCAGCTGCCTCCATGCCCTGTTATGCCTGCTGGGGGAGATAAAGCTGCTGGGTCCTGCTGGCCTGTGGCTGTCCTGCGCTGTAGTGAATCAGTGATAATCCCAGCTTGCTTAGGAGGTGGGATTTCTGTCTCTAGTTAGGAGAGCCTGAAGGGTTTCTCTTTTACAGAAAATTCCTAATAGGGGCTGGTCTGATTTTTGCTGATAAACCTCCGTTTTACTCAGGCTTATATGAAGACACACTTTAACAGCAGTATGTATCTGTGTGCATGAGTCCTGTGTCCCTGCCTTACAGATGTAAAGAAGCACCTTTTCCTCTCAGCTTCACAGATCCAGCAAATCACAGAATCATAGAACTGCAGGGGTTGGAAGGGACCTCAAGAGATCATCAACTCCAACCCTCCTGCTAAAGCAGGTACTCACTCTACAGTAGGTTGCACAGGTAGGTGTCCAGACAGGTCTTGACTATCTCCATAGAGGCAGACTCCACAACCTCTCTGGGCAACCTGTTCCAGTGCTCTGTCACACTTACTGTAAAGAAGTTCTTCCTCATGTTAGTACAGAACTTCCTATGTTCAAGTTTTAGGCCATTACTCCTTGTCCTATCACTACACACCACTGAGAAGAGCCTGGCCTCATCCATTTGCCTCCCACCTCCCTTTACTTATTTATAAACGTTAATCAGATCCCCTCTCGGTCTTCTTTTCCCCAGGCTGAACAGACCCAGGTTACTCAGCCTTTCCTCATACAGGAGATGCTCCAGGCCCTACATCATCTTTCTGGCCCTTCACTGGATTCCTTCCAGGAGGTCCCTGTTTTTTTGAACTGGGGAACCCAGAACTGGACACAGCATTCTAAATGTGGCCTCACCAGGGCAGAGTAGAGGGGGAGGATCACCTCCCTTGAGCTGCTGACCAAGCTCTTTTCAATGCACCCCAGGATACCATTGGCCTTCTTGGCCACAAGGGCACACTGCTGGCTCATGGACAAGCTGTTGTTCACCAGGACCCCCAGGTCCTTCTCTGAAGAGCTCCTCTCCAGCAGGTCATCCCCTAACCTGTACTGATACATGCGGTTATTCCTCCCCAGGTGCTTGCTCTTGTTAAACCTCATCAGGTTCCTCCCTGCCCAGTTGTTCAATCTGTCCAGGTTTTGTTGAATGGCAGCACAGCCTTCTGGTGTGTCAGCCACTCCTCCCAGCTTTGTATCATCAGCAGACTGCGAAGGTTGAACTCTATCCCTTCATCCAGGTCATTGATGAAGATGTTGAATAAGATCAGACCCAGCACCAACCCTGGGGAGCACTGCTAGTTACAGGCCTCCAACCAGACTCTGCACCACTGATGAGATGTTCTTTCACCATGAGCATTATCAGCAGAAATATATATGTTTACAGTGGCAGGACTGTTTTTGCTGGGAATGGTAGATTAGGCAGAAGAGATTTTCTTCTCTGCTGAACCTCCTGGCATTTGGGAAAAGTATATTTTGTCTTGAATAAATCAGGGAATAACACAGGGAAATTCTTCCACCATCTCACTTTTACAGCCATTCTATAATCAGGATTTTAAAAAGAGAGGGATTGAAGATCATGAAGTAAAGGATGATGGGAATCTTTGCTCTGGTAAATTCTGAGACATGGAACTCTCGGATGAATGGAGCCATGATACTCAATATTTATTCATAATAAATGGATTTTAACAACGGTGATTTGATTGTGCTAGACATATTAAGTATGAATCAGTGAAGGAGGTCATCCTGAGTATATCCAAAATCAGTAGAAAGTCAGGATCTTGGGAACTCATCTGATTTTAATGCACTTAAGTAGAGGTGGTAAGGCTTCTTATTGCACTTGGCACAGTGAAATATTGACCGTTCACGTGAACTCTCCACCCTGGGCGTAAATAATTGCAGAGCGAATTGATTTTGAATTGTTTTATATTTAGAAATGTACCACTTTTAAAGTGCAGTGCAACATGTGGTATGTAGGGTGTCTACAGTAGCATTTGAGTTTGAATCCTGACTGTGCTTTAGAGGCATCTCTGCATACTGTGCGCTGGTTTCTGTGGCAGGATGGTCTCTGGGCCCACACTGTCTTTGCAATGCAGCTAAACCAGGAGATGCACAGACTCACTGGCCACTAGTGGTGTGTGGTCCATGGGGCCTGTCCTGTGGTTCCCAGCTAGTCCCAAGTAACCCCTTGTGGTGGGAATAGCAGATCTCCTGAACAGTTTTGTTCTAAAAGTCTGCTCCTCTTGCACTGCAGTCTCAGTAACAGACACAGTGACAGGCCAGGCTGGAGTCTCAGTCTCAAGAATTCAACCTCTAGAACCTATTACTTCTTGTTGGAGTTATAGCCACCTAGAAGAATATGAATTTGCCAGCATAATTATCTGATACTTTCCTCCACCATTGGCAAGCTTGTGTGATTTAGACTTGCCTGTGGTCTAGACTTACCGTGCATTGTCTGTCCGTTGTTTATGCTGATCAGATCAAATGCCCTTCACGTTGACCCCTTGATTCCCTTATGCTGGCTGATAACTGCTCTTTCTCCAAAGTATGCTGGCAGAGCCTGGTGGTTTAGCTGTGTTAGGTGAGAAAAAGTGATGTCAAGAGACCACTCTCACAGCGTGCTCCACACATGGTGAGGCTGATGCTTTTCCTGGCTACCTGCAGGGAGCCCTTCTCTCTAGGCCCCTTCTCCATGAGAGCCCTGTAGCACAGTGCCTTCTGCTGCACTGGAAAATGCTGCAGCCCTTTCCCTATTGTAGAGGTACCTGCAAAGCTTCCCATCCACAGCCTTCTCTTCTCTGTGCCTGCCAGAAATTGAGTGTTTGCAGCCTCTAAGGCCAGACACTGACAGCAAGAATCAAGAGAGAGCCAGCACTGCACTCGTGTGTGCTGCACCCACCCTGCCTATCCATCCCCTCACTGCCTCTGAAATGGTGATTGGTTCAAAGAGAAACTGTGAATATTGAGGGCAGTCACTACCTTTAAGGGTACCATTAAGCCATCGTGCTCTTTCTCATTTCCTTTTCCCAGCACTGCAGAGAGTTGCTACTTAACTGGGACTTTCCAAATAGCCTAATGGAGTTAGCCATCCAGAGCCAGTGACTTTCTGTGCATAGAGAGCATCTAATTCTCTTAAAGCCCATGGCAAATCCCAGCATTATTTCCTATGCAGATGACTGCTACACAGAAGCAATTAGGAAGATAACCAGTATCTTCCCTTCCTCTCTTCCATTTTTAAAGCTGCAGGGGACAATGGCAGTATTTTGGTTACAGATAAGTATAAACCAAACCCTAAGGTGCTGGCAACCCAGAATAATTGTATGTTGCAGTTTTAAACTAGCATCTAGATTTGTATCTCGGATATGGTTCCTAGCTTTGCTTCTTTGAATAGTAAATCTTTTTCACAGTTTGAACTGTGAATATGATTTAGAATTAATGTACCATGTATGTCTTTGATATGGCCAGAAGGGACAAGTTATGTATCTGAGTTGGAGCAGAAAGATGTATCACCGTGTTGGCAGGATCTTTACCACCAGAACAGGAAGTACAGGAGTGTAAAACTGAAGAGACATGGAGAATATTTAGGTCTGGAATGTCAGGTATGTACATCTGGTGGTAGCTGCTCTGGATTGGTGTGAGATGTTTCAGGTGTAGAAGTGGAGTGGAGGAGGCATGAAAGCATCTGCAGCAAGGAACCATCTTCTGCGGCCACTGTGTTTCCTCCTGTTAGGGGTCCAGCACTGGGCAGATCCTGATCCTGTGTTAAGGTTCCTTCTTGGGTACATTCTTCTCCTTTTCTCTTCATCTGTGGGAGAAAGAAGAGAGAGAAGGCTTTTACTGTGTAAAATTGTTTACGGTTAGAAAGCTGAACAGCAGTTTGCAGCATTATATGGCCTTGCTAAGTTATGGTCTGCTTTTCTGCTTGTTGCCTTACTTGAGAAGGAAGGAAAGAATTAGCACTCGCTAAGTCTGAATGGTAAAATTAATCATGGCTGTGATTCAGTATGGGCAAAACAGCTACACATTTCTTTGTTATTTTTAATTTTGGATCTGAATTGCAGAGTGTATGGAACCCAAGATAGCGACTGAATTCCTGGGAGCAACTTCATTTCCAAATGTGAACATACCGCAATTGCCAGGAACTGCAGAAAAGGTGCAGGCAGGCAAGCCTGCTTTTAAAGGATCAAAAATCCCCTCCATTTCTTTGGAGTTAGTCTGAGCTGTTGGTAGTGAGAGTGAGAGATGTCCAAGGTTGGAACAAGGCAGATCATGGAGGTTTGGCTAAGTTTGACCCGCTGTTTTTTAACGTGGCCTGCCTCTCTCTCAAGGACTGGCTAACTCCTTTCCATTTATTTTATTCTTTTTTTGTATTTTTTTCAGGGGGGTCATTATTATTACTATTACTATTGCTATTATTATTATTATTATTAGTTTGCAGTGGGTTTTTTTAGTCATTTGTGTTGCGCTCTCTTGAGAGCAATGAAAGGAAATCAAAATGCTTTTGTGAGTTGTGACAGAAGAGTGCAAATAGATTGATTAAAAACGCTGTTTCTTTTTTTAATTTAAACAGAGCAGAGCCTTGTGGGTAATGTGCATAATGTATGCTCGGTGGTAACAAGCTCGCTGTGGTGAGAGAGGAAGAAAGTGAGAGAGAGAGGAAAAAAATTGGAAGTGGAGCCAGTGTTGTTCTGCCTTTAAACACAAGATTGATTTTACATTTTCCCTGCGTGTCACTTTCATTACTAGCAAATTAATCCTTCTCTCTCAGGCCTGAAACTTATTTCTGGGGTTTCTCATAAGAAAATAGCTTTTGGTGTTCTGCCTAGTCTTAAAAAGGGAGCTCGGGGCTTGGCTACATGAGGAAGTTGCACCCATTTAGCCAAACGTGTAATTTTAAGATTGACCCTGTTACAGAGGTACAGATGGCTGGTTTGTTTTCATTTTGTTTAAGTCTTCTATGCAACTGCCTATGCTGACAGAAACACAACGGTCTAGAAATGATACAATAGTGTTGACCAGAGGGTGAGTAGCATCAGTTTCACTATGTTGACAAAAAGTTACCTCTTTACAACTATTGCATCTGGTCCAAATAAAAAAAGCCTGTGGCTGGAAGGATCAAGCCCTCAGGAAACCATCAAGGAAGGAGAATGGGAGATGTTCCTCACCCTAAAACTGCTCTGCAGAGTAACAGTGCTTTGGAGCACAAGGGTCTGCCATGCTGCTGCAGCCCTCTGGATCTCGGGGAGTTTCTAAGCCTAATAACAGGCCAGAATTATTGAGATCTTATTTCAGGCCAATGATTGCAGGCAATTTTATAGTTAAATAATTTCACTGCCTGAAGCTACAATGATATTGCAAGTTGAGCAAACCATTTCAACACTTCTGGGTTTCTAATGAGGGTTTAGTGGGACCACTCTCTCTTCAATCTTCAGATCACAGTACCAACCTTACAAATTTGGACATGCTTTATTTCCATTTAAATTACCTGGTATAAATAGGGCTTCAATCATTTCTTTGCAGTTGATGACCACTTGGGTCATTGCCTAGTTAGCAAATCCTCTTGCTTTGTTGTTTGACTCGTCTGTACTGATGCCTCTGACAAAGTGAGAGGGCTCTTCTGATTCAGTTTTGGCTCAGAAAGCTGGAGTGTGACCTATTGCCACTTCCTTTGCTAGGTTAACTTTAACATTTTCATTTACGTTCCCTCTAAGATGAGTAGGTGGATCCCAGCTGGCCACACTCTTGGAGAAGGACCACTTGCCAGAGTGGTTCAGGTCTGTCAGGATCCACAGCACCATACAGGCTCCCATAACAGGGCTGTGTCTGAGACCTGCAGTGGCTGGCTAACATCTTGGTTAATGCAATAGCAATTTCTTACCATCAGCTGCTGTCACAGAATGAAAGTATAAAAGTATGGGTTTTGGGCTGGTTTGAGCAGGGTCCTGCAGTCCAGTTGACGGTGGTGACTCATAATTAACTTGGGAAGGGTAGGAAGACAGTCTTTACCTTGCCTGCTGAATATCAAAGAGCACACAAAAATAGCCATTTGCAGCAACGGTGAAGATTTTCTCCTATCAGTGAAAATACAGCCTATTTTATCTGACCATAGGTCAGGTGTTTATTTGGATTAACAAACAAAAGGCATGCCAGATGCAAAGAGGAGAGAGACTGCTTTTGAATCAAAAGGACTCTTACTTTGTCTTTTCCTTCTGAAAACTCTGGTGGCAGCATTTCAAGACTATGTCTCAGTGAAAACGACTGCCAGCTTTTCCTTTGCTGTGTGGTGGCCAATTCTGATGGAGGATCTGGTATGTGATTAGGCTTCTTAAGTGGCAGGTGGGGGAGTGCATACACTTATAGAGTTATTGTTAAAATGAGGAGCTTTTGGGACTTCTCTGCAGGAACTCTGGATTGTTGGAAATGTTCCATCGGATTTTTCAAAAATGCTCACTTATAGACCGGCAAATCACAGTCTTTACTGCTGTCTTTTAGATTTACAGGAGCCTTGAGAAAGCCATTGGCTTCTCTTTGAGCATATGCTTGTTCAAGCACACCTGTGCAGAGCATAGTAGAAGAAATGGCTGCACTATACTCAGTTCCATTCTGACTGACTTTAAGGGAAAGGAGCCTGTGAACATCTGTAGTACTTGCTGCTGCTCACTGGACACAAGAGCTTGTAGGAATTTGGACTGGTTATCTTCAGTATGAACTGTGTGGTATATTATTGACATCCCTACTCCTGCCACTGCAGAGAACAATCTTATTTTGTATGCATCAAATAAGTTAAGCCAAGAGTGACTGTCTTGAAACGGAGACCAAGCTCTATTCCCTTTAGATTAATTTGCAAAAATGCCCCAGAAATTATTTCATGGGAAGACAATATCTCTGTCTTGATGCTTGCTCTGATGTGTGAGATTGCCAGCGTCATTTTCAGATACGCTGTGCTACCCAGCGGACTCCTGGAAGAACATCTCATTTGGCAGACACTGACTGTTGCAGAAAGGACCCAGAATGGCAGCGGAAGAGAGTGTCCTATGAGAGTAGAAGTGATCAGTCTGAGGGGGTTTTGGGGAGAGCAAGGACCGCTGCAGGGCAGGTGGGCAGACACAAGCAGAGCCGTAGGGCTCACACAGCACAGGATTTGCCCACAGTAGTGAAGTTTGTACCTTACAGTATAAAGCTCTTCTTTTCCAATGACAGAGTTAATCAGCATTGTAAGCAAGGGAGAAAAAAATTAAGGATGAACATCACAGAAATTGGAAGGAATGGGGAAGGCATTTTGTACTGTCCTATCAAGAAACAGAATTTTATTGGGCCACGATACTAAATTACAAGCGTATTATCCTCATGCCTTCCCAGCTCCAGTGCCAGCTCTTTTCTTTTCCAGGTGAGGCATTATTGTGTTAATACTTGCAGGAGGAGGGAAAAAACAAGTCCAAGTGCCCCTGTTTGAAACGTCCTATCAGTGCATAAAATATGTCTGCGGATTTGAGAATTACGCTGACTTCACAACAGTAAATTTCAGATAAATAATTTATCTCCTGCAAACACATTTCTGTGCTCTTACACATCCATTTGTTTCTGGAAAGCAGCGGGGGCGACGGGGAGGCAGAAGCGATTGGTGCTCGCTGGGGAACTTCCCGTGGTGCCGCCTGTAGCTTGGGTGTTGTTGGCTGCTGGAGGTGAGGTTTTGTTCTTGCAGCCACCAGCTCCCACATCGTAAATAAAGCCATTTTGGAAGAAAGAGGCACCTTGAGCTAAAACTGGCATTTCTCACAGTATTGGCAGATCAAGCCAGCAACTGTTGATTTTAAATGTTTAATGAGCAATATGTTGCTGATTCTGGTAATAATGTTGTGTTTGCCTAACCTTTCTAGGTGTGCTCCCTTCTGCTGTATCGCTGGCAGGTTTCCAGGAGAGAAGGAAAGGGAAAGAAAATAAAAACCCACCGGGAAGGTTGAAGCAGGGCAGGGAGAAGAGGAAGACTTGAACGAGTTAAGGAGAAGGGGTGTAAAAGGAAAGGATAGAACTTAATTAAAGAGAAGAGACAGAAGCAGTATATTGATGCCATGCCAGAGTATTAAACTGGAGATTGCAGAAGATGGCTTTTCCCTGCAGAGATACTCATACTGAAGAAATTGGAAGAGAAAGGCTAGGTGGTAGTATGAGATGGACAGGAAGAGCTGTGCAGAGCTGAGCCCAGGTCCACAGCGTTGTCTTGAGAGTGCAGTCAGCTGGTTAAAAGTGGGTGGATTGGAAGAGAAGAAGCATGGTGTAAATCAGTTAAGATGCTCAGTTACTTCCATGTCAGGCTCATGCAGTGCTCGCTCTGAAGGCTGTCAGCAGTATGCTGTATTTTTTCCAATTTGTTTTTGTTTGACCTGTAGTTGAAAACCCTGAGTCATTCATCATAACCTTCTGTGACACTGGGTAGCAGGCTGGCTGTATTGAGGTTTATGTGCACGTGAAGAATATGAGGGAGGCTTCCTCAACCGGTGGAGGTGGGAGCACGCAATGGAAACTAAAAAAGGCTGCTTTTCTAGTCATAAATGGATACCGCATTCACTGCTGTGCTCATCCTGGACTAGATCCTCCCTCTGCTGGTGTGAGCGCTGACCACTGCTTGCTGTACAAGCCCAAGCTCGTGCTTGATTTATAACGTGACTCTTGTACTGGGGAAAGTACAAGACTGAAATACTTGAAGCTGAAGGCTTCGGTCTTCAGAATAGAGAGGTGTGGGGCAGCAGGGTCAAACGCTTCCCACTCCAGTGCCTTAAGTTCTCTTCAGCGTGAGTTCTGCAGAGTGTTACTGTGCAAAAACTGTGGAAGGTTTTTGTAATATCTTGATTGGGCTCTTGAGTTAGACCAGGCATTTTCTCATCTTTTAATCATTACCTGTTTGACTGATGCTTAAATCAATGCCTGCATGCCAAACGCTCGCTGCCCAATTAGAAAGTCTCTTCTTGCTTTACATAATGGCTTATTTATTGTTTCCATTGTATGTACAGCACAATATATATTATCCAGAAGGGAGATACAGATACTAGGTCATATGTGGTGAAGGAAGATTTTTCTCTTTTTAATGAGGAGAATATCAGCTTTGCAATGCTTGCTATACTTTTGTTTCCAGGCTCCTGCATACAAATTGCATTATATAAAATTGACCACACAAGTACTACGTATAGAAAAGTGTGATTTGAGACACTGTTAGAAGTAGAAAGCAGCAGGACACAGAAGATGTGTCTAAGAAAAGCCTTGTCAGAAAAGGATCACTGATCCACCCAGGCCATGTCTTTCCTCAAACAATGAGAGAGGCTTAAGAAGAAGACGGTGTCCTTTATTTATATAAGCTTCTTGATTTATTATTTTCCTTTTGTGGGATTAAAAGGAATCAAGTTACTTGCTTCCTTGTTAAAAAGTGAGTGCAAAACATGAATGTATGTTCCACATTAAATTTTCAATTTTTAAGAGCAAGTATGCATAGGATTGCTGAATTGACCTTCTCTTTCTGTTGTTTACTCTTTCCTTTACACCATCATTATATCTTCTATTGTTTGCCTGCCTTCTTGATAAATGCCTTAAGGACTGAAGTTGATATGTGCAAAAGATATTTTTGTGAGACTTGAGCTTTCCACCAGGGTCCTTAAGTATAAGTAAATGCAGACTCTAATTGGTTCAAACCAAACACCTCTTCAGTAGGTCATCTTCAAGGAAATTTCCAGCAGTCATGCTCTTTCACACATGGCATTCTTTGCTGTCAACAGCTCCCAGTGATTTCTTTTTAACTCCATTAGTTGTAGGGGATTCTTTGTTCTGTTTTGTTTTTCTCTTTCTTGTTTTAATTCCATACAGCTTTGAAGTAGAACAACCAAGTATTTTCCACTCATGTAATGGGAGATGGAATTGTCTATCTTGGAACAATCTCCACATGTTTGCCATGTAATAGACAACTGTAAAAGCAAAAGAAAGCTGCAAATACAAGAACTCTTCTCCCATTTGCTATTTCTCTATGAATATTTTTGTCATTGCAGTAGCTCAGATGAGTTATGGCCAGGTTTTGGTCTTTTAGACAGAAATATGAGTGGAAGGAGAAAAGAGTAGGAAGATATGAAGAATAATAATAGGGGAAGAGAAGGAGGAGAAAGAGAGAGTAAGACAGAGAAGTGATAAGGCAAAAAGAGGTACGTGAGCTGAAGAAGAGGGAACAGGGTGAGAAAGTGGAAGCAGGAGGGTGATGGGTCAAAAGCAGGAGAGGTGATGGAGATCTCTGGGATGGCAAGCTCTGAGGCTTCTGAGCTTTTCTTGGCAGGGCAGAGCCCTGCAAAATTCAGTGTAATCTCTAGCAGGGCCCTTCAGTTTAGGGGCATATAAACAGAGGAAGATTTATTGCAAATTCTGATTAATAACTTTCTCAAAGGGGAGAACTCCTGTATTCTCTTTGAAATACAATTTCTTGTCTCATAAACTGAACCAGCTGAGACTGTTCCCTCTGCACACAGATTTTTTTCATCTTCTTCCCTTTTTTTTGCTGGGTATATGAGTGTGATTTTGCTTAATGATTTTTCCCTGCAGAAGGGACCCAGAATGTGGTGCTATACACAGTTTTGTGATCAGTGTCTTTGCACAAGCACAAGGAAAATGCCTTGGGCATTTTCTGCTTTTAGAGAGAAACAAGTGTTAGGCTATTAGTCTGAATCTAACTTAGACTGCATTTCTCCTGAGAAAACTCAGTAGGAAATTCTGCAGCATCGTTCCCTAGAAAGGCCCCTGCATAAGCTGAGATTCAGTCTATCACCTAGTCTTCGGTGAAGGGGCTGGAAGGGCTGTTAGCACCTTCGCAGCTGCCATGCAGACAGCAGGAAAGGGGCTGTAGGTCAGCATCCCCATGTCCTTTGTTCGCGTCCCAGCTCTTAAGGCATCTCTTCCTGGACGGAGCTGATGATATGCACCACAGAGCAGGTGGGGACCAGGATTCCCACCTCAACAGGAACACACAGCCATCTCCCTCCTTGTGACTCTAAGCAGTGCTGAATGGTCTCTGCCAGCATCATCTCCGTGGGCACTTAAATGTTTACTCTTTCTTTATTTTCTTAATTGAAAAGAGCACAGCTTGCCCTTGGGCTAGTGCAGACATCTTCCAGTGTTGTGGATGACTGAGTGAACAGAAACACAGACAGGAAGTCATACCTTCCTACCTCAACTCACTGTCTACTCCAAGTTAAGGTGTTCAAATCCCTGAATCATTAGGCAAGTGATGCATGAGTTGACATAGCATGCTAGCAGAAGTAGCATGTGCAAATGTCTGGAGGAGGTTCAAATTGAGGTTAAATGTCAACCTTCCAATAATTTTTGTTTGGCAAGGGCTCGGGAAGGCTTCTGGCTTCAGAAATACCTGAACAGGTATCTCAGTCTCTCATTCCACCAGCTTTCTATCATGACTTCCTGCATATACCTTCAGATGGAAAAAGAACAGGGAATAGAAGAACCAGGATTTTCCTTGCATGTGAGTGGAGATCACTTCACCTCATAGCAGACTGCAGCCATCCCATTGCATATGACAGATGCTCTTTGGCAAGCTGCAAGTTAGCATCATAGAATCGTAGAATCATTTGAGTTGAACGGGGCCTTTAAAGATGATCTAGTCAACTCGCCTGCAATAAACAGAGAAATCTACAGCTATATCAGGTTGCTCAGAGCCCCATCCAGCCTGAGTTTGAATGTCTCAAGCACAGGGTGTCTACCATCTCTCTGCACAACCTGTTCCAGTGCCTCACTACTCTTACCATAGAAAACTTTTTACTTATAACCAATCTAAATCTCCCTTCTTTTAGTTTGAAACCATTTTCCCTTGTCCTGCCACAAAAGGGGAGGTGTTCCATCCCTTGGATCGTTTTTGTGGCGCTTCTCTGAACGCACTCTAACAGGTCCATGTCTGTCCTGTACTGAGGACTCCACATCTGGATGCAGTACTTCAGGTGAGGCCTCACCAGCACAGAGTAGAGAGGCAGAATCACCTCCCTCGACCTGCTGAGTGTGCAGCCCAGCATACAGTTGGCTTTCCAGGCTGAGGGCACATTGCTGGCTTGTGTCCATCTTGCTATCCACCAGTACCCCAGGTCTTTTTCAGCAGAGCTGTGCTCCATCCTTTCATCCCTTGGCTTGTACTGATAGTGGGGGTTCCTGTGACCCAGGTACAAGACCCTGCATTTGACTTTGTTGAACCTCATGAGATTCTCCTGGGCCCACTGCTTGAGTCTATTTAGGTCTCTCTGAATGACATCCCATCCCTCGGGTGTGTCAACTGCATCTCACAGTTTGGTGTTATCATCAAACTTGCTGATGGTGTACTTGATCCCACTGTCAATGTCATTGATGAAGATGACCCCTGAGGGATGCCACTTATCACTGATCTCCATCCAGACATTGATCCATTGACCAGCCCTCCCAGGGCTGTGTGGAAAGTGCTGGAGATTGCCTTCTGGATCTCCTGCGGTGCTGGGATTGTTTGTGGGCTGAGACTACAGCTTCTTCCTTGTCTTCTTGATTCATTATTCACAGACTGTCTCATAATATGAAGCATTTTATTAGCTGAGGCCTTCTAGAGGACTCATCCACATTTGAGAAGGTAGCACTTATTTGTCTACAAATGGGAGGGTAGTTAGGAAATGGTGTGCTTTATCTGCCTTTAATGTGATGAAGCAAACAGAAAATAATGACGAGGCACCAAACTTTCTCACTTTGTCCCTAGGCTTTGCTATAAAAGGTCACAGAGACATATTATCTATCTTCTGACTCGTATGTTCCATGCATGTATATATACCATGTAAGTGGCCGAGACTTCCTGTGACCCTGCTAGCAGCTTTGAATTGCGTGTGAGCAGTGAAATTGTTTACCACAGATCAATATAACTCAAATACATCTTAAAGGCTCAGAGTTCAGTAACTGCTTGCATGTTGTATTTCCAGCCAACACTGGCTACTTTCCTCACTGCTTTCCCATGGCAATACACCTTGTTTAGGCTAACCCTGTGCATCCCCTCCATTTTTAATCAACCTTTAACCTGTATCTCACGTTCTTTGTCTCATTTCCTTATCTATCTCCCTTTCTGTAATTTTCCTTCAGACTTCTTTTTCACAAACTATCTTCTTTATGCTTTTGTTTTGTTTTGTTTTGTATAATTTATGTTTTGTTGTCTTGTTAGTTCTTCCTCGGTTCTCCATTCTCCTTCCTTCACCTCTTCATCCCTCTCCTTCCTGCTCTATTCATCCCCATGTATATGTAAGCTCAGACTGCCTAAAAATTATCTCAGCACCTTCTGCTCCTAATGCAGCAGAAAAAAAAAATAGTCTACACACAAATCCACCATTTTAATGTAGTTAACATTCCTCTTCTCCTTCAACTGTTCTGAAATTGCAGACTGCATAAAATCCCACCAGGATATTGACATAACCTATAAGCCGGGAAGTTGTTTTAATCAAACCCAGCATCCCACTTGGAATGCTGGACCTAGAAATACAAGGACAGCAGTTTAGAGAGCAGCTGAGAAATAAGGAAATAAGTGCATGGGGAGAGGAGGTTTAAGAACCATTATTATTATTATTTTTTCAATTCCTTCTGGTCAGAAGTTGCAGGACTTTTTTTTTTTCCTTTTTCCATTGGGTCCTCGCCTACATAGAGTGCTCAGATGGAGTACTGTTATTGGAGATGTGATAAAAAGGAATTAGATTGGGTGTCTGGATTATTGAGAGGGGTTCTTATCTAGTAAAAGTGTCAGAGGACCTCAGTCCACGGGGAATGGATGATTACTGTGGATGAATTCCTGGTCCTTGGAGGCCAGGTGGGAGGGCACGATTGTCGAGTTCCCCCCCCTGAAAAATTTAGAGCAGCCTTGGCTGAGCCACTTATAAAAGTGTCTGTTACGTTGCTTGGAAAGCAGTGAACCAAAGAGCGAGCAGAAGATAGTCAGAACTATATGTCAGTTTTGAACTCGTGAACTCCACCTGTTTCCATGTTTCAGTCCACGTTTCTAAAGAGACAATCTTTGTCCATGTGTGACTGGCCTCCACAGATCAGCAGGCGAGGACAAGGTATTGACAATTGCAGATGCTTTCAGTGGCAGTGCTGATAAAGAGGAGAAGGGGCTGCAGTAAAGGAGAGGTGACTGAAATCTGCGTACTGCGGTGCTAGTCAATATGTCTGTGTTGATGCAAGCCAATGTTACAGCACTGTAGTCTGCCAGGAGGGAGAAGTGGCCCATTTGCAGCCTTGGTTTGTGCATAGGCAGTGCAGAAATCCACGTGAAGCATACAGCTTTTGTGTTGTGGTGATGAGTGACAAGGGGAGATTTCCGTCCCCAGCCAGTGATCAGTTTATTCACTCAAGTATGAGGATTGATAGCACTTGTCACTATTAGCCCAGCTAATGTAGCTGCAGATGCTACATTTAATCATATAAACTATGTGGCGCAATTGCAGAACAAGGGCCTCTGGCCCATCGGAAAAGCAAGAGGAGCAGATTCCTAAGGGGCTGGTGGAGAGCTGCAATCAGTGTGCATGCATGTGACAGAAAACAAGAGGATGCGTCCTGCTTCTGCACAGCCCTCTGAGTAAGGGTGTGTGTTTGTGTGCATGCACGTGTATGATCTGCTGAGTGCACATGAGAGAACAAACTGAAAGGATCTTGTGCATGAGATCAAGAGTATGCAAGAAAAAAGGCAGAGCTCCACTGTGCATGGAAATAAGGAAAGGAGAGGTTGGGGCAGTTCCGTGGGATGTGCTCACTCCACTTTGGCAGTCTTTTCATGTCACCATATCCCTGACAACTGAGTCTTGATATCTGTGGGCAAATGGGGAGACAGAGCTGCACAGCTTTATAAAGCAGAACAGCTTCCAAATGTTTAAGACCAGTGCTCTTCAACAAGGTGTTTGTAGTACTGTGAGGAGAAAAGAAGCTAGAAGGAAGCATGACAGACCTTTGTGCTGCTAGAAGGCCATGCCATATGGAGGGGTGGTGTCTACCTGGGTCCAGAACTCATATGAGCACAGCAGTAGCACAGAACAGCTTCCCACCTTTCCCACCTCTCAGTGCCATCCCCTCGCTGTGGCAGGGGCCGGAGCAAATGTCTGAGGGGCGTGGAAGGGCAGTGCTCAGTTTTGTTGCTGTGGGCTGAACGCAGGCTTTGTGAGAAGCTCTGGAAATAGCCGCACTGACATGAGATGGGCCACACCTGGACTGCGGCCTAGGTAAGAAGGAT
Source organism: Pavo muticus (assembly GCA_016647715.1). Lineage (NCBI taxonomy): Eukaryota > Metazoa > Chordata > Aves > Galliformes > Phasianidae > Pavo > Pavo muticus. The sequence goes on from JACDJE010000131.1 coordinate 1,627,514, forward strand.
CAACCCTGAAAGGTTCCCACGCAGAAATGGAGCTCTGGTAACACATGCCAAAATGGTGTCTTTTCTTGGGCGAGCATGCAGCTGTGTAGAGGCAGGCACAGTGCAGCCCTTGGGACAGTGAAGGCAAATGGTGCTCTGAACTGCAGTCCTCCAAAACAGAGAGGAAGCAGAGGAAGCTCTGCTGTACCCAGGCAAGATTGCAAGCGTCCCCTGTGTTCATTCTCCCTGCCTGCCAGCCTTCCCTTGTGCACCTCATCATGTTAGTGCTCTGTCATGTTTTCAGTCCCAGCTTCCATGCATACTTTCCCACATGCATGCACCCACGCACATGCACACTTTTACTCACCTTCTCCTAGTGCCCAGCCCTGTTACTAAGCTCAGTGATGTGTTTGTCCTCTCCAACATGTCTGCACTCATCTGGCCCAGAACTAGGCCAGCACACATCAGGGTTAAAAATGAATATGTAGGGAATGTCCCTTTTCTCTAAGCTCACACCCTGCTAATATAGACCCCGAGGGGAAGGGTATTTATAAATGCAGATAGCTGTGGCTTTTGCTGAAGAGGAGCGTGGGGGATGAAGGTCTGGCCCAACACCTAGCCCTTCGAATGAAGTGACTTGTCAAGTATGCAACTGTGGCCAAGATCCTAGAAGCAGTAAATTTAGCAGCACTCACTTCCACTGACAGCCTGTCATGTGCTTGAAACATAAATAGTGGTGGAGACAAATCACTGCTGTTTTCCTATTAAGCTTTGGCCCACTGGCCTCCCAGCTTGCCAGCAGCATTTCTACCTAGCCTCCCTCCGTGCCTCATCTCAGGGACGGATGGGCCTCCCCATTGCAGGCTTTGGAAGTCGGGAAGGGAATTATCGTGCTGTTATTTCCTCAGGTGTCCTTGGTGTCTGGGTACCTGCTCAGCAGCTGATGGATTTCTCACTCAGGCCGTGTGCTGCCAATCCCTCCTCCCTCTGCCCAAGGTTGAGGGGACATGGGCCCTCTCCCTGGAGGTCTCAGGGTTTTCACCCCTGTGCCTGGTTGCTTCCATGTAGCCTTGCAAGGTCGTGCTGATGGAGTAAATGAGGCGCTGATTTGAATAGGGGAGCAAAGGTGACATTTTCTAGTGCGCCTGAGTGACTTGCAAGCACAAATGGCATTGAAAGCCACTGGGTCTTGTCCTGTTAAAGCATTTAGAAGCTTTTGGAAACCTTGCTTTCAAGCATTAATTATTATATAACCATTTAATAAAACATGTCATCAGAAGCTTACATTAATCTTTACAGAGATGAGAGATCCCTTAATGCTCTAAATTGAGGAATGAGCACATTTCTCCTTCTTCCCTCTCACCTATCAGGTGAGATTCCTCTTCCCTTCTCTCCTCAAGGAAGATGAAATCATGCCAGTGATTAAGGTGGCCTGCTCTGTGTTGGTTTAATTAGAACAACTGCTATATCAGCTATGGTAAAACTCTCGTGCTAATGAAACCCCTGCCTCCTCAGGAAGGTTGCAGAAAGGAGCCAATGAGTCTGGCACATAAAATGAAGGTTTTCTGCTCTCTTGGTCAGTGTTTTTGGTCTGCCTTCTGTACCCTGTATCCAGTACAGTTGTTGAAGTTTTCTGTAAGCGTCATGGAAAGAAAGAGCATTGGGAACTGGGACAAAGGCAATGAAATATCTTTTTGTATTATTTTTTTTCCTCAGACTTTCTTGTAGTCTTACAAGGTAACATGGAAGAAATGGGAAGGTAGTTTGAAACTGTTCCTTGTACTCATCATCTGCTTTCTCCCTTTCTGATGAAGGTGTTTTTTGAAACTGTTTCTTCTACTCATCATCTTCTGCTTTCTCCCCTTCTGATTTCCCACTTTCCTGATGGGAGAGGATCTAACTCGCAGCCATGATTTGCAGTAGAACTGATGACCAGCAGCTGCACTTGCAACTGCAGGAGCAGCATCTGGGAGCCAAAGAGCTCAAAATCAGGGCCTGTATTTCCTCACTGCTTGCCTCCCCTGTGCAATTGTATGAGCTGCAAGATGAGCAAGTGCCTTCCTCCTCCTTCGCAGTCAGCCTTGCAAGTTTGAGAGAGAGAGACTCCCTATTCTTTGGAAAGCAAGGGCGTGTTTAATAGCATAAGAATTGCATACCCTGTGCTGAGGCAGTCATTTATCTGGACCAGTATCACTATGAATCAGCAGCAGATAACTCAGATGATAATATCACAGGAGCCAGCCCAGCTGATAAGAAGTTCCTGCAGTGTGCGAGCCTAGGCAGTTATCTTAGCAGCACACCCCACCCTGCTCGAAACCTCTGTGATCCTTGTTTTGATACCCAGCAGTGCTTTGTGCACACTCTGTCTTAAGAGCAGCCACCCAGCCTCAGCTCCCAATCCCCCATGTCCCCTGGAGAATATTCCCCTTGCTCCTTTCATGAATGACAGGTATGGGGATGGTGTCAGGCAGTCTCTGTGCTGGACCTAATTGAGAAACATTGCAGCAGGGAGAGTGGCCAACAGGAAGGCAAACAAAATGATTTTTCAAGGAGCTAATCCACCAATACAAATATTGGCGCCAGGCGTCACAACACACTGACATGTTTTTGAAAGGGTAAATCTTGCTGAGGGGTGGCTTAACTCTTTGACCCCATTTCTACAGTTGAAAACTATAGCTGTGTAAAAGATCAGTGGAAAGATCCAGGCTGATACGGAAATCCCTGGTCTTTACATTTTAGTTGTGAACTCGGTGTTCAGAGTAGCCTCACTGAAAACAGCGATGAGCTACAGGAATTGCGATCTTGCAAAAGCACATGAGATTCAGGGGCTGTGTGATCTGGCCGTGAAATGATTCACTCTGGCTTGCAAAGAAAGAACAACAGCAACATGTAAGCTTCTAAGTTAATGCTATTTCCTGTTCCGAGTAAATCTGGGGCAGTCTGTAATTTCTTAGGCCTTTTTCATGCTTTGAACATAAAAGTATGGAATTCTGTGAGCCAAACTGAATCTTTGTATTATTTTTATTTTTTATATTATAATTTTAAAGTTACATTGAAGTTCTGGGTTCATTCTTACCCCTTCATCTCAAAAAGCGCAAGTGTACATAACACAGAAGACAACAAAACATTTTTGTGTATGCCAATGAAAGCACACCGCTTGATTCTTGCACAATAGTATATTGAGCATATCTTGCTCTACATGGGACACAAGACTCTTGTAAAGAACATAAGAAGGATATTTAAAGATGCCACCAAGCACAGACCAGCCCTGTAGTTCTTACACTGGCAGACTGGCACAACCAGTACCACCGAGCACCATCACATGAGGTTTCCCAAAGTTCTGGGCCTGACATAAAGGTTTATGGAATTAAAGTAGGGGCATTGCAGTCAGTCCCTGCTCTCTGCTGGCAGGACAGAAGCAGTCTGGTTCAGCTGTGCTTTATGGAAAATGCCCCAGAGTGCACTTCTTGCTGTTATTTTTTCTTTGGCATTGGGTCCATAGGGAAGAACTTGTCAAATTTGTCTTCAGATTGCTTAACGATGATAGCATGAGTGCTTTGTCCAAGATGGGAGAACTTGTAGGGGAAGGAGTAGAAGAGGCCAAATGACAGGAAACCAGGTGACCCAGCCACTGGAGACAGTAATGGTTGGCTGCTTTCTATGGTATTTTAATTACCTTTCATTAGTCTCCATGACATGCAGAAAACCCCAATCCCATGCAGCAGGTCTCAGCTTAGCTGCCTTCCTGTGCTTAACACAGTGGGCAACAAACCCCAGCTGTGCTACCATCCATGACTGCACATCATGTAACTCCTAGGCTCGGGATGGTGGGCTGGCACTGGCATTCCTTGTTGGACCTCCTGCTTTCTACCAGCTTTTTATTAGCTGCTCCAGCACAGTCCCCTCAGCCCCGAGGACTTCTCTACCTTTCCCTTCCAATGCATTGTTTTATTCAAGCATCTGGTGCCATCGCAGGGATTCCTCTAGCTGATTATGATGTCTCCCTCACATTGTAAAGTAACCTCCAATTTTGGGGATGGAAAAACAGTGCAACTATTGGTTTGTTCGTGTTTGCATGTCATTTTCTTGGCAGTGGGATTAGGACTTGATGTTTCTTAGCACTGTCCTTAAATAACTCACATCTCAGCATGCAACATTTAGGGAGCGTAATACTGTAGCTGTGACATTAGATGACTTAATTTACCTCGTGGCTGATAATTTACTTTATACATTGGCATCACGGCCAAGTTTCGTGCAAGAGCAGTTCAGCTATTAAAAAAATGCTGTATGTGTTCATTAAAAAAGCGTTAGCAAACTTGGGTCCAATTCAATAAGTAATGGTGTGGGGGGGGGAGGGGGGAAGAAAAGAGATGGACATCTCAAGCTGAGGCAGAATGAAATACCTTTTTCTGATTCAACAAAACCAGAGTTCGGTATTTCAGAGAGAGGTTCCCTTTCTTGTGTCCACATGTGAGTTTTGAATAGAAAAAAATGTACTCAGTTGTTGAGACATAGTGGTCTATTGCACACCTGCTCTGTGCCCACACCCAGTGGTGTGTGCATGAGACGACCTTTAGTGGTCACTTATGAAAAGGAATTTGGGGACAGAGGCTGCTTTCATCTAGAACTGCTGTACTTGTGCACTAGGCATGCAGGGTTTGGAGGAGGGTCCCCATGAGGCATGCAGGCTTTCTGAGCTGTTGGGGCTGGAAAGGCACAGGAGCCAGCTCTGCACATAAGGAGAAAATGGGATCACTGATGAGCAAGGTCCCATGAGCACCAGGAAAAGTCATGCCAGGGTATTTCCTCCTGATTTGACTCATTCGCATCCATGGAACGAGAGCTCGGCCAGAGCCCTCACTGGCTCTGCACTAGTTTTTTGGTTTATGTGTAATAGCTACAGACCTAAGGGCATGGGAGGCATGAGGCCAGCTTGAACAATAAATATCCTGCTGTGCCTTGCTCCCTGAACAAAGTAATTATTGCCTTATTACATCTGACCCCTCTCTTCCTGTCCCTCTGGCAGTGGTGACTCCATGGCAGCCTATGCCTCTCTGCACTGTGCATCTCTGTTTGCCACCATCTCTCTTCCTGCCTTTCTATCTCACTCTTTGGCTCAATGCATTTCTCTGTGTCTGTATCTGGCCACCATTTTCTCTTTTTCTCAGTCCCTGAAGGATCCCACTTTGTTTCCATTTCCCTCTCCAGCTTCAGCTTCTGTCCCTCTCTTTGTTCCCTCTCTATTATCTTTCATTTTCTCCATCTATTTTTCTCCGTATCCAGTGCCATGCTCATTTTTCTACCTTCCCTCCTTGCCGTAGCATTGTAGCACCGGCGGTCCCTTTGCTCATCTACCATCTGCTGCTCTCCACTGATCTCTTTGCTAAAAACAAGCTTCTTCAGCTAAGGGACAGAAAAATTGCCAAGCTCATTGGAATCTGTGATGGGCGAGGAGACGGAGGCTGATAAACGAAAACTTCAAAGTTTTGAATTAAAAAAAAAATCCCAGCTAGATGTAAAACAAGAAAATGATGACTAAGTCTCCTTTGGCTATTTCTGTCTTTTAGAAGTCTATTTCTAGGGAATATAAGTTGCAGAGGGAAGAAGGCAAGTTAAGAGGGCAAGATCTTCAACAGTTAAGTGGACAGCACAGAGGGAATAAAAACTTCAGCATTGGAAGTTGCTACACACAAAATACACCACTTCAAATGGCATTTATTGATTTGCACTCCTTTTTCATCCCCTTGCATCTTGTTTTAGGCAGAGGAGAGCCTAGCCAGGACATATAGCCCCTTCTGCTCTCTCCTCTTCACAACTACAAAGAGGCTTGGAAGAAATACACAGGGGCAGAGCATCTGATCTCTTTTTGCACATACCAAATGCAAACAGATACTTTCAGGGAGCTTGAGCTTCAGTTTAATAGAAAAACACAACATAATTAAAAAAAGAAATGCACTGATGAGGAAAATTCTGCGCAAGGAGGAGCCCAGTGTGCACAAAGAGGAAAGGATGGCACACATCATGGCTGCCACCTCTGCGAGTGTACCCATTTCTAGAATGTCCATAAACACATGGGGAAGGTCCAAGTCTGTGTTTCTGCATGCACAGTGGGATTTAGGAGCATGGATGAGAGCATAGGCAGGTGTGCACGTCAACAGGGGATAATATGCAGAGGGGCTTCTGTGGGGGCTTCTGTGAGGGCACATCCATGGGCTGGGAAGAAGGATGCTTCTTGCCAGCAGGCTGGCGCTGCAGGGCTGGTTTGCTGTTAGGGTTCATGATTTAATTTATGAACCCAGGGGATATGAAATGTGGCTGAGGCAGGCAGGCAGAGGGGACACATGTAAGGCCCCTCACTGCAGAGGAGCTGCCCCAGAAAAGACAACACAGCCGGGGGACAGCCCTTGTGAGCAAGGACGGTTTTGGCAGTGAGGCCAGGATTGTGCCCCTGGGTAGCGCACTTAAGGCAAACGTTTTCTGTTAGTGAAGAACAGAGCAGCTCTTTTGCCAGGAGCTGGCAGTCCCGCTCTTCACCTAACAGAGTATGTTCTTTGTTGTATGCACCAGAGAGCACTGCCCCAACCTTCTCCCTCCCCGCTTTGATAAACTGCATAGTGACAACCATCAGCTCCCTGCCAAAGCTGGCTTCTGCGCCGAAACATTTGTAAATTTGCTCTGTGTATGGAGCTGTGTTTCTGTTCCCCCCGCCTCGCTTTGCCTTGGAGGTTAGAGTTAATATGACTCACCTAATCTGGCTGCCAAGGTGAATTAGTGAAAACATCTCTACAGCTCTGTGCAAGATATCACAACCTGACATTTTTCTAACACACCGTGATATATCTTTTTTTCTCTCTCTGATGTGTACTATGACACCTCAATTTTATATAAATGCTCTTTGTTAGGAATGGTTAATGTACTCTAGGGGGACGGGGCTGCAAGAAAAGGGGTCCTACCTGCAAGTGGGATTAACCAAGTCGTTAAAGGAAAATGTTGATGCCCAGGGTCGAAACACATCACTGCTGCAGGGACAGGAACAGTGATACCACCACCACTGTTTCAGACAGCCTGTCACAGAAACTTCCCCTGAAGTGGTATGCTCATATCTGCATCCTGGGGCAGAGGAATGAGGAGCTAAATAGGCTTGGTGGTATCTTCAGCTTCCCTTTAACACAGAAGCCTCCCTTTCACACATGCTGATGGAGCTCCACTGGACGAAGCAGCAGCTCCTCATGTGCATCACCTGCTGGGAAGGGCTGTGCATTTCTGCTGGAAGCCCTTCTGCTGGACACGACACATGGTTTTAAGTGCATGTGTATACATCAGAGAGGAGCTGAAAAATATCTTCACTTAGGAAATTGTGTACTTCTTAGGATACTTTCTGGAGCCCCTATGATGCAGTGCTCTGATGGACAGACTTAGCAGCACCCCTAATGAGGGTGCCGCTCCATTAGAGCTGGTAAGTCACCCTCAACCCTTTTTTCATTACAGTGACAGTCTTGTGACAAGGGCAAATTGCAGGAGAAGCAAGTCCCACTTGGAATGAGCCCTGTATATAAACAAGGCAGAACTGCAGAGCAAATGATTTGCAAAGCAGAGGCAAATTATGTTTTAACCTTTTCCCTGTAAGTCTTTCCTGGATGTCCAATTAACTTTCCAGTCAACTGGCTGACCTACCAACTGGGAGTGCTGCTGTGAGAGGAGTGGAATGGTGGTTGTCAGCTCGGACTGAGGGTGGCATTTTCAAAGAGCATTACTAGCAGGCAGTGGTGTGTTAGAAGATGATGTGGGAATTAGAGGAGATCTCAGCCTCCCAACCAAAAATGATTCATGCTATGGCAAAAACACAGGAGATGTATTGGCTATGCAAACAGCACCACAGTGCAGAAGTGTTGCAGTCCTCTGCCTATGTTCAGCTGTAGTAATGCTTCATATCTGAAATGCTGTGTACAGTTTAGGGTGTTGCACTTCCAGGAATATGCAAGCTTGTCAGAGAGATCTAAGCAGAAAGAGCAGGAATGATCAAGGTATACAAAACCTCACCTATAGAGAAAGGTTGAAAGATGTGGCACTATTCAGCCAAAAAAAAAAACCTGGTGACAACCAAGGGAGGAACATAAGTGATTTAAAGTTGATAAAAGGCTATTGCAGAGAAGGAGGGAATGATTTATTTGTTCTTTTTGTCTGTAGTGGCAAAGACAAAAATAATAGCCTTAAATTGCAGCAAGGAAGACTCGGTCAGGCTGCAGGGAAATGGTTCCAGCAGCGAGGACAGGGAAACATGGGAACAGCCTGTCTGGAGAGACTGGGGAGCTTGTCAGTGGAGGGCAGGGCATGGCCATCACCAGGAAACAACCCTTGTGTCATGCTGAAGTGTGGGAGTGGGTTTGATGGGCACTTGAAGCTCCTTCCCATACCAGGACTGACCTAACGCTGCTCCAACAGAAGTTAATATTCCCAGACTTATTCATGAGTTACCCCACTGAAAAATACCTATGCAAATCCTGCCCTACCTCTTTCTCCAGGAACTCTGTCCTGGCTGTCCATAAGCACCAGCACAAGATTAAAGCAGTGTCCCAGAGCACTGGCAGGGCTTTGCCAATGGAATGCCTTGTAAAGTACATGCTGCCATGAAGAAAGACGTGCAGATTTAGATGCTGTGCTAAGGGACATAGTTTAGTGGTGAAATATTGGTGATAGGTGGATGGTTGAACTGGATGATCTTGGAGGTCTTTTCCAACCTTCTATGATTCTATGATTCTGTCATTGTAAGGCATCTCGGCCGACTGCTAGGGGATGAGAAAACCTGCATCACAGCAGTTGGAAATTTGAGATTACCAATGAGGTATCCACTCATCTGAACGTCAGGTAGGAGTTGGAGAAGGGATCACTGAAAGAAAGGGGAAAGCTTGTCTTTGCATGGGCTTAATAGGTGCACGTGCTGTGTCTCCATGACAGGGGATGGTTTTCCCCTAGAATGGTTCTGAAGATTGAGTGGAAAAAAGAAAAGGGCAAAAATAATTGTGTGACAGACAGATTTCTGAGCAGATTCTGAAGTTGCTCAAGTTCCTATCTCTGGTGCAGAAGTCAGCTCGCCCCGTGTGTGTGGTGCACCCAGCCTGCCCGGGCTCACACACTGCAGCAGCCGGGTGCCCGTATGGTAGGATTTGTTTCAGGTGGCTACAGGAGACTTGAGCTCCAGAGCGGGGCTTAACTCAGTGCTGCAGAGCTGAGGAGCAGTCCCGTCCTCTCGGCCCTGGCTGAGCTCCACCAAACTAGTGCTGATGGGAAGTGGGCACAATTTCAGAAGAGCTCAGCACCCTTTGAGCAGAAATCATCTCCTGGGCAGAGTTTCACTGGAAAAACTGACTGCTCTCCTAGAAGCCTGAAAGAGAGCCCTTGTTGTGCTGATGTTTTCTCGGGGGGGCAGGAGGGGAAATCTGTCCTGATTCTCGAGTCACAGCTTTCAGAGCTGTCCTAGCAAGGCAGCACAGCTTAAACGTGTCATTTCATGTACAGTAGATGGGGGATTCGTAATGATTATTGGGCTCTGCGGATCAAATGACACTTTATTTCTCAGTTTGGATGTGTTTAACTGTATGTTGCATGGTCTGATCGATGGCTCTTCAGGGTGGCAGCTGCTCTGAGAGGCAAAAAGACATTTTTCCCAGTTTGGCTGTGATGAAAGGGCTGCTGACAGTGTACCAGCGTATCTGGGGAGCCAGCCACCCCTGGTCAAGCATATCAGTGGGCTGACTTCTCTCAGTCATACCACAGAACTCACTCCAACCTCACATGATGGAGATTGTGTCTATTGGGCAGCCTGTGCAACACCGTGCTACCACTTGTGCTTCTTTCCCAATTTCCTGAACCTGAGTTTTCAATAACTAAATGAAATGCAAATATCTTGCTGATACGGCGTCTGAAATAACCTCGAAATAGCTCCCTCAGTGGCTGTTGTTTATTTACAGAATCGCTGTTGTGATTGTTCCTCCATAGCAATTAAGCAGAAGGCTTCCCAAGTCTGTATGCCTACAGGAGAGCCATCACCTGTATTTTTCTGTTCAGCAGCAAGAGAGTTTGAAGGTGAGGAGGAGTACCTGGAGATCTTGGGGATCACGCGAGAGCAGTCGGGCAAGTATGAGTGCAAAGCTGCCAACGAGGTCGCTTCGGCAGATGTCAAGCAAGTCCGGGTCACTGTGAACTGTAAGTACCTTGCAGGGGAGCAAATCCTTGCCCACAGGCAAAGGTGGCTGTGGGGTAAATGGAGAAGCCCTCCAGGTCCATATTAAAGGATCTGAAATGGGGGGGAGCTATAAGGCGCTTACCATAATGTGGAGTTTGTTCCTTAAATATCAAAATATATAAGAAACGGAGAGGAAAGAAAAAGAGAAGAATCATCATAGAATGGCCTGGGTTGAAAAGGACCACAATGATCATCTAGTTTCAACCCCCCTGCTATGTGCAGGGTCACCAACCACTAGACCAGGCTGCCCAGAGCCACATCCAGCCTGGCCTTGAATACCTCCAGGGATGGGGCATCCACAACCTCCTAGGGCAACCTGTTCCAGTGCGTAACCACCCTCTGTATGAAAAACTGCCTCCTAATATCTAACCTAAATCTCCCGTCTTAGTTTAAAACCATTCCCCTTTGTCCTATCACTATCCACCCTCGTAAACAGATGTACCCCCTCCTGTTTATATACTCCCTTCAAGTATTGGAAGGCCACAATTGGAAGGCTCTCCCTGGAGCCTTCTCTTCTCCAAGCTAAACAAGCCCAGTTCCCTCAACCTTTCTTCATAGGAGAGATGCTCCAGTCCTCTGATCATCTTAGTGGCCCTCCTCTGGACCCATTCCAAGAGCTCCATGTCTTTCTTGTGCTGGAGGCCTGATGCCTGCATGCAGTACTCCAGATGGGGCCTCACAAGAAGTTTCAGTGTGTTGACCCTCTCTCAACCCTCAGAAGTCCTGGCCATGCCTTGTTTTTACTTACTGATATTTGAGATAACAGAATAATGAAGAGCAGCTTCAGCAAGGATAGATAAGGTCCAGCCAGCTTAGAGCAAGCGTCCATTTGACTTGGCTGTGCTTACATGGGCATCATGCCCCAGTGGCCTGGGGGGATGCATGGTAGAGGTACTGTTAGTGAGAGAGGGCAGAAATGTGACTTTTAAGCTGGTTTCAGGTCATGTGAAAAAAGTCTTCTGTGCATCAACGCAGTACAGAAAAGAGTTTGGCGAAAGGGGCCTGTTATCCATCTCAGAGCACTCAGGGGCAGTGCCATGTGGCTTACATCCCCACCCCAGCTCCCATGAATTCTCGCTGGGTGATGCTCTGCTGAGCAGAACACAGACCACTATGCCCATGCACACACAAAGCGCAGTCCACCTCACCCTGCAGGTGTGCCCTTCTTGCAGTGACATAAGATATGTCAGACCTCCTTCACTCCTATAGCCTTGTATGTGTGTATGGCCACCCCCATACATGTATGGCTCATGTTTGGCACTAGTTATTTCATAGGAATATACCCACCTGTCTGCTCTGTTTCCCTGATTGGAGGCTAATAGCTCTGCAGCAAGGAAGGAAGAATGGGACATACACCCTCTCCTGACCTTCTTCAGGTGACTCACCAGAACACTAACTTCAGCTGCAATTTGGGGTGATTACAGGCATGAGTCAGGGTGTATACACATGTCCTTGACTCATAGGTAGCACCCCCTGGGAGTTGGCAGGGGCAGACCTAGCAGCAACAAGTGGCTTAGCCCATCCCTCTCTCATTCACCACCACATGTGGTTTTAGCACATCTTTGTGCCATTCTTGCTCTTCCTTTCCCTCTGAGCCATCACATCAGGTTAACTTTTCTGCCTTGCTTTAGAAGTCAAGGTTGCAGGCATTGCTTTTGGGGTCCCTGCAGCATCTTTGCAATCTAAACCACTTTGTGAGGAATTAGGTGTTCCTGCCTATAGGAGGGGGGTTGGAACTAGATGATCTTAAAGGTCTTTTCCAACCCAAACCATTCTATGATTCTATGAAAATTGGAAGGTGGGAGTTTAGTAAAGGCTGCTTCATGGGCAGGCTTAACCACTAGTGTGAAACTGCAGTAGCAGATTTCATGAACTAAAGTTTTTGTTTTCTACGTGAATATGTGGTTAGCTTTGTTGTGTGTGGGTTTTTGGGTGATTTTTTTTGGTCAAAAACAACTGAGCTTATAAACCCGAGACATTCCATTAAAAACAATTCGTATTTTCAGATAATTCTATGAAACATAATTTCAGTGCTGTATTTAGCATGGTTGGATAAAGTCTATGTGCAATTTTGACTTTGTTTCAACTCTTAGTTACTGTGCTAGAGTGAGATCCTTTTACTCTCATGGTATATGAAAATAAGATCTGATGCAGTATTGCAGTATTACTACATGGCCTAATGTGTAATATGAGCAAATGATAATTTCCTGCAGGATATACCTTCTGTTGCCAAGCACAGGGATAGATTCAAAGAGGTCATGAGATGCACAGAAAAAAAAAAATCAGTCCTGTTTGGGGGATGAAATCCATATATTTGCATACTTCTTTCCTTATCTTGCTTTCTTAAGCTACACATGCAGTAGAAGCAATGAAAATCACAGTAAGATTGAAAAATGGGACCTGCCCCAAGTGAGGAGCTTCCTGGCCATCCCTTATCACCTCATCTCTCTCTGAGGCTGAGCAGCCGGCAGGTTGTTGTCAGCCGACTGCAGGAGAAAGCAGCATCTCTCTGCTTCGGTCTCACACCACCACCTTCAGGCTTCTTGAGTAATGGCCCTGGCACACTGCAGATGGGAAACTGAGGCCTGGGGAAATGAGGAGGGAGAGCAGAGAAGGGAGCACACTCCTGGCTCCCCCAGCAGTGTAGGCCAAACACGGAGCGGCTGCATTTTCTGGGCCCACAGAAAGGTTTTCTGTTCATTGCATGACTCATTGCACGCACTGGGTTCAGTGAAGTGAAAAAGGCTTTTCTCACAGCAGACAGCAGGGTACACGACTTGAACAAAAAATTGGAGAAGGAGGCTTAAAAAATCACCTTCGCTATCCTTTTATTACCCCTCCTCCTTCCCGAATTAAAATATTTACGTGAACCCACAGCCTTTGAATGCAGGATCCTATTTCTGTACACTTATTAATATTTATGATGTTAGAGGGCGCACTGCAATATCCCTAAAGCCCTGCATAAAATCCCGATTAAGGTCAGGAAGGGGATCACATTGAGCTGGCTAATGCGCTCACAACAAACTTCTCTCAGTATGTTTTCCAGACAGCGCTATTTTTTTTATTTGACAGGCACGATCCATTTTGATTATTTTTTTGGCCTTCCTGTGCCAGGACGGACACAGGCAGCAGAGTTGTGCTCCGTGCACAGGCAGGGTGCTTTGTGGTGGCCTGAGCTTCACCACGGCAGCTGGCTCAGAGTCCCTGAGCACTGGTGATGGCAGACAAGGTGCTTACTCCCTCTCAGCAGCCAGGTGGAAATAATCCTGCCTTTTCATTGGTCAAGCTTGTCATTTTGAACACAGGGCTGAGAGTGAAGCCGCTGGTACCCTGCCCGGTTCTTCAGCCAGCACTGAGATCCATCTCCAGCAGAGCACATTGATCATAGAATCATGGAATCATTAAGGTTGGAAAAGACTTCTAAGACCATCAAGTCCAACCATCAACCCATCTCCACCATGCCCACTAACCGTGTGCCTCAGTGTCACATCTACGCGGATCTTTAATGGTGACTCCACCACCTCCTGGTAGAAACGAAGAAACATAGAATCACTAAGGCTGGAAAAGACCTCTAAGATCATCCAATCCAACTGTCACCACCATGCCCAATAAGCGTGTCCCTAAGTGCCATATCTACGTGAACACCAGGGACGATGACTCCGCCACCTCCTTGGGCAGCTAGTTCCAATGCCTCAACACTCTTTTGGAGAAGAAATTCTTCCTGAAATCCAATCAGAACCTCCCCTAGCTCAACTTAAGGTGATAACCTCTCGTCCTATCACTAGTTACCTGGGAGAAGAGACCAACCTTTCCTTTCTTATTATAGTTTTGACATTAGATGCAAAGGTCGTATGGGAATTTTTATGCTAGTGCTAAATTCCTGCTTTCTTTCTTTTGCTTCTGCTTTTCTTTCTTTACCTTTGGTAAAGTCTTTCTCTCATCATCTTCACTCCGATAAGGCCATGTGAACTGGAGATCCACAGGTAAATATTCATGAATTACAGGAGTCTATCATTAACCTCAACTTTACCTGCATATGCCTGTGCAATTATGACAGAGCTTTATTCAGTGCCACTGAAGAGAAGCACGCGTAAGGAGTAATGCTGGTATAATTATTAGAGGAGTTCAAAGAGCAGGTATTCTTTAGAGGAGCAGGGGCTGGATGTGCCCCAGCATACGGCTGCTATAGTCCTCCACCAGCCCCAGTGGTTTGCATAAGGAAGCCAGTTCCTGAAGCAGTTCCACTTTTTCCATCCATCTGAAAGTTGTTGAGTTACCCAGTGTTTCCTTCCTGCAGACCCTCCCACCATCACAGAATCCAAGAGCAATGAGGCGGCCACGGGACGACAAGCCTTACTCCGCTGCGAGGCATCAGCAGTGCCCACGCCTGATTTTGAGTGGTACAGGGATGACACCAGGTAAGACCATTAGCTCTCCTTTTCCTTTCTCTCCATTTCAGTCCACTTAGTAGGGCATCCTTAGACAATCAGCTGTCATCCTCTGTTCTTCTCCTCAAGCAAATTACTCTCTGTGAGCTATGTAAGTCAAGATAGTCCCATCAGCCCAGGCAGAGGCAGTGTGGTTGGGACTGGAAAAAGCAATCCTTCTCTAAACCAGAGATGCTTAAGGGAGTGCTAAGGATGAAGCTCCTGCCTTTAAGTCAGTAATGGAGCACTTCACAATTAAGACATTAGTAGTGCTTCCCTCCTTCCGGTGTTCATGTGTTAAATAGATCATGATACAGATAAAAAAAATAGTGTTGGTCTCCAAGTAGGTAAATCCAGTCTAGCTGTCTCCTTCTAGGGGAGGTATAGGATTCCTCCATTTCTGGGACCTGATCCACCAAACATGCACCCATGTTTGCACATGGGGAGAAAATAAGAAAAATGAGAAAAATGAGAAAAATGATCTGTTCCTTCTACCTGAGTATTTACATTGCATTTGGAAGGTAGTGTTGTTATTGCAGTTTTTTGGCTGACCCATGTCTGCAGGCTCAGAGGTGGCTTGGCTTTTGTAAATGCTCATATTAAAACATATTAATTGGTGTGTTTCACTAAAAATCTTTGCTCCAAGTATGAACTAGCCCTCAGTTGGCCATAGTAAGTTCATTCCCCAGTGTAAGCCAGTGCTGAATAAAGGCTTCCTCCCTTTCCCTTGGCTTTTCTTTCTTCTCCACTGCTTTACCAGTGGCACTCCTCTCTGCTGCACTCCTTTTTCGTTTCATTCTCTCCTCCTGCTTCCCATCAATGCCTTCTCTGGCTGCCTTCTTCTCACATCTCCTCTCTGCCTGCCTCCATTCTCACCTGCCAGCTGGTCTGAAGGGTGTCAGTTTCCTCCCCAGTACACAATGGCCATTGCACTGCACTCCTCCTCTTTTCCCAGGATAAACAGTGCCAACGGTCTGGAGATAAAGAGCACAGGGAGCCAGTCTCTGCTGATGGTGGCCAACGTCACTGAGGAGCACTACGGGAACTACACCTGTGTGGCTGCCAACAAGCTGGGAGTCACAAATGCCAGCCTATACCTTTACAGTAAGTATAGAAGAGGGTGAGGGGAGGTCCATGTCACTCTACCAAAGAACCAGACTGTGTTGTGAGCACACAGGGACACTGGGCCACAAAGCATTGCTTGCCAGCCCCGCCAAACCTCTAGCCAGGAACTGACTGCTTCAGACAAATACATGTCCATACTCAGAGTGAAACATGAACGCAGCCAAATTAAAAGGTTAAGGTCAAGCCCTTTGATTGACTTTCTTTGCCAAAGGCAGACTTTGTTAAAATAATCAAAATGTGTTTGTTTTAAGACTGGAACTGAAAACTCCCTCAGAGTGAAAGCCCTTTTAATAAGCAGAGAAAAGGCCAAGGCTCGGAGGGGCTGTGACAGCTGAGAAATGACAAGTAATTCAGAGAGGTGGAGAGAACTAGACACTGAGCCTGAGGAGAACAAGAGAGAGTCAAGAAAAAGAGAAATGAGTTTGAAAGCAGGAGAAAATGGGAAGGAAGGAAGTGGGATAGAATGATCTAAGGCAGAATGATTTAAGGGGGCATACCTTGGGGAACATGGGGGAAAAGATAATCAGCAGGTGAGATATGAAACAACTTTCTGGGATCTCATTCTGCTACCTTTCAATTACTGAGTTTTTGTAGTAAACTTAAGAAGAAGGAAGCTGGGGCCATGCCAAACTCCGGAACAGAATTACCTGCTAGTTCCAAATTTTGCAGCTGGTTCTGTCCTGGCCCTATATTAAGCCCCTGTTCCTCTCCTCCCACCCATACACACATGCGTGTATTCACTGTGGTGTATTCAAAACCCAGTTCTGTATTCCAGGCACAAAACCTGGGCTCAGCTTTCACTGCACATTTCTATTGCCACCAGAAATAGACTGCAGCAAAATGACCCACTCAGACAAATGGACCAGAGACCCAGAAGCAACACAGGGTTGTGTTCTTCTGCTGATCTCAAACTGAATTAAAACACTCAGGCCATGACCTGCATGACCTTCTAAACAGAAACAAAAATAAACTATGCAAATCTATCTTAGTATGAGAGGCAGACTAGTGTAGTTTCTGCTGTGTGTGGTCAGATTAATTGAAGTATCAGAAAAAAAAAAAAAGTGTTTTGGTTTGGTTTTGTTTTTTAGCAGAGGTACTGCAAAAGTATAAATCCATTGGCATTCTTTGTTTACCACCTTTGGATTTATTACACTGCAGTTTGAATTCTTGCAAAATTTGGGTGCGTTCTGTGGAATTCTTTTTGTGAAGAATAGATTTATCATAAAAGTACATATATTTGATTTCCTGCTGCATTTGGTCAGGGAAACAAAGCAAATTTCTACTTTGAAAGTCTTTTCACCCTCATCTTGTGACTGTCATGAGATTCAAATGAAATTCTCAGGCAGCAATCTGGAACACAGTTTTCAGATACTCGAGATTTGTTCTTGCTGATATTAATATAATGCTAAGTTTAGAATCCATTATTTGTGGCTGAATTCTAAATTTGGCCCTCTCTATTGGTTCCTGTTATATGGATGAGCTGAATACATCACTGAAACAAAATATAAGATGAAATTCAATAATGTATGTATGGACACGTGATATTAGATGGGGGTTGGTTTTGCTAGAAAAGCATTTTGCATGACTTGAGAGCTTCACCTCAAAGGATCTCAAAGGATTTGCTAGCAATGAATATTTTAACATTGCAAGTTATTCAGAAATCGGTGAGTGTTATTAGCACCGCTTTGCAGTAAGAAAACTAAGAAACAGAGTGAAGAAGTGGTTTACCCATGGTCATGAATTCAGTGGCAGAACCTATAAGAAAAGTGGGGAGATCTTGCAAAGTTGCCAGTACATATACCGAGAGGAAAGGTGGCAACTGTTAGAGATGTCTTGAACGAGGAAATAAAGTGAGGGTGCTATTTTAGCCTCCTTTTGATGTGTGTCGAGGTAACTTTCCTTCTATCAAGTTGTTGGATTTTGTTCATCATTTTTACAGTAGGAATTCAAGTGCTATTTGTACTGTGAAACACTTGAGAACTTGTGAAGTAGCAACTTCGCAAGAACCAGAAGAATGGAGGTGCAGGAGGTGAGAAAGATTGGATGATTTTCCTCAGACTGTTTCCAACTTTTGTTTTTGTTGCTTAGTTAATTCCCATTTTCTTCAGCATTCAGTGTTGTGGGAGGGAGAAAGCCATTATGAAAATTGTGTAATATTGTTTCAGGAACTCTCCATTATCCTTCTAGTTAGCATGGAAGAGAGAAAGAGAGAGAAAAACATTAAATTCCTGTCGGTATTCCTAAGGTTAAAAAGTCCAGGAAGAGGTGAGTGAAGGGAATCAAGCTCCATAAAGAAGTGGCCCCAGAAACCTACAAGCCCAGCTGAAAAAAATGCTGTACCAATCTCAAAACAGCCAAAATAACAGGCAGCGCACAATCCCAGCCACAGACCCAAGCAGGAAAAAAAAAAATTAAGAAAAGCAATGCCAAGTTTTTTCAAGGTATAGTAGATACTCAAATACTCGGAGTGTTTTTCTTCCACAGAATCCAGGATTTTTTATTTATTTATTTTTTAATAGAGATCAAGCTCACCGTAGGGCAACATCCCACCAGGGAGACAGACACAGTGATGGTTCCTCAGTGGCCCACTGTAAAAAAAAACCCACACAACAACAACAAAAAACGGCTGCCAGAAGTGAAGTAACAAGCAGAAAGTTAGTAATGAGGTACTGGCAGCTTTGTCTGAGGTAGAGGGCAGATGGGAAGCTAGCAAAATGATGTGAAAGAACAGTTCAGCAACAGAGAAAAATGGGTGTCTTCCATTCCAGGAAGTCTCAGCCTGCATTGAAAAACTCTCAGAGAGACCAAGCGCCTTAGATGTCAATGCCATAGTTAGAAGATGCATTAAATTACAAAAGCAGCTTCCTAGAGCTGAATGAATAGATAGCTAGTGATCTTCCATAAAGGATGTAGCAGCACGAATGCCTGCTGTAGGTTGGAGAGATTTATACCCCTTGCTCCTGCAGACTGAGCTTATAGCAACACACAAATGGCGATACTGGGTCAGACCAAAGGTCTGTCTTACCCAGGGTCCTGTCTCCAACAGCAATCTGGAGTATGTTTGCAGACAGCATACATGTGTACTGTCTGATGATACAGTGGATCTGATAGCTTGCTGCCATCCCCTCCTCCCTGCTCCTTGCTCCCCCTGCTCTATGCCCTATGCTTTTGTCACTTCCCATACTCTGGTACCAGTGGGCCACACACCAAGGCAGCTCAACTTGTGAAAACATAAGGGAGCATTACCAGCCACCCCTCTAAACGCTCCCAAATATTTTCTTTTGTTGCAGGGAGCTGAGTTAGTTCAGAGAAAGGTTCAAGGAGCACCAGGGCCCATGCAGGAGGGAGGGACATGCCCGTATCTGTGGACAGAAGGAGCTGGGAGGCAGCACCATGTTGTGCAGCATTAGTGAGCCTGGAGGTGGGTTCAGCTCTGCAGAGCCTGGGAACAGGGCTGGTAACTCCTAGCACACAATGCTATGAGACCAAGGAAATGGGCAGTAGCATTCCTGAGTGTGAGGGTGACCTGACAGAGGTCAAGTCAGGCTGCCTCACAGAACAGCAGAGGTGAGAAGCAGCACCACAGCTAAAGGGAAAGGTTTTTTTCCCCCAAGTATATGAGGAGAGAGGGAACTTGTTTCCTTCTCATTCCATTAAGCCACCATAGTGCTTTGAAAAGCTTTAGATGTAAAAGCCACAATTTATATGTTAGCCCATGCTTCACAGTAGTACAAATATGTGCATATATATATAAATTGTATATAAAAGTATATGTCAGATGCACATCTGCCATACAAGCATATGCATACCTAGTCTTACATGTATGGATATATGCGAGCAAACACATCCACAGGCTCACAGAAGCAGCTGTAGCACCTGGCGCAATCATGCAAGGCAGAGAAAAGCAATGAAAGTCCTTCCAGACCAGTTGACTTCTGCCTCCTGCAGAGCCAGCTTATCCCTGAGGATAAAGCAGGAGACAACAGTGCGCTATTGCACACCTCAGTGCAGTCCTGCTGCCTAAATTGTCTCAATTATGGGAGACTGCCACCTCAGCAGGAGCCCTGCTGCATCCTCAGTGTCCTTCAGCAAGTGAGGAAAGCGGAGGTGAGGCAGCACCTGGCAGGGCCCATGCCAATTAGATGCAGGCAGCATCCCACCACCACCTCTCGAAGTGCTTCAGGTACAGTTATCAGTTCGGTCCAGCAGTTTTAATCCCAGCAAGAGGCAAGCTCCTCAGAAGAGCTGGCGCTCACCTCTCACCTGCCATTGCCTGTTAGCACCCCGGCACAAGTGCTAGCTGGTGGGCACCCTCTCATACCCATAATACTCTGCCTTGTGCCTGAGCATCTGCTTGTGGTGGTGTTTGCTACGGTTTGGAGTAAAGTCTGAGGCTCTCAGCGCAACCCCCGTGTTTTCCCACGGGCTGTCAGTAACAGGGAGACTCGGGAGAGGAAAGAAAGTGGTGAGGGTGACAGCCAGATGGAGCGAGGCTGAGACACAGCTAATGAGCCAGGGTGGAGCAATAAAGGCAGCACGCAGCAGGCGAGGGGAACAGAGGGAGAGTCCTTGAATAGAAAGCAGCGTGATAATGAGGCCGTAGTGCTTTGCTTTAACTGCTTATGCTGTGCAGCCTGCAGCCTGCTGTGCGGGAAGAAGGTAAAGGGGAGTTGAGTTATTTAACCAAACTAAATAACAAGGAAGTCATGTCAGCACAACAGCCTGCTTTCACAGAACAGTAGTCCCCTGGTGCTACATAAACACAGAGATCCAGGCTAGCTGTGTATTTTCTACACAAGAGACAATCTCCCCTGTCCCTGCTGTGGACTCCAATGGCTCCATTACCACTGTGAAGGCAGGAGATCTGCAGTGTCACAGGTCCCCGTGGGCTCCAGCAAGTCAGAAGCCAGCTCCTTGCACCAGGAATGCTATATAGAGAGCATTGGCCTCCGAAGAGCTAGGACTGGGGAGATCAGAGAGCAACACTGGACTACCACTGTATCCTGCCAAGCTGTATGTATATCAGCAGTGATCTTAGCAACACCCTCACAGATACACCAAGAGACAACTCATTGCCTCAGGCCTATTAGCTTTTGCATAGTGACATATTTCTGCAGCTAAATGTCTACCGCCCAGTCAGCCCTTGAGTAGGAGCGTGTCTCAGTCAGCACAAGGCATCTAGCAAGCTCTGTAGTTGATGAAGAGAGACCCAGTGTAGAGCCAGAGTAGAGTCAGAGTAGAGTCAGGTCTGGTGGGCTTATATTCATGGTTCTGCTCCTGACTGCCAAGAGATCAGCATTTGACCTTGGGCAGACAGCTTCCTTGCTCTCTGCATCACCTGCTCTACTTGTAAAATGGAATTAACACTCCTCCTGCCCTCAGACTGAGGTCTCTGCTGATTTCCCTCAGTGTCTGTGCAATTCTTTTGAGATCCTGGCATGGAGGAAGCAAAGCGTGAAGCCAGCAGTGATGTATACCAGTGGCTTGCTGTGATGTAGAACAAGGACACACTGTAAAAACCCTATAACTGAAACAGCAGGCTCTGCTTGCTGCTAGAGATCAGTGAATCTGCAAAAGCTCTGTTCCTTTAGAAAGACAAATGCCCAGAAGAAACAGAATGCCATTCAGATTCACCAGGCTGACAATTCCAATGCTCACATCCTTAAGGGACCTCTCACTGGCAAGAAACCCATTGTGGAGAAGGTTCTGTGGAGGCAGTAACTACCCATGGAGGACCTCTACAACTCATCTTGCTGCCAAAGGCTAGCTTCCAGCCAGAGGTGTAGCTAAGAGGAGCTGTAACGTGATGACATGAGTGGTCTTGAAAGTTAGAGGGGAGATGTGGCCCATTCATTCCAGTTAACCTCACTGCAGGTGCTTAATCCCTATTGCTGTATAGATATTATTTGTTCAGTTTTTCAAATGACTTCTCTCTGACTCCCAGTCGCAGGGGATGTTGATGTGTACTAGGTGTGTTGCTATAAAAATGCTACGTATATGAAACCTACACTAGCTCATCTAATTTGGGGATGGACAACTCTATCAGGTTTGTATCTGCTGCTTGCTTGGTGTGAAAAGTGGCTTTTCTCCTGCATGTTGCTTATTGTTTTTTTTCCCCCCTTAGAACGAGTTTTACCCACACTCCCCAATCCTTTTCCAGGTCAGTATATGTTTTATGTCACAATAGCTCTCTAGCTGGGTCATTCTCCATCATCTTGATAAATGCAAAGAGCTGGGGATGGGCAAAACAGTGCAGGACAATAAGGGCCTTCCCCCCTCTTCCACATGCCATTTGTTCTCTTCTGCTCGCCTCCCTCATCTTTCCCTCTCCCCTCTCCCATTTCAGGAAACCAATCATCTAAAAAGCAACAACCTTTTCCCAAACTTTGATCCATGACACCATGTCCTCATCCAGGTCTGGATAGTCTTCACGGAGGATCAGTTTTTCTATAGACTGACTCCTTCATATGTACTTTCTTTCCACACATATCCTGATTTGGATCAAAAGCATAAGGAGACCTAAAATTTTGCAGGGATTGTGGAGGGGATAAGTGAGAAGCTAAAAATTAAATTGCTGCCAGGAGATTTTTTCACTCTAGTTGTGCAAACTATTCCCAGTGAAACACCTTTTTTTCTCATTCCTCCATCATGCACCCCTAAATCTGTCCCATAGCTCTGCATTTGTGGCAGACAGCATGAAAGGAAGAGCAAGGTAAAAGCATATTTACTACTGTAAAGTGTTATGGACTAGTTTATTGCAATAGGAGAAGGTATGAAGGCAAAACAAAGCCTGAATATTCTTCCTGCCCTTGCCGCATGCTGCCCAAGCCTCCCTCAGGTACTAGCAGCATGGCCCAGGCTTTCTGAGTGCACATGAGGTTTGGGGTTTGGATGTGATCCTGAGGTAGTGTAAAAGCACAGAAACTCAGCACTTTCAGAAATCAGGCTGTTTCCAGGTGCTTGAAACTAAATCAACAATAAGGCAGCCGGTCCCCTTATTCATGTTAACATTTTGGCCTAGAGCTCCTCAGTATCTTTGTTTCACTGCCATATGGAGATATACTCAGCTCATGGGATGCTCTGAGGCCTCAACAGTTAACGTCTATGTAGAGCTTGGAGGTAGAGTGTTATTATGAACCCATGTTGTGTTGTAAAAGGGCACCTGCCCAAGTAAAGCACCTGCAGGTACTCCCACGGAAAGAACAATAAATGCTGGGTGTTACATCAGCTCCATTTAACAACTGCGTGTTTTCAAATCAAGCTCTGCTCTTGGCAACTTATTCAGGCTCAGGATGTAGTCACAATTGCCTATTTAAAAGGCAAATCCACAAATACAATTAAAGAAAAGTACCTAAAAAAGGAGGGGGGAAAAAAAAAAAGAAATCAAGCTACCATTAAAATGAAATCCTAGAGAGTGATTTGTAAATAACATTCAAGGAGCTGAAGAAAGCAGTAAAGTAAGCCGTTGGGAATGTAGCGTGGCAAAATAAATCCAATTAAACACCATTATCATATGTATTGCAAATGAAACGTGTGCTTGGATATGAAATTAAAGTTGCTGAGGCTATTTGGGATGTAAGGTTTTGAGGAGGTTTCCAATTTTGCGTCTTCTTTTTTAAGCAGAATTTTCGATTACAAATATTTTTGTCTGATGGAAAACCCAGGGCTCTTTCTTTTTATGATTATTTTTATTATATATCCTTAAATTCCACAGACAGGCACCGTTAATTCTTTTCATAGCCAGCCCTGTTTACTGCTGGGTTTGAATTAGTAGTCCATTAAGGTAAATGATAAAGCAAAAACCGCAAGTGATTTCCAACCAGATTTCCATATCAAATGCCCCTCCTAATCAAGCTGCCAACACCACCCTGCAGAGCTTTAGTCTATCCTTTAACACACTTCCCCCTCTGCCTTTGAAGTTGTCATTTCATCCTTTTGCTGCTCCCTGTTCCCTGAGACCATCTTGAAGGACATCCCAGTGTGACATCACTTCTGTGAGGAGTCCTCAGGAGTTTGTGATGCCAAATGCAGGAATATCTCCAGTGACCCTGGACACACTAAGAGGATTTTGCAGAGGGAGAAAGTAGAATTTAAATACTCATTTGGTTTCTGAAAGCTCATACCAGCTTCTGTAATGTGAGCATTCAGCACAGATATTGGTACTTATCTCAACATTTGCTTTTACTTTGCTGTTCATCTTCAAAGAAACCTTAGGTGTAAAATTGCCTTGTTAGTCCCGATGAGTTTGTGTTCTGAGATGCTGTACTCAGCTCTCAAACAAGCCTCAGTGACCAAAATCACAGCCTCCTCCCTCTTCTCCCTTAATTTCCATTTCTCTTAAGCCTCAGTAACACTTCCCTGCCCTGTAGGGCTTTGAGCATTAATTTAAAAGGAAGGTGTTTTGAGATGAAGAGCACTGTAAGCGTTGTTATCATTAGCTAGCTGCTGTGGAAACATCTTGCTTTCAGGCAGGCTAGAGTCTCAGAAGAAGCCCATTCAGCTAAACACATGGAACTTGAATTTGATCAGGCTGTATCCCGGAAAGCTGGTAGAGCCCAGCTGATTCAGCTCTCAACTGACTTGGAAAAATTTCCAGCTTTCCTGATTTTGCAGCAGGGCACTCAAAATGCCCTGAAAAGTCTGGCAGGGTGGTGGTATCTAATCACATTCTCCTGTTCTCATTGTAACTTCGCTTTGTGATGGGACCTTAGTGCATCCTCAAGTTGTTTTCAAAAGGGATTTTCTTCTGAAAAGGGAGAATTTTCTCATTCCTCATCATACTTGACAAGGACAGGGCAAGTGGGATCTGCTGAACCTCAAAAGAGTCTGTCACTGTTATGGTGTTAGCTCCATCTCCATCCTCTGTTGTCCCTTGCCCTCAGCCCTTTGCACATAGACTCACTCCCCTGTGATTAGCACTGAGGTTCATCCTCACCGTGGCTTATCCAGACTGACAGGCTTCAAAACCTATGATTCTTCCTGTCAGGAGATTCATGATGAAGACTGACCACAGAATAACCAGGAACTTTCTCAGCAGGATTAGCTTGAACCTTGGGAGCTCTGTGGAGCAATACTGCATTGCCCAGAGACAAGCATCCAGCCACTCCTTGGGGCCTGATCTGACACGAGTCCAGTCATGATCATCAAGAGAACAACAAAACATTGATAGCAACAGTGTTATCAATTGGTGGAGGGGGGAGAGAAACAGAGAATGAGCAGTCCTGTGTTTCTGCCAAAATGTGCGCTGATTGGAGAATGACCCCTTATGACTGTAGATTGTAGCTAGTAGCCCGTGTAGCTTGTGCTGTCACTAATGCCTTCAGTTGGGTGGGTGGAAGATGGGAGAATGGAGAAAAGAGATGTTCATTTGGGTCTGATGACCAGAGTGGGAAACAGAGAGCATCTATGTAATATCCTCTCAGTCCTCTTCTCCCCCTATGGAAATCCTAGCGGAGAAAAGAGAGTTCATCTGTTGCAGTGGTCTCCTCCACCCACTGCTGCTCCCCTTTTGCTTCCTCCAGTGCCTGGCCCTGTCAGTCCTGCTAAGCAGGCAGTTCTCACGTGAGATGTGTGTCTTTGTTTTGGCAAAAGGACAAACATCCAAATATTTTAAAGAGTGAAGCATGGGGGAATACATCAGAGATTAGACTGTAAAGAGTTAACACATTATTTGCAGGGGGTTTGTCAACTAGGCAGTGATATGAGAAGAGTCCAGAGAAACCAGTCCTCCCAGTACAATGTGGCTGGTTAAAGAACCCATCTGTCTCGAGTCTTATTCATTGAAGTGAGAACTTGCTCTCTCATTTCCAAGAAATGGTCATTGAAAACCTGAGCCTTGAGAGTCTCTGAACCATATTAGTCTGTAGAGCTGGGAAAAACACAGCATAAACAAAGACCAAAATAGTCAATCTTTTGCTATCATCATCCTGACACAGAAATTACCAGCAGATAAAACCAATGGTTGTAGGGCCCAAGCATAGGAAGGAACTGGCACCTGATAACACCCATGACCTTGGATAGCCAGCACAACTGAGGGTTCACCTTGCTTCCTGCTAGTGGTACCCAGCCAGATTTTCCCAAAAGCCTATTCTCCATTGCAGAAGGGGACAGCTCTGCAGGGTGGATCATGCAAGCCAAGCTTCTCTCATTGCTAAAGGTCAACATCCATGCTTGCCAGGTCTGCAAGTACTGTAGTAGGTGCCAAGCCTGCTGGGGCTTCATGCCAAGGGAACAGAAAGAACAAGACAGGGCAAAAGCTGAAGGCCATCATATTGGATTTTTGCTATTTCCTAGGTATCAGCCAAGCAGTGGCATTGTGTCTTATTTTACTATATGGTTAAAATAATATCAAAGGTGATTATAGTGTCTTCCAAAAGGGCTCATAGGAACGTAGCTGGAAAAAAACCAAACATCTTAGAGAAAAGAGAAATGCCAAGAATTATTTCTGTTACTACCGATACTAACATTGCTTGGTGGGTATTTCTGGAGAGCAACAGGCAGCTTCTGTTTGCTGAGATTGTTTAAAAAAACAACAGTCTTCTTCTTCCCAAAAAGTGCAAAAACCCCAGCTATTGTAAAGAAGAAAGAGACACAGGGGAGAGAGAGAGAAATAGCTTTATTGCTTGATCTGTTTCTGTACTTTTTGTTCATTAATTTTAATTTAGATTGATTTATTCCAGAATGAGCCCTGGATTGCATATATTTGCATAACCCTCCCTGGTAGTAATGCTGTGGAGAATCCAGCAAGTGAGGAAAAGTGGAAGCAGAGAGTAGGAACAGAGACTGCAAGTCCCAGAATGGTATTCCTCAGGGCTGGGCCCTACACTGGGACAGTGAAGGCATTTCAAGGTCTGCTTAGCCGCAGGTATGGCTTTGCATGCATGCAGAACAGCCCTGCAAAGCAGAGGTCAGAGCTCAGCAGGCAGGAGGGAGAGTGGAGGCTGGGTGAAACCAGTGGGGGAGAAATCACACAACTGCACTGGAGAGATTAGAAACAAACCCAAAAAAAAAAAAAAAAAAAGTGCCATGGAATATCAGTTGTCCAGCAGGGACACTGATAGCATCAGAGCCGTAGCATGGACAGATTACCCTGCAGAACAGAGCTCAGGCAGGCCATAACCCTCCTGAGGCAGATGTCCCCTGCCTGGAGGACACTCATAACCTGATACCATCTGTGTTAGATGAGTTTCTGAAGCTACCAGCTGGACATTCCTCTGCAGGGATGATGAGACAGACTTCTACCCACTACACAGACAGTGTACCTAAATCCCCGCTCTGTCTCCCTCTCGGTGAGCTGCCGGCCAAGCAGACTGGGACCAAAGTGTGGAGGGCAGCAAGAAGGAGGAAGAACAGCCATTATTGTCTTGATTTAATCCTTAAGCACACACAAAAATTCCTCCCACCCCCATGAGAATATGGCCAAAGAGTAACTCCCACCCTCATCATCCTCCTCTCTCCCTCACTTCCATTTCCTCTATAACCACTCAAGAATTTGCCTAACAAATTGGCCTCCCCTCTGGTTGTTGTCCCAAGTGAACAGTCTCTCCATTCACTAACCCATGACGGTAAGTCGGTTTGGGAAGCGGCAGGTTTATCTTCCCGGCTCAGGCACTGCACCGGGCCTGCTTGCGATCCAGTTGCCATTCAGTGTCTGCTCTGCTGTTGATAAAGCACATTACACATGGCTGGGCTTGCATGATTAATACAGCTGTCTAAGCGCTCTCTCTAAAAACAAAAACAACCGGGAGAAGGGAGGTGTGGGATTTGGGAGGGAGGGGGTGCGCAAAGAAAAAAAAAAAAAACATTCCAAAGAAGTCAGGCTTGCAGAAAAAGCAGAGTTCTCCTGGCAGGCCTGCCCTGCCACGGGTGAGCAGGTCTGTCAGCAGAGCATCCCAGAAGAAGAGAGAAGCCTAGCAGCAAGGCAAGCAAAAGAGGAATGCACTGGCCCTTCCCCAGCGTCACCCGCATGTCCCTCTGCAATGTGGATGCATGGGCAGGAGCAAGGGGTCAGGCCATGGAGAAGGATGGGCTGTGACCAGCACAGCTCCAGTGAAGCCCAGCCAGGCTGCCTCCACGGTAGGTGTTACAGAAATGCATGCTTGCTGGTGGGCCAGTGTACTCCTGGACTCGCTCACATGACATGTGCCTCATGCTTGGTGGTGCATCCCACCTTCTTCTCCAGCATTACCTGTGCTTTAAAGCCCTACTGGCACTGTTAGGATGTTGAAGTGACCAGGAATCACACACTGTGATTGTACACAGACACACATCCTTACTTTCATGCAAACTACAACTAGCATGAATAAATATTTACTTAGGTGTCTCCCATGCTTTAGAGGTGTACCCCAGCCTATGGACCTGCCTTAACTCTCATGACTTTGAGACTTCTCGTGTTCGCCGATCACTGAGAAAGGCCTTCAGAAGATCTCAAGGGCAGGTCAGGGGCACCACACTGCAGGCACTGGAGGAGAAGGTTAAGAGGGGCAGAGACAGTGGTACAGTTGAGATAGTGGTACAGCTGGGTATCTCACATGCTGGTCACTCTCCAGCCCAACCTGGTTCTCCTTCTGCTCCAATCTCCCATCCTGGTACCCCTCAGGGTGTCCCTCCCTCTTCATTTCTGTTCACAACCACTCCAATCTTTCCCATGCCAAGTGCCCAGCAAAGCTTGCTGAAAACGGTAGCAAGGATGAAGTGAGTAAACAGACACACATAAATCTGATGAAAATATTAATTTTTCAAGAGGTTCCAGAGCTTCCTGTTAGCAAGCCTGTGTGTGTGCTCTTGTTGAGGGGAGCTATGCTCTTTGTTCCCTAATGAGAAGCCAAACCATCATCGCTGCTGGTCTGCTGTGCCTTACACAAATGCTTGAGTTGTGAGCAGAGATTTTCCTATTTTAAGAAAAAAGCCAAACAGGTTTAGATGATCCCCCCAAAAGGCTACGCTACACATTTTTTAGATGTTTTGCTTGTAGGATGGAAATCCTCAATGAATCGTTCAAAGACAAGGGAGTTTTAAGTAACTGATTTCATATCAGCAGTTTGCCAAGTTTTTGTTATTTTTATTTTTATTTTTAAATAATCTCTTACAGCTGCTGGGAGAACAGAGAGGGTGGAGGATGGTTCTTAGCTGTGAGATCTTTCTGATTGATATATCTACAACAGATCTGGTAACGAAAGATCTTTGTAACCTTGAAACACAGGTGGGCTTCCAGCCACCACCAGCCTCACTGATCAGGGTAACAGTTCATTCTAGACCAGCATTACTATGAGCCAGCTCTAGGATAAGTGGTGTAAGCAGCCATCTCTTGAAAACCACAGCCTGCTCAGAATGACACTGAGAAATACAATTTCAGACCTCAGAGAAGGATGGGTGAGCTGCACTATAGAATGAATCTTCACTATGACATGAGATATGATAGATGAGTACTTAGTGCACCATGAATGAGCTCCAAAACATGGGAAAGAACTGTTCAGTGCTTAAAAATCCATGAGCAAATTCTGACATACATTAAACAGTGTGCTAAGATTGATAGACACCAGAGACATTTCCTTAATCTTACTGGAGAGCCGCTGCAGGGCATCCTCTATCGCTTACACAGTGGTACTTCTGCCTCTAGAAGAGAGAAGTCTATTGCCAGTGCAGTTAGAGTCAAATTTTAATTACAGGAACAGAATCCCACAGATATTAACTGGTAGAGAGAACGAGGTAAAGCAGGTAATGAGCAAAATAGTTTCAACGTTAAGAGCAGGGAGTGAATAAGCATGTCTTCTTCTCAAAGTAGAGGGGGACAGACAGAAAACCAGGAAGAAGAAAGCCCCAAATGAACCCTAGTAAGTAGAAGCTGCTAATCCCTAAAGCCTCAGAGTAGAGTGCAAAGCCTTGGAAGAAAGAAATTAATAACTTTCAAAGTATGACCTTGAAAATGGAATTAACAGTATTCCTCCCTTTTAAGCCTTCATGATAATAAAGATTTCATCTTCTGAAGCCCTGGCAAGAGAGTCAACAGAGTAGAAAAATGAGTTCCTGCAGAGGAGCTGGCAAGTGTAAAACCTAAGTCCCCTCCTAGTGCCACTATGGTGCCTATCTACTTTCCCTTTACCTTCTCCCTTAGTGCATTTTTCATTCCTCCCACATTTTTGGTCCTCTTACTTGCTCAGAAAGCCACTCTCCAGCCTTTGCTGTAAGTACAGTTAACCTATCAGCAGCAACAGAGCCTCTCAGGATGGAGAGCAGCTTGAAAAACAGCTCATGGCTCCGCTTGCTTTACCATAATTCCTTCTTTCCCTACACAGAGAAGTCCTTCTAGACAGTCCCATGCCTTCTCCTGGCCTCACCTTCAGTCAGAAACTCATGGGGTCTGATTGGCATCTTCCACAGCATTTTATCTCATGTTCTTTGAGAAGATCCCAGGGGCAGAGTCACCAAAGCCAGGAAGAATCCTGTGGCTCTCTGACGCCTTTTGGAACTTCTCTGTGTTCCCTCCTCTATAAACATTACAAACTTACCAAGCTTTGGAGTCTTGCTAATGTAAATAAGATAAAAAGTGAGCACCAGCTGTCTCTTTTCCTGTTTCATTTTGGTTTGTTCAGGTGATGGGACCTGGGAGCCAGTGGGAAATTCCAGGCTGGTGAATGTGAATGTGAAACATGGAGACAGCTGGGTGATTGTGTCCCTCTCTATATGGACCAAGAATGTGTCTGTTCCCTGCTTGCATCTCAAAAGTCCCTTTATAAAATCTGTGTTGGGAAATCCAAAAGTCAGTCTGCATTTCTGGTGATGGTGATGCTACTGCTTACAGCCCTTGGAGGAGTGCTTCTGTGCAGCCAAGGAGGCTCGTGGCTTTGCTTGCAGGTCTGGGGCAGTCTGTTCAGCAAGGGTTATGTGGCATGGCATGTCCTCCTCCACAGCTGCAGCTGTGTACATCTCCTTATACAGTGCCACCAGAGGTGCTGCCAGTCTTGCAAGAGGCAGCGAGGGTACAGAAGTGGGCGTTATCTACATGATGTAGGGGTATTAATGCCAACCAGTGCTATTCCATTGCAGATGGCATGTAGCAGGGAAGGATGATCATAGCCAGTGGATGGAATGGAGCTGACTTAGGGTCTGGCTGCCGTCTGGGCCGGAAGAAGGGGAGCATGGCCTCTGGCTAGCTAACCAGTCTAGCCAGCTCTGCAAGGGGCTGGGCGCGCTCAGACTCCCAGCTCTTCTGGTGCCGGCTATCCCATCCGACACAGGCGGCAGCACCCACTGAAGAACCCCTGGCATTGCAGTGTCCCTCCTCCAGCACCCATGAACCGGGCTGGGCTGCCAGCCCGTTGCAAAGGGGCTTTCCCGGGGCTCGGGTGAGCCCTGCGGTGGCGTTTTCTTCATAGTTGCTTTATCACTTGTTTTCCCTTTGTCTTTTCTCTTCCTTCGGCTGCCACCTGGTGGGAAGAGGCGCATATTGCTCAGGGCGCAGCCATTCGCTCGCCTGTGCGCCGGCCCTACAGCGGCTTTTCCTACGCCTCTGAGCCGACGCAGCCTGTTCTTCCCGCCTCAAGCACTTTGCTTGGCCTGGCCGTCCTGCGGTGTGCTTGGGAGGCTGCAGAGAGAGGAGTGAGCTTTCAGGCTGCAGTCAGCAGCGTGCAGCACGCCAGCCTTTCTCTTAGTACCAGCGTCCTGAAGTCACGGTAAAAGGTGACACTCAATGTAATGCAGGGCCATAATATTGCTGCTGGCAGCCAACTGCCACTGCAGTCCCTAGAAGCTGAGGGAGGCAGTGTATGCAGAGGTCTTCAAGGAGACTAGAAGTGCCCCATCCCTGGAAGTGTTTGAGGCCAGGTTGGATGGGGCCCTGGGCAGCCTGAGCTGTTGAGTGGCAGCCCTGCCCATGTCACAGGATTGGGACTGGGTGGGCTTCGAGTCCCTTCCAACCCAAGCTGTGGTATGGTGCTATGATAAGTGGCTGGGCAAGGTCATGGAAGAAGCAAATTACACAATATGGAAACATTCTGCTGCCCTGTTAGTGCCTATGATGCAATAAGCAAGTGAGACCCTGCTGTGGGAAGGGTCAGGCAGGCAGCCATAATGGCAGTGGGCACACACAAGGCTGATGAGGCTGCTTCATGCCCTGCCATAGCCGAGACTGGATGTGGTTATCCCATGGCAGCAGTCTGCCCTCACTGTCTGCAAGCACAGAAGGGAAATGCAGTGGTTTTACCCTCTGTTCCTTCCAGATCTGTTTGATGTGGCTGGTCATTCGGGTTCTGGGGTCCCTTAGGGGCATGCTTATGAAACACTGCCAGATAAGAGTATTATCATCCTCACAAGTACAATTTCCCTGGCTACGATGGAAGGAACCCCCTTGAATGTTATTGCACGGCCATACCCACAGAGGGGCTGCCCGATCGCGCGGAGCTATCAGCCCACCCAGGAGTTGGGCTGGCAGGCAGACTCCCGGAGCCCGGCTTGAGCTTACCGGCACGTGGCAGGAAGGCACCATAGCTCCTCCGTAGCCCCTTTGCCTGGTGGGCGGGGTTGCCCATGCCTGGCGCTGGGCCCAGCATGCTCGGATGTGCTGGGGGCACCAGGGGGCGACGGAGACCGCTCTGAGTCTCAGCTTGCGGCAATTCGTGCCCGTGCCTTGGTTCCCAGAGACCGGGAGGTTTTGTTTTGTGGTTGGGCTAGAGCCGGCCCGCATTTTCACAGTGCGTGCGATGGGAAATGCATTGCACCTGGCTAGTGCTGCGGTTAGGTCAGGGATCAGGCGCTGCCACAGGGTTCTGTGCAGGTGCTGCGGTGGCACAGAGAGCTCAGCAGAGGAACACGAGGACGTGCAGGCATGCAGCTCGTATCATTTCCAGCCATAGAGATGGGATCATTGGCTCATCAGATACCCACAAGCTTACTTAGTGAAGCTCAGGGAGCAGAAGCTGCTGAGACCATCATCACGCTATGCCTTGCATGTCTTCCCTTATACCTACGTACTACGGAAGACTGTGTCTCATATCACACTGTACTAGGGTATATAGGGTATATATACCCTACCTTACCCTACCCTACCATGCCATACCAACACATACAATCCCCAGAACCATGCAGCAATACTCAGGCAAGGTCATACTCTGCCTCTGCCCTGCTAGGTGCCTCCGTAGGTACACTCTGATCCTATATGCACCCTATAGAAAAGTGGTGAGAAGGGGGCTGGTGGCTGCTTATGTGTGTGTTATAAATGGTATTTCAGATAGAAAAAAATAGTATTTTAGCCATGTAGTGAAAATGTGATGGCGAAAGGCAGTTTGTGGACAACATGCCTTGCCTGGTGAGTTATTGGTTATTTGGTGGGTCACGTTTTGTGACTTCTTATTCACTGCCAAAATGTGGTACAAACAGTCCCAGAAAGTCATTCCTCCCAAGTTATTTGACCAAGAAAGATGCAGTCTCTGACACACAGGGTCAGGTAAGTGCAGCAGCTGAGCTCATTCCCGAGTTCAGGGGGGAAATAAGATCCTATCATCTAAACAAGGGGTAAACAATGTTGTAGGTTTTGTGTGACAAGCTGCAAATGAACAGGGAATACCTGAAAAAAAGAAGCCATAGGGAGAATACAAATTTTCCACATAATTCAGCACATTCCTTCCTAATGATGAAAGAATAGAACTGGGGCACAGCTGATCTAGAATGTGAAAGGCTACCTTAGAAAGAAATGCAACAATTGCAAGTGCCACAGAATTTATGGCCTCTGGTGAACGCCCTTTGTGGAGGGGCTGCCCAGTTGTCATCAGACAGACCTCAGCTGCTGCAGCAGAGAGGAGCACTTCATCAGACCACAGGCTGAGAGGGAGCAACTGCATTTGGCCTGCTTGGGGCTCTTCTGAGCAGGGGGCTCTTTAATTTTATTATTTATTTATTTATTTTGCACCTCTCCGTTAGAAACAGCTCTTCTTGCCAGTAAGGATATGTTCCTCCACAGCAGGATCAGTCCTTACATAGACTCAAATCCACCTCCACGCTTCAGAATCTTATTGTGTATAACACTGCATACATGTACACACACATATATATACACACATACAAATGATGACGAGCATGCCTTTGTGAAACCACAGCCGTGCACACAGCGCTGCCTCACTATAAAGAAGAGGCTGCTGAGACTTGTCATTGCAGAGTGAATTTAAAACAGCATCGCTGCCTTTAAAGTCATCCAGAAAAGGAAACCCGTCAAGGAGAGGATGGATGAGAAGATGTCAGGACCGTTTGCACTTAATATTCCTGCAGCAAGCTTGTGTTATTTGTTGCTGCAGCAGAGCTTTCTTCCCTGCCCCCTCTGGCAGACCTATATGCACACACAAAGATTCATTCTCCACCCATGCCAAAAATCCTACCCTTTCCAAAAATCCTGGTTTTGCCCCTTAGGTGCCATGCCCTCCTCCACCCTGAATAAAGAATGGTGATGTGGAAGTCCTTGGGATAGGGGCTTGACTGATTGGACCAGTATGATGCATCAGACCCTGCAGAGCTGGTGTCTTGCTGCTAAAGAATCATAGAAAGATGATAAAAGCATAGAATGATAGAATGATTGAGGTGAAAGGGATCTTAATGCCCAGCCCATTCCAGGCCCCTGCTATGGGCAGGGACACTTCCCACTGGATAAGGCTGCCCAGGGCCCCGTCCAGTCTGGCCTTGAATACCAGCACTTAGCAGCATGCACAATTACACCCAAGGGCCACTGTTAGGATGGGGACAGAGCAGGGGATGCTATGTTGTGAAGGTTCAAGTGGTGCTAGTGGCCTTGGGTTGAAGCCTTCTGTTCACTCCAAGCCCCGTTCCTGCAGGCTGGGTATCACACAGGGAGAGAGTGTCAGAGTTGTGCCATGCTGGAGCCCTGTGTCCCCACACCAAGTGTGACATTGTCCTCTTTTCTCTTCCCTTCTCGCACCCTGCAGGACCCGGCACGGGGAGAGTAGACAATGGCTCCGTGAGCTTGGCCGTCCCACTGTGGCTGTTGGCAGCGTCCCTGCTCTGCCTACTCAGCAAGTGTTAATACAAATCAAAATTAAAAATAATGATAATAATAATAATAATTAAAAAAAAACCAACACGACAACAACAACAACAACGATGATGACACACAAAACAAAACGCATTATACAGGAGACAGAGCGAAGAGAGGGGAGAGAGAAAAAAGAGGGGGAGAGAGAAGAAGCGAGAGGACCGTTTCTATCACAACAACTTCTGCGTGTTCAGGAGCAAAGAGGGGGGAGAGGAAAAATCACAGCAGGACCACTCAGCACCACTTACCTGATTTCAGACCGCCGGCTGTCACAGCACCGACCTCACAACGCGAGGGGCAAACGGGGCACCCGCAGGGCCCATGGAGCCAGAGGATGCTGCGCTGCAGCCGCACCGATGACACCCGCTGAGCGAATCAAATAGAAGATCCCTTTTCTTTTCTCTCCTCCTTGCTGTTTCCCATACTCCTCACCTGCCTTCCTCCCTCCCTCCTCTTTCTTTCTTTCGCAGAAAGAGGTCTTTGCTTCAGTGTCTGTAGCCACTTAACTTTTTGGATGCCCTTGGTCATTTTTGTGAGCCGATGCTCAGGCACTTCATACTTTTGGGAAAAAAAAAAAAAAGGAAAAAAAAAATGAACAGAGCAAGTTATCAAAGCTCTCTGCGCACTGGTGTCCTATGAAGAACCCCCCTTCCTCTTTTCGCATCATCCCATGCTCCTGTGCACTTTGCTAAACGCCTTCTGTCCTGCACCCTCCCTCATGCAACATCCCGCTCTGGCCTGAAGGAAAGCTGTGTCCCTCCAACCCAGCCTGATCTTTTATTTGCTTTTTTGATTCTCTTCCTCTCCTCCTCAATTTGGCCAAGTGTCTTTCTCCAGCGTGTGCCTGTGTGCGTGCGTGCATGCATGTGTGTGTGGCCCTCGTGCTCTGTCTTCTCTTTCTCTCTTTCTCCTGCTCTCTCTAAGCATGCCGAAGGAACAGTCCATGTGTACATACGCCCATCCCACTGTAGATAATGTCCTGCCTTGTCAGTGTGAGACCACATGCTGAGAGGTCTCTCGGGCTGAGAAGAGGGCTGAGGAGAGAGGAGCAGCTGCAGCTCAGGGCCCTGTGGTGGCCCCGCTCCGGAGTGCCTGGCCACCTTGACAGCAGGAGTCATTCTGTCTTCACCCTTTTTTTCCTTCCCACCCACACCCATCTGGCTCTCAGCCTTCATGTACCAGCAGAGCAGCTCATGTGGGCGTGAACCCCACAGTGTGGTCGTTCCTAAATAGAGCCAGTATCCCCTTCTGTTGTTGTCTTACTGTGTGTTTTACACCGCTGCCAGGATGAAGCTCACTTTGCAGCTTACATGTGTGAAACAAATTGGGTCAGAGGGACCTGTGAATGTAGGAATAAAAACAAATATCAGGTCCAAAATTCTGGGCTTAGCCAGAAGGGGCTTCAAGTGGTACAGTGAAGAAGTAGGCTACACTCTTTCCTTTTCCTGTCTGGAGGGTGCTGGGCCTGCTGGAGAGGGCTGTTGCTTCCAGACGGATCCCCAGGAAATGCCATGTAGGTGCTTGGCACTGCCAGGCCTCTAAGCACTTGCAAGCTGGCTTCTCCCTCTTTTGCCTATGAGTGGGCATAGCAGCAGTGTGCCCAACAGCTTGCACATCCGAAGGCCTGGTGCCTTCCTCCTGGCTGCCAGGTTCAGCTGTTGGGGCAGCAGCCAGCAGGCAGTTCAGCAGGCAGCCGGGGTGAGTGAGGAAATGAGAAAGGCTGAGGGCTGGATGGTGACAGACTTGCTGTAGGCCTGCTGTGGGCTTGAGTGGTGTTATATTATGCTCAGTCTCCAGGCCTTGGTGCCATCATGTCCCGTATCCCTCGAAGTATTTGTATGCCCCTGTCACTGTGTCTGCATTTCAGGAGATCTGTGTCACTCAGCACATTGGTCACAGCTCCAGATTTCCTGCTACAGCAAAGGCTCCTTGTCCTCTGAGGGGTGACTCTGCAGCTGCAGGCTGATGCTGCTCCCAAATCTGGGGCTGGGAAGACTCCACACAGCCAGCATGTCTGTCTCCCCCTGGATCTGCTGTCACCAGGCTGCCCCTCAGGTCTGGGTTAAGACCTTCTTGTGTAGGTTGAGGGTTCTCTTCCATGGCAACCTGTTGGTCACTGTGAGGTCTGTCCTGTATCTTGTCCTGCACAGGTCAGAGCCCTGCGGGGGTGATGTTTGTGTGCTACGTCCTCATGGGTTTGGGGGTTTTGAAGAGTTTTGAGGGTATTATTATTTTTTTGAAGAAAGCACAGAGGCTTTTGGTTTAAAGACTGATATGTTACTAAAAGCAGGACACCCAATTCCTGAAGCCATCTGCTTCTTCACCGGAGGAAACAGCCACAACCTTGATGCTGGCTTCTGGTCTTTCCTGCACGATGTGCACAGATTTGTGTCCTGGTTGCGTGGCTGTGAGGCAGGCTTACAGCAGATCTACCCCAGATGTGCCCTGTGGGTGCTGCAGGCACCCCACTCCCCCTGAGCTCTAGCAGGAATTACTCAGAGCATCTGCCAAGACAAGAGCTCAGATGAACATGGGAAACACAAGGTCAGCTGCTCTCCCTTCCTTGCCCTTTGGCCATATCTCAGGCCCTTTCCTCTGGAGCTCTCTTTCTCCGCATTCATGTTCCTGCCTCCCTATCCCCTGCAGATAGCTGTGCTCTTGCCTCCCACTGCCTCTTGCCTGCTTCGGGACTGGAGAGGGGGGGTTTGGAACAGGACACCAGTTCCTTGAGCTTGTCAGTGTCATTGTGTTTGGTCGATGGAGATTTAACATTTAGTGTTATAAAAAGAAGCGAACGAAATGAAAAAAAAAAAAAATTGTATTTCTTCTACTGGTTTGTAAATATTCCAAGAGTTACATGAAATGTCTGGTAATGTCCAAGCAGAGGAACAAAGACTTAGATTTAATATATGGCCCCGTACTTGCTAGCAGATTTCAAACCCTTTTGGATGGCCAAGCAGAGGGTGGAGGCAAGTCTTTCTGGAAGGAGCTGGGCAGAGGGAGTGGTTCCCCAGCCCTACAACAGCATTGCTTGGCACGTCTGGTGGGTGGCAGGCGAAGCAGGCAGTATAGGACTCTGCGGCTGACACCTGTACCATGGCACGTGTGCTCATTTTTGTTCATTCCCAGGCCCGCAGCTGGCAGGTATGTTGCTCAGTGATGCACCCCCCCTCTCCTCCTCTCTTCACCAGTGATGTTGTGTCACCTCATGCTAGCACTTGAGTGCATGTTAATGTGCCATTCATGAAGATTTCATTGGTGACATGCATTGTGTCAAGAGTTGGTCTTCGTCTGCACAACTTTCTTACACCACTGACTGTCGCTGCTTAGGCAGACCTCATGTACTGCTGCCTGCTCCCCTCTTGGTCAAAGAAAGCCTGAATCCCACCAGTGATCCTTAGCTCCGGGTGCATCCTGGCCATGCCCCCAAACCACCTGGCTGAGCAATCTCATTTGCAACATCCAAGCCCCCAGCACAGATCAAGTTAGTCATGCCATCATCTGAATTGGAGCCGCACATTTGGAAGGGATCTTGGGGGAGCAACAGCAAGTTCTGAGGATTCAAGAGCATTTTGGGACGAGGATTTGGGAAGTCAGAGGAACTGCATTTGAGTCCTCCTCAGCCTGCCATTGTTCAGCTCCATCTTGTGCTACATCTTCTTCATCCCCTAATGATGGAGATCATGGGCAAGGATAGCAACTGTTCTCCTCCCACACCTCCCACACCTCTGTTCCAAGCACACTGACCAGTCACCCACACCATCGTGGTGCTTGACATGATGTAGCAGCAGTGACAGTCCTATGGAGGAGGTGGTAGCGGGTGAAAAGCTCTCCCCCCCTCTCTTCTCCTGCTGCATAATCTCACCGCTTCTCTGGCTTCGGAACTTCTCGAGCTAGGGATGCTAGAAGTAAACTGTCCCATGAAGGAGGAGAATGTCAGGCAGGGAAGCAGAGGTGAAACTGGATGGTAATTTCCAAGGTGTGATGGCAGTGGGAATGGGTAAGGACGAGTGCTGCCCATCTCCCATGCACAGAGCTCCCAGGCACACCAGCAGGCAGACTGTGCCTCTCAGCACTGGTCATAGAGTGGCTTCATTTCCAGTGGGATGCCCAGAATGTATTTTATTTTAAATTGCATGACTCCTGCTACAAAGAGCTGTGTCACACCATTAAAGCCTCTTTCTCTTTTCCTTCTTGTAACTTGCTAGAATGGTGCTCAGGTAGCTCCTGCAGCCCCCAGAGTTTCTGCTTGGCTCCCATCAGGCCAGTCTGAGATATTTACCTATGGGAAAGCAGAAGTCAGCTTGGGGAGGATATGTAGGTGAGGCCCTCTGTATCTCTGCAGTGTAGGGAGATGTGGTCACAATGAAATCAGTCAAAACAGGGCTTGGGAGAAATGAGCATCTCTCCAGGTTAGCCCAGAAGGGTGGCAAGTGAAGAGTCCTTCCTTTGTTGCAGACTCAGGTCACTTCTATGCTGCAGTGCCTCAGCCTGCCTTGGTAAGCCCTGCAGAGGCACCCAGGCAACAGAGAGGAAGGGGCAATGCACGTCAGAAGGTCACAGGACCATATCCCAGGTGCAGTTCCTAGGTAGGGCAGGATCCCCTTCCCCTTCCCTTTCCCCTACCCCTTCTCCTTCCCTTCACTTCCCTCCCCTTCCCTTCCCCACCCTGCCCCCACATAGATATCTCTGTGTAGCCCATGGATGGGTGCAGGGATCAGGTCCACCTGGGAGCCACTCGATGAGCACAGCACCTCCCAGCCAGGACTACTCTCCAGTTTGTCACACACAGGCACACACGCACACCCTGTGTCCTCTGCTGTCCTCCACCACACGCAGCCCAACATGTGCATGCTCCTGGTGATGGCTCAGTCTGCCCAGCACACGGTGAACTCCTGTGCACGTGCGGGAGCACACACGTGTGCAAGGACAGGGAGGAGGGGGGCAGAGGGCGAGTGCCTGCCCTGCGGGGCCACCGTCACCCACAAACCTTTCAGCTCTCCCAGCTGGAGCCAAGTTTCATCCTCTAGACCTTGTGAACAAAGGCCAGTCCCTTCTTGCTGCACGGCGGGGTGGTTAGAACTCTCCTCATTAACAGTGTTATATACATATAAATATATATATATATCTATATCTTTATATATATTTTTCCCCAGCACTGTAGACATGAGCTGAACTTCTCTTTAACAAAACGAGAAAAGGGCCATTTTATTTTTCGCCATTGGTTTGTTTTTGGAACTAGCTCTGTGAAAGGCAACTCTAAAAGTGCAAGTGTGTGTGTAATGGAACCGATCAGAAATGAAACCACCCAACCAATGAATGAGCCAAACCCAGTGATGAAAACAAACGAACAAAAAAAAAGAAGCTTTTTATTTTTTCTTTTCTCAATGTATTTAACTTCTGTTATCTTGTTTCTGTTTCTTTACATGTATGAATGCTCTGCTCTTCTGTGATCTTAAAAAAAAAAATACAAAAAAATACAAAAATGAAATAAACGTGAAAAGGAGGTAATGTTCCTTCGTTTCCCCTCCCTTCCTTGCCTACCCTGCCTTGTCTCTTCTCCGAGGGTGTCTGGTGGTGGCTTCCCTGCTGGACAGGGTCTTGGCAGAGCTGAGGTCCTGGTCCATGCGCACTGAAGCTCAGACTGAAGGTAAGGCAGCAAAATCCTGGCACACACAGTCTCTGTTTTCATTAACATTTTAAATGGTTATTTTTAATGGTACATTTAACTAACACTAACTTATCCATGGGAAGAGAATTTGGCTGTTAACACTGGCATCTGCTTAACAAACTGAAGCTTTGCATTTGGCAAGGCGTGAGCATAACACCAATAGTATTACTTGCTAAGAGTAGACTCATTAGCATTAATTGCTGCATTTAGTACCACAAAGAGCTGCCCGTATCTGTAGCAGCAGTTACTATATGTACCCCGTTCTCCACTGGAAAAGGTACATAGGAAATTGTTAGCAGTGATGCAGACATACCGGCAAATGAGGATCCAAATTCTTGGCACTTACCATAACTCAAAAAAAAAACCATCCACAAGAGTAATAAAGGGGATGAGGTGTTCTGGGGTCTGTGTTCTTCAGCCTTCCTTGCTGGAGGACTGTGTTCAAACACAGCTGAATTGCAGTTGTAAATGGATTTATGGGCAGTGGCCATCAAAGGTCAGATGCACAAGAAAAGGTATGTCCCTAAAAATATCTTGCATTTCAGCCAAAAGTAGCAATGTTCAGGTTGGATGTTAGGAAATACTTCTTCTCTGAGAGAACGATCAGGCACTGGAATGGCTGCCCAGGAAGGTGGTGGAGTCACTGACCCTGGAGGTATTAAAGAAACGTTTAGATGATGTACTGAGGGACACGGTTTAGTGGGAAATATTAGTGGTAGGTGGACGGTTGGACTGGATCATCTTAGAGGTTTTTTCCAACCTTGGTGATTCTATGATTCTATGATTTTGCTGTCCAAAGCACGCATTGCCAGAATGGGCAAAAGGGCTGGATACAAGGAGATACTCTGCAGTGGATGAAACACTTACAGGATTTACCACAGCTGTGCAACAGTTGGCACTATTAAGGTTGACAGGACTTGTCTCGTGTGCCCATCAGCTGCTGGAATCCCAAGGCAGTGTATTTTATTTAGAGACACCATATTTTGGTGCTTTGGACATGAAGTAGAAATTTTTACACAAAGTTTCTCCAAACGTGACATCCCAGGCTGCGTTACAAATCAGGATGCAAACATCACAGCTTACCAAAAAATCCATACCCAGGCAGCCCAAAAGCATGGGTGCATCTCTGAGTTGCAGTGAGTTGGGGTACCCAGGAAAGGAATGCTTTACTTCCAAAGAGCACCTAACACCTTGCTACTACTCTATCGTCTGTGCTACTAGCACTGCCCAAACATGGCTGGTGGGGTGTCTGTCCAATCCTGGAAACACGCTGGAGAAAAACAGCTCTACACAGTGCTTTCTGTTGATTAACACCTCCATAGTATATGGTTTGTAGAAAACTTACTCCTTCCTTTTCAGAAGTCCTGTGTTCCCTGTTAAGCTCAAGAATGGTACAATACCCAGGCAGCTGCAGGGATTAATGTTTGGACCATTTTCAGAAAGAGGAAGGTGCTAATTGAAGTGCTTAATAAGGCTATCATACACCCCAATAACTTTGATGGTAAATCTTAATTTCAGGTCTTTTAACATACTACATACAATACATACTACCTCTCCCACCAGTGGAGCCGTGGATTTTATCATCAAAATTTTCATGGTCAGAGACAAGAAAAGGCAATGTATGCCATTATCAGAGGTTGCTTTATTATCAGGCTGGAGGGAATGCCAGCGCAGAAAGAAAAGTCCTTACATCAAGTAAAGGCTGCTATGTCATCCTCCAGGGCCATCATCTACTTGTAGAGTGACCTGAGAACTTCTCCAATGGTGGAAAATCTCTCCCCAGCTGCTGAATTACTGGTTTGCACAGAGCAGAGTTAAGATAGTCCCCTTGCCAGTGTTTGTGCATTGGTTGTCTTCCTTGTGAGGGGAGGTCTGGGCTCACCATGTCTTTCCATGACCACTTCTTGACCCAGCCTGAGGTCTTCCTTCCACCACAGAGCCCTGCACACCTTCAGCACAACATCCATCCATGGAGTAAGGGTATTCTTCATAGCATGGACACGAAAATAATGAGAGGACCATCACTGAAGACACTCACCCTCTGCCCTGTGGATACTCCCAACATGGCCTCTCTTAGTGCAGCTGGGGGTCTCCTCCAGCTCTGTAGAGAAGAGGTGGGGGGATTTATGCTGCTGCCTGCTGGGAAGGATTTGCTCCATGAAGAGGCTTTAGCGCTTGTGGAAATTTTGCAGCTGCTCTAAGGCAGCTCCCCTTCCCTTGGCTGGGACACCCTGAAGGTGCCAGGTCTGCCAGGAGGGCATCTGAAGGCAGGGGAACAAAGGCAATGCAGATGCTGTGTGCCTCTAATGATGGCTGCGATGAGGGAAAATTAGCGCCAGACAGACAAATGGGGACTCATTTCAAGAGGCAGCGAATGAGACAAAATTGTAATTAAAAGCTAAGGAGATTAACTCTGTGGCAATAAAACTTTATCTCCCAAGGAATTCAGCGCTTTCTCATTCTCCCACTCTCGTGGGCTGCACCCTTGGAGTGCTTCCTCCCCATCCTTTGGTGCTCTTTCTCTTAGATAATTGCTGGAGCTAAGAAAACATTTATTCAGAGCAGGAGAGTGAGTCTGCTTTGGTGCTGTCCTTCCCTCCCTCCTTTTTCATTTCCTATCTGCAACAAACCCTTCCTGTCTGCAACGAGGGTGAAGGGGAGGAGGAAGTCATCCCATCTCCAATATTCAGAATTGGATATGCTGTACTTCATAAAGCCATCTGACAAACTGGCATGTCCTAATAACAGGGCCTGGGATGTTTTGCGTGAGATGCAAGGACAGAGGCTGTGTACGCTGGTGTTTGCCTGCGTGCCAGTGGGAATAGGCTTGTCCTTGGCCAGCCAGGCAGTTTGGCTTTATGAATCCTTGTCCATGTCTGAAGCACATGTATTCCTCTGCTCACTCTTTATGACACAGGGGTGTTTTTAGCCCCATGTCCTACAGGAGGGATCCTTGTGAAGGGTGGGAAGAAGTGTGCCTTATGGGGAAGGGGCTCATGCTCTATCCTGTGGGGCCTGCACATGGAGGGTGATGACAGAGGAGCAAGGCCTAGCAGCCAGGCCTCAGCTGACATCAGTGTGGTAATTTAGGGATACATGGCTGCATAGGGTCTGTCTGATGGGTGCTCAATTCCATCATCCTCTACTCTTATTCTTTTGCATTCCCATTAGCTGACGCACCTCTCCACCTTCACTGGCAATTGGTAGTTAATAGCCACAGGAGCCTTGCTGGCTTACGCTTCTCTCTCCCATTTCTGCTTCTAGTGCTTGGTTTTGTTGAGCAAGCATGAGCCATTTGGCCCTCATGGATTATTAATGAAGATGGAGACCTTTTCCCTTAGCAGCTTAGCAGTGGGTGGATTGGCACAGCAGGGGCTGCAAGGGTGGAAGTGGAGAAGGGGCACATATTAGGCTGGACTCACTGCTGGGATGATGCACCTGTTATGCCAGTGGAAGACCAGGGTATAATGATCCCTTTGGGATTTGACAGTGCAGAGGTGCTAAGAAAATACCAGCAAAGGATGAAGCACTTTTCCAGTAAAAGGGGACATTTTTTCAGGCAGGAGTGGGCAGAGAAGGTCGCACCCCACATGTGATGTGCTGGGAGAAGAACTCCAGCCTTGTCAGGGAGCAGGGGCAGAGCCAGAGAACAAAGGATGCGCATAGTTCTATCCAGGCACAAGGGGGGAGAGGCTGCAGCCCTCCGGTGAGACCACATGCCGTGATTTCTGCAAAACCAGGCAAGTCACACACTTGTGATGGGTCACTGGGACCTGCTCAGGTGGAAACGGAAAATGAGTTTCCCTCCCCAGCACTCAGCCTTTCCTAGCCAGCCCTCCTTTTGTGTTTTCCCTCTTTTCATTGTCTCTAAGCTCACACTGCCTGCTGGTAGTCCAGAAAATTGGAAAAGAAACACAGATGAATACGTGTTCACGAAGAGGGGTGTCCATATGAAATAATGCAC
Organism: Pavo muticus; assembly: GCA_016647715.1. Lineage (NCBI taxonomy): Eukaryota > Metazoa > Chordata > Aves > Galliformes > Phasianidae > Pavo > Pavo muticus. The sequence goes on from JACDJE010000131.1 coordinate 1,671,956, forward strand.
ACCTGGGAAGGTATGTGGGTCACTCCAAAAATAAAGCCACCTATTTATTCCCATGGAAACTACAATACGTACAAAGAGCAAATAACACTATTTGATGGAGCATATTCTCAGCAGCAAAACACTGTTTTTCAACATAGCCACCACCACTAGCTGTGCATTTTGGCCAGCGATGAACAAGAGCCTGCATGCTGCACTCATAAAATCTGTGCTAGTGGAGGAGCCCCACTGCCACTGTCACCACTGCTGAAATGCACCACCTCACTGTACTAACATCCACTGTTTGGTCTCTATAAACATTCAGCAAGCGTCAATGAATATCAATGGGTAACAGTAACAGAATATTGGTGGGAGGGTTCTACCACTACTGCCATACTAACATCCACCTATGACAACGTGGGCTGACATAATAAAATAGGAGGCTTTACTTTTAGAGCAGCCCTGGTTCATTCATGGGATCTGACACACAGACAGAGAGCTGGCAGCCTGCAAAGGTGTCATCCCTTCCTCTACACAAAGGTACACTGCACACATCCATCGCATTCTGAAAACCGCTCTAGAGCAAAACAAATAGATCAGAACTGAAGGACAGAAGCTGAACTGCCTTGTGAATGGAAATGCTATTAGAATGCACTGCCAACAGGATAATGGACTATCAGTTACTGTTAATACCGAACAGGAAACCAACACAGAGCGAGTTTAATATAGTTCTCCTAAAATTTCTTGTCACTTCTGCTCTTCCCTTCTTCCAGTAACAGATGAACCTGTCAAACTCCAATCTGCCCCATGGCTCATGGAAAAAAAATGTTTATGGAAAAAAAATAATAAATTCTGCTCCTATAGCAGCCTGTTTGTTATGTGAGGTGCCCTATCAGCCAAATAGAGTGAGGTGAACATGAGGAATGAAGGACAGCAGCGTTCTCCTCCTTCAATTGCATGCGATCATGGCGTGAGTGACGTTCCCAGGTGGCACAAAAGCAGGACAAGAGCATGGGGTATCTGTGGGGTATCTGCTGTCAGTCAAGAAAGTACATACATGCACGATGGGTTTCAGTCTGGCCTAGAAAAGGATGGATCCCAATGCATTGCTTGAAACATGGCTTTCTCCTTTACAAGTGGGGCAGCACTGAGAGCTGCTGAGGAGAATGAGATCCCAGTGGCAGGGATGCAGCACCTCTACCACAGCACAGGTGTCAGACATGCAGACTGTGCAGAAGGGGTAGCTTTTGGGGTCTCTTGTGGCTGAGCACATGAGCCAGGAGCAGGTGCTTCCTTTCATCCAGCTGCGGAGCTGAGCTTGCCGTGAGGCTTGCCGAACAAAAGGCAAATCTTATTTTCCCCTTCAGCAGTCTCGGCAGCAGAAAAAGGCAGGGCTGGTGTGTCTGCACAGCACATTTGTGCATGGCTGTCTGGCTGCCATCTCTCCGAACACTGGAGCACCCTGCGGGCTGCTGCCCCAACCCCTTTTTCCCCAGCACAGTGTGAGGAGGAGCCCCCCATTGCCCATTCACATATTAAATTCAGATATTAAAAAAAGGGTAGCCAGACAGTGTGCTGGGTTGCCTGTCAACCCCATGTGCAGTGGGTACGGAGAGAGTATGGATGAGGAGCTGAGTGAGCTGTAAAGGTGTGCGGGGACTCCCCTGGGGCACCGCCCTTAGCTAAGTGCTCTCTGCAGAGATGCTCCCCAGGGGCCTTTTCCCCGCTGAGTGCTTTATGAGCAGGGGCATTCTCCAGAGATCATCCCCAGAGACGCTTTTACCCCCAGAAGGCAGCTGTCTTTGTGGTGTGTATTTTTAACAAAGCTTAAAGGTATGTTTTATTCCCGTCCCCTCCCCCGCAGAATAAATACTCTGGAGCAGAGAAATTATTGATCTGATCTGCACGAGCTCCTGAGGGATGAGCACACTGCAATTTTCCTGTACGAACAGAGAGGATAAGTCACATCTTATGCGTGTCATGGGCGAGATGTGAAGTTGGCTTCCTCCTGGCTTCAGACCACAATGTTGTTCTGGCAGTTCAGGGCACATCTAAGACCTGAATTGGTATTTTAAATGAAAGGGGACTTTCTGCCCTGTGTTGGTGAGCACTGTGGGGCAAAAGGGGTTCCTGATTCTGGGCTCTGCAGTCCCCAAGCTCCCCAGGAAATCCAATACCCAGAGAAGAATGGTCTTAATCATAGAATCATAGAGCCATAGAATGGCTTCAATTGGAAGGGGCATCTAAGATCATTCACTTCCAACCCCCTGCTGTGGGCAGGGCTGCCACCCACTAGGTTCAGGCTACCCAGGGCCCTATCCTGACCTTGAATGCCTTCAGAGATGGGGCATCCACAACCTCTCTGGGCAGCCTGTTCTGGCACCTCACCACCCTTTCAGTGAAAAAACCTCCCCTGACATCTAATCTAATTCTCTCCTTGTTTATTTTTCTGTGAATAGTCTCAAATTCTTCCAGTCTGTGCAATATTACAATAAGACTGTCAGGCGAGTTTTGCTAGTGCAATGCCACTGGGAAGGAAATAAAGATGGCTACTGTTGCATGAAGCATCCAGACCCTGTCAGGCCAACAGAGCAGTGAAAGGAAGCCTGAATCCTTCTTCCACCTGTCCTTTGTATCTCTGTGAAATCACCTGAGAAGGTACAGGAGGTTTTTTTCTTTTTGCTGCAGGGCTGACAGAAGAGCACTGATAGAAGCTGAAGGCATGGCCAGGATCTTTGCAGATGCCCCAGCCTAAACCCAGAGCCTTCAGAAAAGTTCTGCTCAGCCATGAGTGGCACTCTCATTGCACAAGATGCATTCTCCTGCCTCACAGGGCAGCCCACTGCCCTTAGGAAAAGATGAAGAACGTTTCCCTAACCCCCAGCTGCCCCTCCCCTGACACAGCTCCATGCCGTTCCCTCGGGCCCTGTCGCCGTCACAGAGAGCAGAACTCAGCGCCGCCCCTCCGCTCCCTGTGAGGAGCTGCAGCCGCCATGAGGCCTCCCCTCAGCTCCTCTGCTCTGGGCTGAGCACAACGCGGGACCTCAGCCGCTCCTCACACACCTTGCCCTCCAGACCCTTCCCCATCTTCATAGCCTTCCTTTCAACACTCTCCAGTAGTTTTATGTTCCAACGTGCAAGAAGAGATGAGACACAAATCTGAGTCGCAAGTTCTATGTTGGCTGCATGGAACTTACAGAGCACCCACCTCACAGTGCCTTCTAACCACCTCAGCCAAAACAAGTAGTTCTCCCTTTATTATGCAAGCGCCTGTCTGCTGAGCACCTACACGTCGGGGTGCAACACATGGAAAGAGAAGCTTTATCATTTCCCCGTTCTTGTTACTTAAGTCCTTGATTAAATATTTTTTCTACAGCGAGTTAATTGCTACACTCTGGACCTGACACGTTTAAACCTGAGATGCTCCATGTCTGCTGGCGCACGGCTGCAGCTTTGCAAACTTCGCTCTCCCTGCCTGCAAACACACAAATAACCCATAACCGGACTCCCCTCCCTCTCTGGTGCGTGGTTGCGAGCACCGTTATACAGCAGGGTAAAAACATGCAGACTCATTCACAGTAATGCTGCTGCGCAGGGCTCCGTGGCAGAGCCTGTGGGCGTGTGATGAATACCTAGTAATTAAGCTGATTCTGGGCACACTGATTATCACTTCAGGAAGATGTGGAACATCCTGCAAGCACTTACACAAACAGCTGATTCCCGGGGCACATGCACGTGTGTGATGGGGAGGGGGGGAACAGGAAGCAGCCTGAAGAGCGCTTTGAAAGTGAGGTAAATAGGTGTTGGTGCGCCTGCAGCTGTGTTGGTTTTTTCCTGCCCAGCAGAACTGGGAGCCCCTGGCTGAGCACCTCAAAGTAGTTTGCAGTGGCAACACTGTCATAGCAAGAACCTGTTTTCTCAGGGCAGTCTCAAGGTCCTGCTGTTATCTGTGGAGCCACTGATAAAAACTTCCTCAGGACCTGCCTGGACAAGCTGTGGATGCCCCATCCTTGGAGGCATTCAAGGCCAGCTTGGGTGGGACTCCAGGCAGCCTGATTTGGTGGGGGGCAGCCCCGCCCATAGCAGGGAATTGGAGCTGGAAGGGCTTTAAGGTCCCTTCCAACCCAACCATTCTGTGATTCTATGATTCTGTGACTTTCATTTGGGAAACATCAGACCAGAGAGGGAGAAGACAAGAAAAAGGAAGTGAGCACACCTGCAAAGGATCTAATTGATATCATGACAGGTTGTGCCATGAAGTCTGACTGCTCTTGCTCCGTGCAAGGGGGGGATGCACAGACCCCACCTGGCCCTGATCTTCTAAGACAATTCCTACAACAGAGAGCAGTGGCACTGTTTATCACACCCTTTCTTTCCAGCAGGACCTTTGCTGTGTCTGGAACTGAGCATCTGAAACCCAGAACACTTCAGCACTCTCTCCCTGAAGCTCTGGGCTTTCCCTGTATCCCAGCACAGCCTCAGTGCTAAGGCAAGGAGGGAGCTAATTGCCTCCAGGCATTTTCCATCAGCCTGTGCAATTCCTGCAGAGCTCCTGGCCTCGCAGATGAGGAAGACAGGCAGGGAGACAGACATGGACTGTACGTCTGCGACAGGGTCGGGGCAGCAACTCCAGGGAGTACTCTGCCTAATTGGTTTCCTTCCTTTCCTGCTGTATTAATCACCTTCCTGCGCATGCTGCCCTGGGCTCATTTTGAAGGCCCAGCAAGAGGCACAGGAGCAGCACTGGCAGCTCTGGTCAGAGGCTCAAGTCCCTTCCTCTGCCTCCATGGCAGCCTACTTTTTACTCAGTCCCTCTTCAATGCACTCTAATGGAGGAGGAGGTGAGCATGAAATGGACGGCTAAAACCCATGAATATTTCAGAGGGAAAAGTCAAGGGACTCCATTAAATCCTCTTCAGTCTCTGCAAATGGAGCGGGGGAGGGTGCACTGGTTAATGAGAGACTTCAGCAGCATCCAGGCAATGTAGGAATGCACCCAGCAGCTTCCAGGCTGCTGTGACCATATGGGTTTCACCCCATATCCCGGCACCCCTTCTCCATACCTCGCTGTCCACACATCCATCCAGCATTACTGCCATCTTCTCCTTCCCCAGACAGGCCTGAATAACACCACCATCCATTGTATCTTCTGCTGCTGCAGCCTGGCCCAAGGTACCTACTCAATGATCATCACCTGGCCATCCTCTGCCCCCGCCCCCTCTCCCACTCTCATACCTGCTTAGTCACAGCTGCCCTTTCACATCCTTTTGGCTGGCTTTGAAACCCGTGTTCTCCTCCTCCAGCAGCCCACTCTCTCTCCCAGCCACCTTGTCACCTTCCCACAGCCCCATCCCCATTACCACGGGCTCCAGACAGTTTCTCCTGCAGTCAGCAAACGGTGAGCATGGCAGCAGCTTTCAAAGCAACAGCCAGACGCAGCCTGACAGCCCCATATGTTTAGGCAGAGACAGTTCCTCCCTCTAATGGGCCCAGAGGAGCACAGCTTTCAAAGGATTCAGTGTGGAAATGACAAGCTGGAAAGCCTTATTAATGGGATATTGGCTGGCAAAGGGCAGGTGGGTGGGGAGTGCGGATTTGCCCAGCAGTGGCTGGAGATGGCGAGAGTGAGCCCCCATCTCCAGACTACCTCCACCCTGCCATGCACAGTGACATGCCACATGCCCCACCATCTTTCCCAACCTGCCTTTGCCCTACTCATCCTCCTCCTCCTCCTCAGGCATAAAACATAGCAGCTGTATCCCTGTGGTCACCGAGTTTTTCCTAGGGTCTAGTGAGCCTATGGGGTCTTTTAAGATGACTTTTTGCCATCTAGCACTGAACTGGCACTTTGGTGACCAGATGGTCCCCAGAGGAACCCCAGCCTGACCCCTCGTCAGTCCTGGGGCTGCTCCATGGCTTCCAGGAGCAGCAGTTCTCCACATCCCAAACTGCTAGTGTCTGCCCTGTTAGACCCCAGCACCCTCTTAGGCCATGACTACATTTAGCGATTTCATGGCTTTTCCTGTGTTGTTCCTAAAATGTTCAGTCGCACCGCAAACTGAGAACATGAAGGTGAGGACTCTGCCCCACAGCACCCACAGTTAAATCAACCCTGCATTTAAACATGAGCACAGACAGGAGGTGAATGAGGCTCATCAAAATCTAAACCACAGACTGAATGAATGTGCGTAGATAAATGGCCACGGATGGGCACACATGGCGTGCAGGGGACAAATGAACCTTCTCCATTAGACCTCTCCTTCACCAAGAAAAATTGGTTCTCCCGCTCTCAGTCAGGGTCCTAAGGATGGCCACCAAATCCTTTAGAGGATGACCATCTCAAGGGGAAAGGAAAAAAAAAAGAATCATAGACTCAGTAGAGACTTCACCAGCAGTTTCCACCTCAGCCCAGACAGCCTCCGCCTGCTACCCAGACAGCAATGGCCTGCACCACCCTTCCGCTCTCCCTCAACAGATAATGACTCTTATCTCTCTCCTGGCTTAGCATCCACCCATGGTTCCCAAAAGCCTAATTACATTTTACTCATAACTTGTTTCATCAATTATCATAATTAAATTAAGCTCGAAGCAGTGCCTTTCTACCTGTACTCAGCTTGTAATTTGGGTTGTAGGCTGGTTCATTTATAGAATGAAGCACCCTGAAACCCGCCTGTTTCTGCAGCTACTGCAGCTTGTCTGGTACAAGCTGCCACCTCTGCAAACCCTGTCACTGCACTGCAGATTCAGTGCTACTCCTTGGAGAGAACCAGGCTTTTACTGCCTTGACTTTCTATTATTCATGCTCACCACTCTGTGCCAAGTGAAATTAAAATTATTTCCTCTTTAATAAACAAAAACAGTCCTACGAACAGAAAAATAATTTCATTTTTGATAAACAAAAGTGATCTTAGGTACAGAAGAGCGTGATTTCCTTTGGCGTTTCCTGCTCTTCTTCAGAGGGCAGCAGCTTCTGTCAATCTGGATGCCAGCTTTGCATATGACAGTAATACAGGGCAAAGTGTAACTGATTAGGACACAGTAAATATCTGTTGCATGGTGCTTGGTGCTGCCTGCAACAAGAAAGAAAGCAGACTTAGAAGTGCGAGTGAAAGCAACTCATCTTCTGCCCTGACACACTTCTGAAGCTCTCAGTGCGCTTTCTCCAAGGAGAGGACATCTCCTAGGAAGATGTGGGATAAGTGTGGGCAATGCCATGGGAACCAGAAACACATCCATCTGCCCACACCTCACAGCAGTCACGGGGAGGCTGCTGACAACAGATCACGTGTGTAAAAAACCTCCCAGAGGAGGCTGTGCACCTGGACAATGGGGAGGCAATGGGGGCCCACACCCAAGGTGAGCCTAATTTTGTACAATTTGGGCAGAAAATCAATTCCACCCCACAGTGGCAAGAGTGTGACACTGGAAAGGATGCCCAAGGAGCTTCGTGTGCCTGGTTGGAAAGGCTCTGGAGAGGACTGACGTGCAGCTGAGAGTCTCTGCTGACACATGTGCCAAGGGCTAACCATTCAGCCTCCTGCCCCCACACTACCATGCAGAGAGCAAGGCAGCCCTGCCACCCTGAGGGAGCCATTCATTTGGAGAGAGGCCTTTACGCGCCCCTTCCCAGGTGCTTCATCCCACCAAAGCAAAAGCAATCTGCCAGGGCTGAGCCCTGCAATCTAGCTCTGTGGCTAATTGAAACCACTTGATTTTGAATGCTAAATATTTGTTTGAACACAAGCTGGAGTCCACGCCTTTTTTGGAGAAGCCATGGGGCAACTGATGATTACATGCAAGAACACAGACATCTAATTGTGTCATTTTCATTTGCAAATTGGCACTTTGTCCAGAGCCCATGTGAGATGCTGAGGTCTGCTCTGTTTCCCAGGCAGCTCCTTGGAGCCCCATCAGGAATTTTCCTGGGCCCTTGCTAAGCCAGCTGCTGTATTTCAGAGAGGAGATGCAAACGGTTTCTAAATTGTTCTTGCAAGGCTTCCTGGGACGAACAGATGAGATAAAAATGTCTGATTTCAGCTCTGCTCTTGAGCTGCTGATATATACAGCACAGTATTAAAGGCAGCAGCCTAGCACAGCTTCAGGAATCGCTGCTCTGTTTGTATTTCATTGCACTTGGCACAAAACTGATGCTAAAGGAAAGAACTTGGTGGGATTCCTAAGGTGCTGAAATATGTATTCTTATCTCAAAAACTCCTGGAATTTCCCAGTGGGTTACCAAATCTTCAATTCCTATGGGAGATTTGATATCTTTAGGTATAGTTGCAAAGAAAACAACAAAAAAACAAAACAAAAACAACCAGCAGATTGTCTGATTGTCTAAAAATCTGGTACTTGCTTTTCCTTAAACATGCTGGGTGCCTTCCTTAATGGTGAGTCACATCACCGCTTGCACACGCCAGCGAATTCCTCTACCCAGAACATCCCAGCCCAGCACTTTGCTGCAGACATGGTGCATATATGCAGTGCTGAAAGCACAGCTTTCCTCAGTTTGGCCAAGTCTTGGGGAGCACCCAGACAGCCACAGGCCTTTCCTGGGTCAAGAGGATCTGCGGCTATACGTGTTTCTTATTATACAAATATCTGGTACTTCTGCATGGGAAAACCACATCTTGCTTTGGTCCTGTGTCTTCTACCTCAACGGATATTTAACAACAGTAAAACCATACCAGGCCTTTTACTTCACCCTTTCATTTTAACATAATTTTTTTGCCCAGCGAGAATAAATAGGAAGTATTTCTTTCTACTGTAACAGGACTTAACTGGGAAGGTTGAGGGAAAATGGAATGAGATTTGTCAAACAAGCACTGAAAATCTATATGAGGGAGAAACTGCTATTCCAGGAGCAAATAACTGCACACAAGAGCACGTATCTATAAGTGAGAGACTTTATTTGAACCAATTTTTCAAATACAGACATCTGTATTATTCTCACTTCTCGGGAATGTTTTCTGCTCAGTTTTGAAGCTTGCAACCTTAGGACAATATTCAGGACATATGTGTACATTAGATCTCTGCAGATGGACACATTCATAATGCACAAGTACAATGAGTGAGAGACTCTTTCCAGATCCTCACACAAGAGCATCGGAAATGGGCCGCTCTAATCATCAAGTTCTGCTCTTATTAGCTTCCAGACACGTCACAGTTCTTTACACTCTCTAGGCTGTAGCCTTCTTCTTCGGGCCCTGATTTACCACTGTGTTACTTCAGCTGTATGCCAGTGTAACTCCTCAAAATAGGGCTTAGGTGATGCATAGGGATGTGTTTTGTTCATTGGGAACAGGCATGAGCAGAAAAACCAAGCTATTGGATGAACGGCTATCCTAGGATTTTCTTTTATGAGAGCAGTCAGGATCTTGGGCTGGGATTTTTGGAAGTGACCAGTGGTTCTGGGTGTGTAATACATCAATCTCGATGCTCAGAGTACATTAAGGACCTATAGTTTGTGCCCCAGTATGGAGTCTCCAAGTTGGGTGCTCCAGATGTGAACCACTTGGTCACTACCCGGTTCTGCAAATCTCAGCCTTCACCTTTTCTTCCGAGTATTGCTCAACAGAGGAATGTGGTAATAAAGCATTGTAGGTAAGAATGCAGGCTCGCACATGACCTGAGATCAACACCCTGAACAATGGATAGAGGGTAGTGTTTTCAGGGCCACCTAAATGACTTGGGATCTTTAGCTCCTTTTTCCAAAATGACTTGAGAATTTTAGCCCTGACATGGGCTGCAGATAGAAGCTTGGACATCCTTCAGGATCTGGGCCTTAGGAGCATTAAGTTTATTTGAAAGCCAGTGAAATGTATACTCTCAAGCACCCATGTCACTTGGGTTATTCTGAAAATGATACCCTATATACATATGGGTAGGTAAGGGGCAGACTTTCACAGGCACAAGTGGCAGTTAGACATGTAACTCCCATTGATTTTTTCCCCCTCGGGGACCTGGAAAACTCCCCCCGAGGAGTTGAATCCTCCTCTTGCATTATTTTCACACCAGATTAACACCACTGCTTCCAGTGGAGCGACTCCTGAGTTACCCCAGTGTGAGCGAGAGGAGAACCAGTCCTGAGGTGCTCTAAATATCCAGTGAAAGTGCTAATGTGGCATTGCGGAAAAGTGGGGAATCTAGCACAGGCCTGGAAGAGGACCCCGCCACCACCCCAAGTCATTGAGCTCAGGTGGTCACCGAATGGACTCTTGGCCAAGACAGTCCACAAGAGCCTTCCCTCCACCTCTGCAAACCACAGCCTCACTGCTTCCCTCCAAAGACACAAACACCAGACCTTTGGTACAAAAAGCCTCATGTGCTACAGTGTGCCATTTGGAGAGCACCGAAAAAAAACCTAACTACCTCATTTTATGTTTTTCTTCCTTCCTTTCTTCCTAAATTATGGTCATTTCTTTCATCTACAGCAACGCACTCCCCTAGAGACAGTGCTCATGTAGTCACCGTAGATGAGTTCCTTCCAGCTAAGGCCTCTCATGGGGCTGTGTTAGGGTTTGGTGCTGGAAAACACGGGGTCTGGAGGAGGGTCCCAGCAGGACGCACTTTCCTCCCTTTGGAGAGTGGCTCACAGAGGATCTTCTTGGCTGATGCAGTGCTTCCAGGTGTTGTGTTTTTTATATGCTATCAGTGCATCAAGTCCGTGGATGCCACAAGCACTGCAAAGCAGACCTAATTCAAGCTAATGATTCATTGCACTGATGGCGGGGCTGTTAGCTTTGGATTTTTTACGGTTTTCCAAGGCTTAATCTAGATGAGGTGAAATGTCAAGAGCCGGCCTACAGCTGTTAGGAGCATTCAGTACAGATGTGGATCACTAGCACATCTCACTACAGAGGCACCAGAAGTCCCTCCTGGACTCAGCTCTGTGCATGAGGCCAGGCACCATCTTCCCTGTAGGAATCACCTTGTCATCCCCTTCCCTCTCCATACACAAAGCAACAACCACAGACACCTTCAGGCAGGATATATACTCTTCAGGGACAGAGGAACAGATACACGTCTGTTGTTGCATTAGGAGCAGTAGAAAAGCTCTAGTTACTTTGCTGGATACTCCCCGGTCCCCTCTTCACTTCTGTGACCTCCTGCCTTTTGTGCTGCTCTCAGCTCACTTGATACCCTGCTAGAAAATTCATTCCCCAAGTACCCCTGTTTTCCTTCCAGTTTCCGTCCTGTGCTACATCCTTTGAACTGCTTTCTTTCAGCCTTTAAAATCTGGCTGAAGAGGTAACGCAAGGAAATCCAAATGCTTTTCTCTGCTCTCTTCCTGTACCCTGCAGACAGCCCAACTTCCTATACAAATCTTGTGTACTACACATGAAACCACCTCACGCTCAAGGCAGGGTTTGTCTATGCGCTCTCTCTCACGCTCCCTTTGCCCTGACTCTCTGGCAAGGATCAGGACATGGTACAATAAGAAAGATAGGGGGGTGCTTGGTTACAGCCAGTAAATTTTAAACTGGAACCAAGGGAGAGGAATTAGTATTCAATTTTTTTAGGTTTGCAGTTGGTGACCACATACCCCGTTCTCTTCGTGGGGGGGAAAAGAAAACACAAAACCCAACCCTTTGTTCTCTAAGCAACATGGCAAAGTATGTTCTTACAAATGGTGGCAAAACACACGCGATGCCCCAGCCATCAGCCAAGGGGGAAGCAACATGCAAAATGCAAAGATAAAACATCCCCAAGGGAGAGAAAATGTTTCTGTTTATCAAGGAGGGAGGAAGGTCTATGTCCAGGAAGACATAAGAGGTTGTTTTCTTTTCCTGATAAAGTGAAAAATAGTAATAATAAAATGGAGGGAAGAGGGAAGGTTTGGGGTCTGAAGTCAGAAGAGCAGGGATACCGAGCGGTCCTTGCAGACACGCAACCCTTAAGTAAACCCTTCTAAATGGTCATGACAGGAGATGAGGTCAAATAAAAGCCATGCTTTCTCCTTCCTGCCTCCTCCTGAACACCTCTCCTGCACTCCTGAGAGCTGAACCTCGCTCCACTCCATGCAGTGCTAGAGTCACAGAGCGTCCGCAGCGTCCTGGCTGGGCACCCAGCGTGCTACGAACAGCAAACATACTCTGCCCCTCTCCTGGTGCGCCCCGTGCCCATCAGAGCGCTCTCCCTCCCATTCCCCATCCGCAGGCTTGTGAGACCTGGCATACGGTCCAAGCAGTGCCTGATGTCCGCGCTACATTTGCTGAGTTGAGGTCAGGCTGGAAGGTGTCTCAGGGTTTACTACCCATCATGACATGGGAATATTAGCATATATATCGTTTATGAAGTATGACACAATACCTATCTGTCAGTCAGCCCATCTTTCTACCTATTGAGTCTGTCTAATCTACTTCAGCTAGCTACATTTCACTATCGCTATCAATCACCTATTGCTCCATGGTACCTAATTTCTTCCTGTCTCTCTCTCACCTTTTTCACTCTAACCTTTCTTACTCTAGCTATACTCCCCTCTCTCTCCCTATCATCCATCTATCCACTCTAAAGTCTTTTTTTCCCTTCCTCTCTCTAATCCCTGTTTTAAAAAATCTCTGTCCAATCTCTCTCCCACTCTCTCTTTCCCTCTCTTTTTTCAATCCTCCCACTCTCTCTCTCTCTTATTTCCACACAAGGCCAGGAAGTGCATGGAAATGAATCCCTACACATTTTGATGGCACGTCCAGTCAGCAGTTCAAAGGGATTCACTCTGAGGAGACACAGTTCATCTTTTCTCCCTGTTTCCAACAAAGAGATGGAGGAGAACAAAGGAAGCGGGAATTAGCCAGACTTTGGGGCTGTCAGCAGACCCATTTTTTGGTGCTACCACTTCTAGGCCAATTTAATCCTGATCCTGCCAACAGCATTGTACAGCAATCTCAGCAGCCATTTGGCCTCTGGGCTGCCCGTCCTTCACCATGGAAGGCCAGGTCTGGTGGGCACTCAGCTGGGGACAATCCTGCATCCTGTAGGCAGTGGCCAGGAGGTACACACAATGGTGCTCAGCTGAAGAGCACGGCCTCAGCTGTGCTTCGAGCAGGCTGCAGGAGGTGGCCATAAATGACAGCTGAAGCCCAGGCTGGGTGACTAAACCTAGGTTTTGCTAGGCAGCAAGGGACAAAAATTTCTCCAAGAAGTGCTGTTGGCTGGCTCTGACACCACCAGACCTTGCGCTGACCATGTGCCTATGCACTTACTGAACTGTCCCAATACATTATGCCAAACAGAACATCTTTGGAGAACAATGCCACATCAGTCAACAACAACTTCATTTCCATCCCAGTGAGGCAAGCACCAGTGGGGACCTGGCCCTTCCTGGCCCTCCTGGCAGGGCTCAGAGCTTCAGCATGGACCAAAGCTGGTCCCTCAGATGGCACCCATGGGGCTGCCTGGGATCACTCCTCTGAGGTCACTGTGCTCCCCTAAAACAGGACTTAGAGGACTCCTGGAGGTGCACTTCTTTTGTTCTTTTCCAAGATCAATTTTGCTACTTTTCTTAAGCTAATGCCTTGCTCAGTGCTGATGCCTCACTCAAAATCCAAGCCTGCTTCCTTTGAAAATCCCCTGAGTGATGCCAAGGAGAGTGCTCGGCCGCTGACCAATGGTAGAGCAGTGGCTGAAGAGCAGAGTGGAGCCACGCAGCAAGCAGGCCACCAAAGAGCGGTCTGCACACAGAGGCCAGCAGGACGTACAGCAGCATAGAAATGCGACACGGTGATGTTAATGATCATTATTCTCATTTATTATAATTATTGTTCAGTTTGAAAAAGGAGCCTGGAGCCAAGCATTATGCTAATTGGCACATTTTTTTGTTGTTGTTCTAGTTCTGAAAAGAAAATGGGATTTAGTACTATTGTTTGTTCATTTGTTTTGTTAAGTTTGTTTTTCTTTCGTTCATTCCATCACATTGAAAAAGGAAGAAAAGGATTACTATTCTTTTTTTCCTGCTTTGCTTTTGTTTTAACTCACTCGGTAAATCTGGACTCCTCGGATGAACGGAACATTGCACACACACACTTGGAGAAGAGAGAGAGGAGAGAGAGAGAGAGAGCGCTCGCGGTGGGCAGACAGACACACGCACGCGCCAGGTCAAAGAACTCTGATACAGTGCAAGAATTTTCCCAAAATGATTGGATCATCATTACCAAAAAACTCGCCATAACAACACCAAGAAACAAAGAAATGTTTAAGCCACACTGTTTGACTGGGATTTTTCCTGCTTTTTTTTTTTTTTCTTTAAATGTTTGCCACACAGAGAGAAAAAGGGTTTAAGTGGGAATGGGAGAGGGACGGACAGGCTCACAGATGTGAGCAGGAAAGGGGGAGATCAAGATCGGGGCGGGAAGGAAGGATAGAGGATAGGGGGAGGGAGGGAGGGGCAACGGGGAGTCATTTCTTAATGTTCAGGCATTTTCTTGGTCCGCCTTGCTCTCTTCTTCTTTCACCTCTTCCTGCTGGGCACTTTCAGTAGGTTTGGTTTCTTCTACAGCATCTAGTGGGGAAAGAGATGGTTCAGCGTTAGTCAGCCATGATCTAGAGCATCCTGCGCATGCATGCAGCCATCACATGACAAAACTGCACAGCTTTGGGCTTCTCTCTCCCAAAGGAGACCCAGGTCTCAAGGTTTCTGGCATTTCTGTGGCATGGGAAGAAGATGCCCAGGTTCAGCCTAGCAGAAGAGAGCATGGCTCTCACATGAAATCTCCAGCCCTACCAGAAACCAGGTGCAACTGAGAGGAGCTGCCTAGGGCCCTAAGCCCAGCCTCCTGCTGATCTGTCAGGCAACTCTCATTCATTTCACCACATACACTGATGAAGCTCTTGGCTTTTAGGGTGAAACCAGCTAAATCCAATGTCTGAATTATCCTTTTATCACACCCACTGGCTGTGCCAATCACCATTGAATTTCTCAGCTGTAATTACTGCTACTGAACTTCCCAGAAGCTTGGAAGAGGGAAAAAAATTGTAACCTGTAACTCAGACTTCTCTTACACCAAACAGAAATAAGGAATGGGAGCCTTTGGACAGAGGCTGTCCTTCTCTCCAGTTTTCTGGGCTCTCCTTTCAAAGGCAGAGCTGCATGGGGGGAAGCAGTGAGTGCAAACGGATGCTAGGTCTGCAATTCCACAATAAACAAACCATCAGGGAGCTAGCACTGAGGGGAAGACAGAGACAGTCAGGAGGAACAAGACAGTGGTTCACCAAAGGGTCGCAAGATAATGCAAAGGGTCTTAGTGCACTGGAGTAGTTGGTCTGCCAATTCTCCCCATTCCAAGCTTACTACTCCTCAATCCGCCCAAACATAGGCACTAACACTGTGGAGAAGTCAAGCAAGGAGCATCACTCCAGATTTAGGATAAACAATGGAGAAAAGAAGTGCCAAAGGGCTGGGTGGTGCAGGATGGGGCACAGGAGTGATATGTCACATACCGCAGTGCTGGTGCTTGATATACCTCTACATCATCAATGTATTTCTGGTGGACTCAGGGGTCCCCCTGAACAAACCACTTCCTGGCTTCTGTGATGGGCTATGTTGTGTTACATATTAGCAAATAAAATGGGCCAGGGTCTGCTCTCTTGCCGTGAAGCTACCTGGCACCACTCAACTCATGTCCATATGGCTAAATCCTTGCTCTCCTGAACAAGAGAGGATGTGTCTGAGAGCTGTCTGGAGCAAAGCTAATTGGAATATTCGAAAACCACACTATGGCCCACTTTGTCAGCTTAACATTACAGATGTTCACATGACAACGTTTAGTTTGTGAAGGTAAGCATCCTCACATCCATGTTTATCACTAGTCAGAATACTAAATGGGATGGGAACCATTCCTGGCTGAGACTGATGATGCATTTTTGCCTGGTCCATTCGATGCCATCAGATGGCAGACTTGTATTTGCTTCCAGCACTGGCAGCAGGTGCCGCAGCTCTCACGCCCTTCTCTCCCTCAGCTCCTCAGCCTCTCTTTTACATGCCTTTCTATGCACGATTTCCATGTGCATCACCTTTAAGGTGTAACATCCCACCCTGAATCAACTTTATCAAATGCTCTGCTTTTGGAACTTAAAACACTTTTTGTCTTAGTGAACTTCAGACATTGATTTTCCAGTAAGAAAAATTCTTCGAGAACATTCCCATCACCCAATATCATGGCCTGGGATCACGCGCTTGCCTGCCAGCAAAAGCTTCTAAGCACTTGCTTTCTCCTGATACTGAGCAGTAAAACAGAGCACTTCTTAAAGACCCTTTCTATATATAGTACAGCTACAACCACGAACTGAAGACAAAATAGACTACTGATAAAAATGGGATGTAAAAATGGATTGGATTGCAAGGCAGACTAACTTGCCTTAGTTTGGTTAATGTTTCTGAATGATTCAATCACACTCCCCATAGAGGGCAGGGAATCCCTTTAATCCTGCTTTTCTCCAAGGCATTCGTAGCAGGGCACATGTTGAATTATGGAGCCGAGAGCATGCATGGCCATCTACATCTCAGTGTAGGCCAAAACAATATCATTAGCCAGCAGCTTTGCTAGTCTAGATCCCAGTAAGACAAAAGGTCTGATTTCCAATACGTAAATGCAAGATAAATGGAAGATCAGCAAAGGATAGGCAACTCAGATTAAGGAACAAAAGTCCCAGCCACAACATTTTATGCTTTAAACATGTGTTTAAAACTTTTTGCATCTTCTTAGTGAAAATGCACACAGATTTCAGCCAAGAGTCCTCACAGCCTTCTCAAGACAGTGTAACAGAAGGGCACATAATGCAGCAAGCATATATAGCAGGGACAGACACTGGGAGGTCCTGAGTTCCTGCTGTCCATACTCAGAGCCTTGGCCAAGCCATAAAGACTATTAAGTTGCATAGATTCCCCCACTGCAGTTAAAACTGGGGTCCTGGTTCTACAGAAGTAGGATCCTATAGTAGTATAGGCTTTTGACAATTGTTCTAATGATGTGAGCAGGAATTTTGGTTGCATTCAAAATGGAGGAACGATGTGGGATAGCTTATGATACGGTCCCTGCTGGCTCACCACAGTGGCAAATCTGATTTCCAGGGAGTGTCTGTGGCAGAGGAATTTCTTTGCTGCACAGGAACCTTGCTGCCCCCCTTGTTCTTCTCTGGGGGCAGTTGGCAGTAGGCAGACATTGCACTGATTTCTGCCATGCTGAAATAGCCTGGATTGACTCTGAGGTCAGAGAGCAGCAGAAAGGCTATGAAGTCACTTCATTACATATTCAAGTCTTGTGCAAAGCAGAAAGGAATCAGAAAAAAAACCCAAACATATTCTGAACACAACCCTGAGTCACTTTTCACCTTTTGATAATGGCCCAAATATAAATAAGAGCTCTATCTTTCTAACAAGAACTATCAAGCCAAATTCATCTAGCCACTCTCCTTTTAATTTTACATGGTTTCGAAGCAGTGAGGGGAAATACCGTACCCACACATGCACCCTGCTGCCACTAAGCTATGTATCACTTCCTAGCAGCTTTAGCACAATTCCATTGATCTTTAAGACAAGAGAAAAGAAGCAACCTGTTGTTATTATTCAGTAATGAGCTTCAGCAAGAGGTAACATCACAAAAGATAAACAATTCAGCATAAAAAATGAAGTTCAAGCTGTGGTACTGCTAAATCACAGCAGTGAAAAGAAGAGGGTTCTCCCCGAGCAATGGGAGCATTGCAGCACAACCCTACTGACATCAGGGCCAGTTAATAGCAGTTTATGATTCACAAGGAGAGACGAGACAGTTTTGCCTGACTCACCCTTCACCAGTTTGTTTGATGCAGGCTATTTCTGCAGTATGTTCTCGGGGGTTTTCTCCAACCTAGTTTTCAGTGTCCCAGTAAAGTCTGCTAGGTGTCCCTGTGGAGATTATTAGAGACTTATCCTGGGGGATCTCATAGATCAGAGAGGAGCTCTCTTCCACGGCTTTTTTACCAGATATCAGGCTTGATTTCCCACTGCCTTGAACTCTGGGCTGTTGCACTTGTTGGTTTTTAGTGGACAGGTACAGTACACAGCCAGACTTGTACAACCTTGATGTTTCATGTTCACTTTGCACTTTGTTGAACTAGGTGTAAAAGGTGACAAAAAAAGCAGGCGAGAATTCAGGGCATCGAGGTGAAATGTTCTGCACCCTGCTTGAGGAACAACAGCATGTCATCCCAAGTGGTCAAATTTCCACCTGTCTAAAGCTGCCCCTTCTGAACATACAAGCATTGTGAGACCTCAACCAGCAAGATCAGAGTGCCCATGTCCACCCTCAATAGAGAGAACAAACAAGTGGCACTGACTTATCCCTTAAGATGGACCTGGACCAAGGCAGCAGAAAGATGCACAGGGAGACATCACAAAATAGGAATGTTGAAGTAAGAGAGGATAGAGAAGATAGGGACCCTATTCATCGCCCGGCAGCTATGCACAGACATCATCAGCTGGTCTTCTCACCCTCTTCTCCCTTTCCAATTAGTGGAGATAAACATGGCATTTTTAAGGCTATTAACTGAACCTATGAGGGCTGCTTCAAAAGTAACGGCTCATATTTTATTACGTTGGCCCATGACATCAGAGGCGGATGTTGGTGGTTTGGCATGAGCCTGCATGCCACACTCATCAAGATCTGCACCAGTAGAGGTGCCCCAATGCTACTTTTGCCACTGCTGAAACACACCACCCACTGCCTCACTGTGCTCACATCCACTGTTTGGACTTCAGAAATGTCCAGACAGTGTCAATGAATGTCAGTGGGTGCAGAAACCTTTCGGACAGCCTTGGACAAACCTCAGGCTGTGACCATGCAAGTGCTTTAGGGATAGGGCTCTTTGGTGGGAGGGGCTTAAGCGTGCTTGCTTCCCAGCTTAAGGGCTCTGTCTTGACAGTTGCCTCATAGCTAGAGCTCGAACTAGTACCTGACAGGGAATTTTAAGTGCTTTGTCCATGGGAGAGAAATGATACATAAATAAACTACAGATTCTTGCTGAAATAGGGTCTTCTACCCCTCAGCACTCTATTTATTCTCTGGAAAGGATGAGAATCATATCCATGAGCTCTGCTGGTGAGCAAACATCTTGAACATATGCAGCTCTGGCTGCTGTGGAGCTGCAGCAGGCATGCAGGCAACAGCATGGCTGGATGGTGGCACCTCCAGCTGCCTTTGCCTGTGCTGCACTCTAATGGCTGAGCATGCAGGCTCCTCTCCAAGTCTACTCACTGCCCTACATTAGTGAAATTAGGTTGAGTGGATTTCCGGGTAAAATACTGTCTCTTGGGACCTGCCCAGCTCCCATCTGACTTGCCAAGATTAATTAAATTAGAGCAGACATCAGTTTATGACCAGAGTAGCAGTAACCTCTCTGCTGATCATTTCTTTTGTGGCTGGTGGCTTGGGTTTTGTTTTCTTTTTCCTTTCTGTTCCATTGTAGATCTTCATATTACCACAGCTGATGCCAAAATAAAAGAAATTGCACAAACACTCTGGGACTCTACTACAGATGCAGGAATTTTGCTTCTGCTGCTTTCCCACTGTTTGCATAATTATTGCTGATATTGATTGTGTGGCTTGAACATGTCTGCGTGCTAACGCATTGCCCATCCCTCCTCAACAGCTGCTCTTTCTCAAGCATTGGCCACAATGTGGGTCCATTTGCCATACTCACTCCTTTTTCTCTCTGCCCTCTGCCAGATACAGCTTGGCCAGAAATGGAAGTGAAATCCTGCACCTTGTATGGTCTCCTCTTTGCTTCCAAATATTAATCTGGATTTTGCTGCCCTGTTATAAGCAGCCCTTGTTTACCCCTGAGAGAAGCATTTTTTGGAAGGTAAGGAATAGAGGGAGGCCCCATTTGAAATCTGTGACCTAAGCATCTCCTAGTTTTAATGACATTTGGGTCCAGATTTGGATCCAGGCTTCACAGCTTGATTCATCTGTCCCAATCCATCTGTCCTTCTTGCCAGCCAGAAGCTGCTTCCAGGCAGTCTATGGTAGGTCTGAAATTGCTGAAATAAGATGCAGCTCGGGTTCAGAGCTGTTGCTTATACAGCTCCCTTCCTGATCCAAGTTAGCCCATTGCAGTCAGCCCTGATATGCACCATACACAGCGCTAAGATCCTACGCCCTGCCCGCTCACTGCTTGTGTAAATTGACAGATTTATGCTGGGAAGCGAAGAGCTGGGGAACTCGGAGGAGTGACTGTTCCTGTTCCAGGGAGATGGGTTGAGAGATTTTTCCCAGAACCCTAGGGAATCCCTTGCTTGCTATGGGGAGACCCAAGGAGCAGGCAAAGCAGCAGGCAAAGCAGCAGGGAAATGGGAGTAATATGCATTGTGTTCATAGATCCTGCTGGTAAAGGAGGCACACGGCATGCTGGGGAGGGGGTGAAGGTTAGAACAAAAAGGTAAATATGGCCACAACATGGCATTTTTGGCCTCCCACTCCTGCACCACATTACCTCTGTTTCAGCCCTATGTATGCCAACCCCAGTTGTACCAGCAGAAAGAGGAAAAACCACTTCTGCCAGTGCCACAGCTGATGACTGCGGGCCCAGATTGGGCAGCCTTCTCCTTCCACTCCAGCTCAATCCTCAGAGGACAGCCAGCCCCAGATCTGTCGTCCCAGCTGCCTTTGCGCTTTGTCAGGCCGCCCAGCTCGTGGCTTAGGGATTTCCCCTCCCTCCCTTACTTCCCCAGCACCACCGAAATCCCACCCTGTGTTGGCATCTGTGCATGCAGGAGGTGGGAAGGGAGGAGTGGGCGATGGGCTCAGGGAGGGGCTGTGAAGGGCCTGCAGCTCCATGGCCCAGCATCTCTCCCAGTGTCTAGACACCAGCTGCTGTGTTGCCATGGAAACGCTCAACTTGGGAGGATGGGCAGAAGCTGCGGGGTCTCCAGAGAGAAGGGAGTGGTGCAGCATGAGGGTGGGGAGAGAAAAAAGGAGATGCTCTTCGCGAATGGGAGGTGTTAACCCTGTTACAGCTACATTTGCAAATACTTCTGCATCCTGGAGAACTGGGAAAGGAGAGGCTGTCCTTTCTTCTGCTGCTGTTTCCTTCCCACACACGGAGGCAGCCAAACCTGAAGGCTGAGACAAATGACATGCCAGCTGCTGGCAGGTGTGTGATCGCTGCCTATTGACAGCACTTTGGGCCTATACTTCCCACATACAGCACCTATGACTGGGCCATTCCAGTCAGCTACAACGGGAAGAAGCCTACAGCCTACCAAAGTGGTTAGGTTTTTCAGTCATAGTTCTCTCTCAGCTGCCATCACAGCTACAGCAAATGCAGCCCAAGAGTGGCATAGTAATTGAAGGGGAGGCAAAGGAGCCTTTTTTGGTGTGAGAGTGCCCTGGGGGCAGATGGCTGGCAAAGAGGTCTCCCCAGAGCCTTTTCTTCTCCAAGCTAAGCAAGCCCAAATCTCTCAACCTTTCCTCATATGAGAGGTGCTCCAGCCTTCTGATCATTTTTGTGGCGCTCCATTGGGTCTGCTCCAACAGCTCCACATCTTTCTTGTGCTGGGGGCCCCAGGCCTGGATGCAGTACACCATATGGAACCTCAGAAGGGCAGAGCAGAGGGGGGACAATCACCTCCTCTCCCTGCTGGCCACTCCTCTTTTGATGCAGCCCAAGATACTGTTGGCCTTCCAGGCTTCAAGCACACACTTCTGGCTCATGTCCAGCTTTTCATCCACCAAGACACCTAACTCCTCTGCAGGGCTGTTCTCAATGAATTCTTCTCCCAGTTTGTACACATATCTGGGATTGCCCCGGCCCAAGTGCAACATGTGTGCTTGGCTTTGTTGAACCTCAGTAGATTAATGTGGGCCTGATTTCAAGCCTGTCCAGGTTCCTCTGGATGGCATCCCTTCCTTCTATTACGTCAACAATACAATCAGCAAACTTGATAATGATACACTCCATCCCACTGTCTATGTCATTGAAAAAGATGTTGAAGAGCACCAGTCCCAAGATGGACCCCTGGGGTCATCACTCATCACCAGTCTTCACTTGAATAAAGAACAACTGACCACAACCCTCTGGCTGTGACCATCCAACCAACATTTTATCTACCAAATAGTCTAGCTTTCAAATCCATATTTTTCCAATTTAGGGACGAGGATGTGGTGCAAGATCATGTCAAAAGCCTTGCACAAGTCCATGCAGATGACATCAGTTGTACTTCCTTTGTCCACTAATGCCCTCACTCTATGGTAGAAAGCCACCAGATTGGTCAGGCACGATCTGCCTTTGGTGAAACTATGCTGGCTGCGTCTCCTCGGCTCTTTCAGCAGCACTTTCATAAGGGCAGCACCATCCTGCCCTTTCAGCAAGAAAGCCTGTGATTTCTGAAATTCTCCAGAGGCCCTAATTTCAGCCCAAAACTGGAAGTGCAGCAATCTCAGCAATATTACCCGCCAGCTATCACAAGATAGCAGGCAGAAGAACAGCATTCATAACTCTACCTCTCTAAAATAGGAATACCTGAGAAGAAATAACCCAGCAGTTGTTCTTTGCTCTTCACATTCGCTACTCCAGTAGATTTCACAAAGGTCCTGCACACCATAAAGGCAACTCTTTTTAATTAATTAAATACCTTGTGATTTAAACAGCTTGAATACAGAGGTTTTTACCGGCTCCCAGCTGTGGAATGTAACACTTGGCAGCTGCTCTTGGCATATGCATTGAAAAACAACATGTCCCCATCTCATCATACAAGAGTACTCTTTTGTGTCACCCATCTTTTCCTCCTAAGCTGGATTAAATGCTGGAGAATGGTTCAGAAATGGGGAATGTGAAGGGAAAGAGTACCAAGGGCTTCACAAAATGCATCCATTGTTCTTTACCCTTTCTACTGTTGTTGCCCTGTGAGATCATAGAGGAGAAATCAGAGGAAAGATAAGAGGGAATGGAAATACTCAGAGCTGATCATGGGCAAGTGAGCCAAAAGAAGCCTGACTGAAGTGATTGCTAGTGATTCCTGTACAACCAGGACAATCCCAGAAAAGTAATTAATTCAGGGAACGAAGCTTAAAGCACTTTGGAGATGGAGGTGCACATTTGGAGAGTCCTGGCAGATGCACAGAGAGTGACAGCTCTGCTGATCAGCCTGGCAATTGTGGTACGATCAGTAGGGGAAAAAAATGTACCCAGAACAGTGGCAGCCTGCTGGCATTCATGCACTGCTGATCCTGAAATAAAGAGGGCTAGGGAGAGGAAGGAAACATGCAGTGCTGGAGCTTTTGGGTCTCAGTTTTCAGCTCCCACCCACCTTGTCACATGGGACAGGCTGTGAGGTTGCTCTCCTCCCCTGCTTTCGCAATATTGGCAAGGGAAAAGAGGCCAGAAGAGAAAATTTTCTGTAATTGCAGCAAAAAGGTCTAGAAATTCCTTTGGTGCATCCAGAATTAATGTGCTGCTCCTCCCCTTGTTCTCCTCCCCTTTCAGCTGTCACTGACAGGAAAACAAATTGCTGCAGCCCTTACTACAAGCCACGCTCCCGCCTCCCTTCCCCCAGTCCAAAAGACATGTGCCATTCATAAGCTGCCTGACTGCTTGTCTCCATTATTAAACCCTGGAAGGCTGATAAATTGGGGATTCATGGAACCTGCAAACCTCCAACAACTCAGATTGCCATGGAAACCAGAGGCAGCCTCCATCTCCAGCAGAAATGATATTGATCTAGCTGAAGGCAGGGAATTACAATCAAGGAGAGGAAATAAAATGTCTCTTTTTCTTCCCTTTTCCATCCTCCAATTTTGTGCTGAAGCAAAAGGGAAATTTCATTTAGAGATCATTAGTTTGTTCCAAGGCTCTGCAAATTTGATGCTTAAATACTTGTTGTCAGGCCTTCCACGGCCATTTTGTTGATAACTGCCCCCAGCAGTTGCAACGTCATCAACATGAGCTCTTTGCATCAAAGATGTTAATATTTTCCATATGATGACCTGTAGGATCCCAATGTGTTTTGTGCAGAATAGGCATCAAAACACACCAACAGATCTCTGGGAGGCAGTTTGGGATTAATGCTATTCCCACTGAAATTATTGGGAGCCTCTGCTGTTCTTTTCAATGGGAGGAGGTCTTCACATGTGCTGTGACAGCCTGGACGCAGGAAAAGACACTGTGAACCAAGAAGTCTGGTAGGGAAATCCTCATCTGGAGAGAACATGAAGTGGCATTGCTGATGCAGAACAACCTTCCTCTCAAACCCAAATCCCTTCTTTGGGACTGCTTAATCACAGCCCTCCATGACTGGAAAGAGCAGGAATAACAGCACCCATCCCGAAAAGGTGGATGGGTAATGGGACACTTTTCGATCTAACCCTGCAAAGGCCTGATCCTCCCTGGTTGGGGACCTCTACCCTTGAGTACCTATGACAAAGTCTAAGGGTTGTGATGTGAGAGAACCCAGCTTATCTTACAGCAGAAGGCCAGGCAGCATACTTGCCTCTTCTGCCCTAAGAAATCTCTTGCTGTGAAAGGGGCAGCAGCTAGCACCACTAATTCTAGTTTTAGTCTAAATATGGCAGCTTTAAAGAAAAAACAAACACACACACACACACAAAAAAAAAAAACAACAAAAAACAACAGCAAAGCAATCTTCTCCCAGGAAGGAGAGAGTCCCTCTCACAGGAGGGACTTTCTGTCCTCCAATGTGAGCACTGCACCAAGTGCATCAGACCGGCTGCCCCACGATAGCCATTTCAGTTTAATTGGCTTTTCACAATAACAGTTCAATTAGGAAAGTAATAAATTTGGTCTCTTTGAGCAGAGAGGCTGCAAATGCTACAAATGACACCTTGCAGGGGCACAGCCAGGTTACATCACCCAGAATGGTGGAGCAGCAGGTTCACCTTGGTTGTTACTGGCAAAGTTGAAGCTCATTTGTATGGTACGTGTACTCTTATCTGAGGGATAAACTTGACCAGGCCTGAGCCACTCAGAAACTGCACTGAAGCAGAGGCAATGGCACCCCACTGCTTTGTGCTCATGTTGTCTCCCTTGGTTCTCTGGCTGATGTTTTTCCCTGCAAAGGTTCTTGGCTCAGGTCCTGCATGCTGGTCACAGAGTGGTGTTGTGGGATATCCATGTGAATGAACACGTCTCTCTCGCTCTTCCTCTCCTACTGGAGCTGTTCCACTTCCATAAGTCATTAAATATTCATTAGGCCAGAGAAGAAGATTGATTCTGTAGTCTGGTAGTGAGGACACTCATCTGGAAAGGGGGAGATCAAGCTCCACATCTTGGTCCCAGTAAATAATAAATAATTTATACGAAGTGGAACAACTACAGCAAGAGGCATCAAGGGAAACATCCAGCACAGCCAACAACCCGATGTCTTCCTTGCTAAGCTTACTGGATTTCATTTTCCCAATGTAAGGCACAGACACATGTTGTCTTCTCCCACTTCAGGGAGTACCTGATCTTCACATGCTTGCTACTATAAAAGCAGACAAAGGTTTCTCTTACTACTTTCATCCAGAAATCCCACAGTTCCTGATTCTGGTATGTTATGTTTCATTTTGACAAATTCATAGAATCATAGAATGGCCTGGGTTGAAAACGACCACGATGATCATGTAGTTTCAACCCCCCTGCAGGGTCGCCAACCACTAGACCAGGCTGCCCAGAGCCACATCCAGCCTGGCCTTGAATGCCTCCAGGGATGGGGCATCCACAACCTCCTTGAGCAATCTGTTCCAGTGTGTCACCACCCTCTGGGTGAAAAACTTCCTCCTAATATCTAAACTTCCCCTGTCTCATTTTAAAACCATTCCCCCTTGTCCTATCACTATCCATCCATGTAAACAGTCTTTCCCCCTCCTGTTTATACACTCCCTTCAAATTTTGGAAGACCACAATGAGGTCTCCCCAGAGCCTTCTCTTCTTCAGGCTGAACAAGCCCAGCTCCCTCAACCTTTCTTCATAGGAGAGGTGCTCCAGCCTTCTGATCATCTTAGTGGCCCTCCTCTGGACCCGTTCCAAGAATTCCATGTCTTTCTTGTTCTGGGGCCCCGGGGCCCAGACGCAGTACTCTAGATGGGGCCTCACAAGAGCTGGATAGAGGGCGACAATCACCTCCCTATCCCTGCTGGCCACTCCTCTTCTAAGGCAGCCCAGAACATAGTTGGCCTTCTGGGCTGCAAGCACGCGCTGCTGGTTCATATCCAGCTTCTCGTCTACCAAGACTCCCAAGTCCTTCTCTGCAGGGCAACTCTCAAGATCTTCCCCCAGTTTGTATAAATACCTGGGATTGCCCCGACCAGTGCAGCACCTTGCGCTTGAACTTGTTGAACCTCATTAGGTTCTCATGGGCTCACCTCTCCAGCCTGTCCAGGTCCCTCTGGATGGCTACCCTTCCCCCTGCTGTATCGACTGCACCGCTCAGCTTGGTGTCATCTGCAGACTTGCTGAGGGTGCACTTGATGCCATTGTCTATGTCTTTGAAGATGTTGAAATTAAAGGGATCTTTAATGAAAACAAGTTTCACAGAAAAAATTAGAGCCTGGCAGGACTCAGAAGCTCTGTGTGGAGGTAGTCTGAACTGCAGTAAGGCTGAAGCCCTCTGTCAGAAACATGTGTACTTGTTTGCTAGAAATGAAGACTAGAACCATGCTACATCATTCAGGAATGACTGGAATTTTCTCCTTGTTCCCTCAGGTAGAAATCAGTGACTCCATCCATCTTTCTCAGTCATTTGGCTTCAGCCGTGAAGGTTTCTAGCCTAAGGCAGAATGAAACATTTTATTTCTCATTCTGTGTGTCTTTATTGAGTGCAGTGAACAGTACTGAGTTTGTATCTCTTGAGACCAAATCTAGCCATTCGCTCACAGCACTGGTGCTGTACAGTGGCAGTGCTGTATGTTTCTCCCCAGTGCCTTGCTGCTAGGCTGTAGGTGTGTTAGGAGAAGTTGTGTTATGGACAGGAGGTGAAGTTTAGTCCCTGTGCCTGGCACTGTGTTTGGCCACACTGTTAGGTCTCCAAAGGATCTTACTAGTCCCACTGACTTGCCAACCTGCAGCACTCTGTGAACACAGCAAAGTTGCCACCTCTTCTTACCACAAGTGAAAGCAGAAGGCCAGTATTCATAGAATCACATAATCATATAATCACAGAATGGCAGTTGGAAGGGTCTCAAGGATCACCATGTTCCAGTCCCCCCACCACAGGAAGTGTTTCCAACAGCTAGATCAAGTACTAGATTAGATTTCCCAGAGCCCCATCCAACATGGCCTTAAACACCTCCAGGGATGGGGCATCCACAACCTCACTGGGCAGCCTGTTCCAGCACCTCACCACTCTCTCAGTGAAAAACTTTCCACTGACATCTAATCTAAATCTTCCTTCCTTTAGTTTAAAACCATTTCCCCTTGTCCTATCATCCAATTCCAACGCCCTGCCATGGGCAGAGGTGCCAATAACTAGATCAGGATGCCCAGGATCCCATCCAACCCAGCCTTGAATGCCTCCAGGGATGGGACATCCACAGCTTCTCTGGGCAGCGTGTGCCAGTGCCTCACCACCCTCTGAGTAAATAATTTCCTCTTAACTTGTAACTTAAATCTCCTCTCTTTTAGTTTAAAACCATTCCTCCTTGTTCTACCACTATCAGACCATGTAAAATGTTGATCTCCATCGTGTTTATAAGCTCCCCTCAAGTACTGAAAGGACAACAGTGAGGTCTCCCCGGAGCCTTCTCTTCTCCAGGCTGAACCAGTCCAGCTTCCTCAGCCTTCCTTCACAGCCAAGGTGCCCTCTGGTCATCTTTGCGGCCCTCCTCCAGATCTGCTCCAACAGCTCCATGTCCTTCTTGTGCTGGAGGCCCCATGCCTGAATGCAGTACTTTAGATGGAGCCTCAGGAGAGCAGGGCAGAGGGGGACAATCACCTCCCTCACCCTGCTGGCTGTCCCTCCTTTGTATTACAGTAGTGCACTGAGCATGTCACAGTGGAAGAAACAAATAGATTATTTGCAAGCAGATCTGAGATTAAGACCACAGACTTCCTTAACTCACATTTCTTTCTGAAGTACAGCATAGCAGACTCCAGCCCAGGGCTGGATCTCCAAAGGCTTCTTTCTTGTTTCAGCATAACACTGATGCTAAAATAACAGGTGAAAATCTAGCCTTACTTAAATTAGTGAGGTTTATATTTCAGCCCTGTAGCTGCAGCTGCCATTGGTGAGTGTTGCTTCCAAACAGGCTGTAAAAGATGGAAGTAAGGAGGGAGGAAGAACAGGAGCTTGAAGAGAAATTTTGGGATAGGCAACACAGGTTGTCAGGACTAGAATATATACTGTTTTATGCCTAAAGCCAGACTGAATGTGGGGATAAAGTATTAAAATTAATCAAAATACTAGGCAGTTATGGACTTCATCCACACAAGCTTGCATTCAAACCTTCCTCCTCCTTCTTAGAGGTTTGCATTATTTCCCAATCAACAGGTGCTCAAATCCCTTCAGAACCACAAAGGCTATTCTAAAAGTACTTTGCACCACCTCAATTCTAATTACTTTTATCCCATTTTCCATCAGTTATCTAGTAAGGTCTTTGAAACATTTTTCACAGCTGCTAAGACAGTCCTGCCAAAGTCAGCAGCACTGGGGAATGCTACTGCACACCAGCCACTGCTCTTACTCCTGCCCTCCCATCCCTTTCTTTGTGCGTGAAATGCATTGTCAGTTATGGTTCTGCAGCACTGCCCAACTTTAACATAGGGATTGGGATGCTCTTCCAAATGTTAAAGAAATTTTCTTCTTCATTAAGCCCTGTAGGTTACAGGTAACGTCCAGTCATCATTAATAGCACTCCCAATTACTGTGTCTTGCCGGAGGAAAGAGAAGAGGTTGAATAGTGTCTGTTTTCTTTCATAATGAAAAGAGGACTCGTTTGCTATTGCCTTAAGGTACAGCTGGAAAGCGTGTGGTCATTTAAACACTGGCTAATTGGGACCTTATGACCTCTATCTAAGGCTTATTTACATGAAGCCTTGAGTCTCACTGTTCCTATCATTAGAATAACAACATTTTCTTTTGCATCTCTTGTCCTTGTCCAGTTCTTTAGTTCTTTCCCTGAATACTCTTCAGCCCAGCAAAGGGCCAATGTCCAGCATGGGCACCTGGCTGCCAGGAACTCAGCTGAGATTTTAAGCCCTGGTCCAACGTTGCATGCTGTGATATTACACAGGCCACAGAAAGGAAGAAGCAGCATTTCCACAGATCACATATTCACAGTTGGAGATGACAAAGCCAAGGCTCTTCATATGGTATAGGGTATTAGAGCTAAAGGATATGCAAAGGGATCCTCTAGTTGGGAAGAAAACCACAGTTCTACTAGCCTGCAAAAACAAATTCCCCTTCAGAGAAAAGCTAGCAGCACTCTCTATTACTTTTTTCTGATACATTATCATTAACCATCTCCTCTATTTTCTGCCCGAAAAACATTCGATACCAACAGAGAGAAAAGCTAGGGAATGAGGAAGTTCTCCTTTATGTCTGCCTGCAGTATTAATGTAGCCTTGAGAAATACACTGTGCTTAGAGATATGCTCAAATTGAGCTTGCATGAGTTGGGGTTTCGGACAATCTATTGGAAGTTCAGAACTGGAGGTGGAACCTACCCACAAAGCCAACTCTAGTAGCTGTCTTCATGTCAACCACTGACTTGTAGGCCTCCTGCCACTACTTCCATTTATTTGGTTCTCTTGGCCACTTCCCAATCTCACAGCCAACTATGTGGCTGAATATATTTGTGCTGTGCTTTTACAAAAAGGACACCTTTCAGGTGTAAAATGGACCTGCATGTCATTGCCGTCACCCTTGATCACTGAGTGGCTGCATTCAAAAAACAGAGATGCTAGTGTGTAGAAGGGCTGGAATGAAGAGAAACACAGAAGAAATACTGCCTTTCTGGAAATGCATGACAAGTACAGCCTTTTCTGGACTAATGGTTTGTCACCCTGTTTCACAAAGAACATTTGTAGATTTAAGGGGAGTTCAGAAAAAGTAACAAAGCCTGGGAATTCTTTCATACAAAAAACAATTGAAAACACTCTTTGTCAGGAAAGAGTGAAATAGCAAGGTCTGTGGTACTGTGCCATCTGTGCATATGCATATAGAATACACTATATACCATAAGCAACAGCATCATGTAGGGCTATCAGAAGCTTTTGTTCTTTCTGCAATGAACACAAGTAAAGAAAGATATTTCAGGCAATGATGTCCAATTCATTGGTAATCTTTCCAGACATGGTACAGTTGGTTGGAGTTGGGAAAGCTGTTGACACTTAGTTAATCAGATATTGTGTATTTATATATACACCGCATAAAGCCCTAGTTATAATTAGTATTGAAAGAGATAATACATCACGCTTTAACTGTTAAATCAAATTCTAAGTGGCAGAGGACAGGGATGGGTCCTAGCTGTAGAGAGGCAGTTTATGTCACATCTGCCTATAGCAGCATTTGGTCCTGGCCACAGCTAGAGAAGTACAGTAAATGAATGTTAGTCTGACTTGGCAGCTCTTATATCCCTCTGCAGTTATTCTATAACTTCACCCTGCTAGACTCCATGGAGCTGCTGCAGAGATGGGAAGCGATCGCTGAACTGCCACTGGTAATCCAGTATTAATGCACCTAATATGCAGCACTCAAGGAATGTTTAACTAATCTGATCCCTCTGACCTGCTGAACCTTCCCAGCCCCATTTCTTTCTGCAGTCATCTATACCACTGAGTCAGTATCACTACCTTCAGAGTGACGCTCCTCGGAGCTGTAAATCCCAGCTGATACTCTGCAAGCTTATATCTGTCTGCAGAGTTCAGCCTACTTGATCCCAGTGTAAAGAGATGACACTGGTGGTGCTGCAGAGCACAGCTGGGAGCTACAGCAAACAGCTGCCATTTAAATTTCATTGTCTGTCTGCTCTGTCCAAGAGTCTGCTATTTGAAACTTCCTAAGCTAAAAATTTAGCCATCATTTATGGCAGAGAGGCTTCTTTCTATGTGGGGATTTTGAAGCATTTTCTGAGGATGGTCTGTAGCGGGTCACTGCAGAAGACATTGTAACAAGGAGACAATGATTTGAAAGCATGACCTAGGCAAGGTTTAACCATGGGCTTCGGCTGTAGAGACCTGTGTTAGTGAGTGACCACTACACAATACAAGCACATACCAATGACATCAATATGTATTGCCTTCAACTCCATCTTCAAGTCCATCCTTGCAAGAGCTCATTCCTATAGAGGTCTGTAAGAGTATAATGCTCTCAGCAAACCTCACTGTGTGCATCATCTAGAAAGTTCAGTACTGCACATGCCCACTTTGTCCACTTGTGAGAATGCTATATAGATGTAAACAACAGTGAGGCTGTTGTTTACCACCTCCCCATGGACAAGAAATCCATGCAGCATGCCATGATCAGTGAGGACTGGCTCACCTGATACTGCAACAGCTGTGGTTCTCAGCATTAAAAGGTGTCATCTTTCCTATAATTTCCATCCTTCACAAAATAAACCAGTTCACCACTCATTCTAACTGAAGCCTCCTTGGCCCAAACCAGTGATTAATCTGCTTTCCTTGGGAGGCATTTTCCAGAGTCATCCCACACGGTGTCATCAGTAAATATGCTTAATGCCACCTAGAATTTCATTAAAAGTGGTCAGGTCTTTTATACTGCCCACATGTATACTGGGCAAGCAGTATCTCATTTAAAAATGGCAAATTTGACACATACATAGGACCAGAGACAATATTTCACTCTGCAACAGAGGAGGAAATCTGCATCTATTACAGGTGATGTATAAGTTTCCTATTGTCTGGAAAACTCTGCTCCTCACAGGACTGTTATGCAATCCACATACCCACCTAGGCACAATGCAAAGATTAAAATTTTCAGAGCAGTTGAGGACTAGGCACATACTTTGTCACCCTGAAGCATGTTGCAGGTAACCTAAATTGCATTTATATTCTTACCTTTTTGCTTGAGTAATACTACAGAAAGGAAAATTCTGGTATGCTTGCTTAGAGTTGTTCCCTCTAGGCACTCATGGGAGGACTAGTGCATTTGCATCGCTTTCCTCAGCTGCCAGGTGTAGCAGCACAGATAAGCTCCAGTGAAACAGGAATGTCAGTGAGGTTGTTCTGTCTCCTGCCAGCTACCCACAAGCCAAGACTGGAATTCCAGTTATACAACTGCAATCCTCTTGCATAGCGCAGGCTGTACTTTCTAGCTTCTACATGACAATGGACAGTCTTCCCTTCCAAACCTTTATATAGCCAGTGCTCTCTAGATGCAGCAAGTATTGTCCTTCAATCAATACACTGATTGAGCTAAAAACAAAGAACTTATTCAACTATAAACCATGAAAAAGGATCCATAAGGACTTGCTGCCTCTAAGGAAGTGAAGATGGTGCAGGGTACAGGGCCCCAGGGGGGACTGTGGGCTTGCACACATGCAATACAATTGACATCTGGCTGATTTTTCATTTCAGCCGTGAAACTACTCCATTGTAAAGCTATTTCATCAAGCAGGAGAAAGCATTCTTCATTTCTCAACAAAAGAAGACCAATTTGTTTCCTTAGGCACAATTTACTCTTTCACATTTCTGGGCTTTGTTGTATCCTTACCTGACAACTTGAGAGTGCTTTTGAAGTGAGAGCTAGCCAAGTTTGGAGATGAGCCTTGAAAACCTGGTAAATTACAAAGAGAATCTAACATTGTGTGATATTCACCTCTTCTCCTCATAAGGCTCACAGTATCCCTTCTTCTATAATTTGCTGTGCTGGACGCTGATCTCACTTCAAAGCTGTGTTAATGTAGATTATTTCCAATGACTCTGATGGACAGCCTCCACATTTAAGTTAGTGCAACCTAGATTTAATGTCTCACCTCTCCATCCATATATGTAAGGTATAAATTCCTTCCAGTCACTTTTGAATTTTGACCTGCTGAGTAGATTGTCATTTAAGGCAATCTCTGTAAGCATAATTCCAACACCAAAGGGGCAAAAGTTGTATCATAACTAGAAAGTCAACAAAGATAAGCCTTGGCAAGGAAGCTCAAATAAGAGAACACCTTTCTGACATGCAAGTCATCCACCAGTCATGAAGAGAACAGAAAGATGTCTTTCTTACATCAGTCCCCCGTAGCCACTGAACAAAGCCCACTGACTCATTTCATGGTTTCCTCAGATTGGAATCTATCTACTTTTCTCAGAGATGATGCAACGAGGATTGCTTAGAAACTGCCCTACTTTACAATTGAGAATGCCCACGATATGAGAACAACTAACACTGGATACAGGACAGTTGGTTGAAGTCATTTCCTAAGCCACTACCAATATACAGGTCAAGTACGTGGAACTGAATAACAAAGAGTGTTGAGGTGTGTTAGGAGAATTAGAGGATTGTATGAAGAGTCACCCAGCCTCCCTCCTACTCCAGAAACATTAAATATTAAGCATTTAAAAATCATGCAGTTCTCTTTATCCATTAATTAGCCTTTTCCTCTCTTCCTGTCTTCTTTGTCCTGCCTTCTGATGAAGACAAAAACTGTTTCTTGTGTTTGTCCGTGGAAGATATCCACAGATAACACGATATAGCCTGTATCTACAGCCTGTAGTAAAATTCAAGGCAGATGAACGTGACTGCACAAAAGTAGCACGGTCGGCACGCCTCACGGTAGTAGCAGCCAAGCATGCTATGGCAACCAGCCAACCAATGACACTGGCGCGGAGCCAATTTGATTTATTTTTGGCAGCCTGACACTGCATTCTACTACTGTGCCAGTCTTCGATCACAGAAACGATAAGAGATGACCTTTGAAAGCCAAGGGAACAACTTCTGGGAGAAGGGAACTGATGAAGCTGAAACAGGGTCTGTCCCCAGGCTGGCGGAGTACCGGAGTGGCAGATGTTTGGTAGCCCTCCCTCTTTCAAGTACAATCAACTAGTTCAGCTGTGCCAGCAACCACCAGTGAATGATATATTTACTGGGTGAAGACTGAGAGAAAGGTCGAGACACAGTACGTGTCTTTAAGACTATGAAAGGTGTAAGTACCAAGAGAGAGAAACAGAGAGGTTTAAAGAGATGAGAGGGAATAATAGAATGAAGATAAGCAAAAGAGAATTTAGGCATCCTAACAGGAAACATTTTCGGTCTGTGGAATCTTTGATACTGTGATGATGCTCTTCTGTGGAAGATGCTTTGAAGAGAGAGCTGCTTCTGATTATTCTGGACATTGTGCTATAGAGCATATTGCAGAACACAACCTAGCATCCTCAGACAGAAAAGGGGGCCTATTTAATCTGTTTTTTTCATTTTCTTCTTGCATTGCTCTGGGGGCATTTACGCAGCTGTTCGACTTTGTGACTAGAAGGCTGATACCATCCTTTAATAGGAATTTAGAAAAAAAAAATCTATATTCATTAACATTTTAAAGAGAATATCAGTTTAACTGTGGCCACACACCTTCCATGTTTGCTTTCTGCAAACATTTGTAAGCTTGAGTATTACTGCATGCATATTAAGTGAGTCTGAACAGATGCACATACTGGCCTTGAACAATCAAATAATCACTGAAAGCTCATTTTTAAATACATATTTGATTGTAGATTTTGTAACTTACTCTGTTGGCTAGTTATTTACATAAGCAGCAGTATCATGTGCAAATGTGTATTAGATTGTAATGTTCCCACTTCAAATGATGTTAAGGGCAACAAGACCATGGGGAAGATATCTGCAAATGACTCAGAATACTGAGTAGAAAAAAAACATTATTTGATTACTGATCATTGAAAACAGGTAAAATTAAGCAAGTGAAATATCTTAATGCTATGAATTGCCTATCTCTATCCATTACAGAATATTAATACTGAATAAAAATAGGATGTTAATTCAAAGCAGAATAACTATTCCTATTTAGGAATAAGGCACTCCAAATCTTAACCAAGAGTTAATTTGCACTCATTATTCTGTGTACATAGGACTCCAAAACACTGATTTACTCTGTTCTGTTTTTACCAGTGATGTTTATACCTTTGTTCATGCATAAATACAATGCAAGTACAGCATGCAACATACCAAATTAGATTTCTAAATCATATACCATTTGTTTTGCCACTCAACTCATCATATAAAGTAAAAGACAAAAGGGATGGAGACCACATAGAGCCAACATGGTGAATGCAAATTCAAGGTTTATCTCTAGAAATGCTTAAATAAAAGGAGGTAAAACAAGCATCCCTTTTCTGTTATGTATTTTCAGCTTAGAGTCACACTCCTCAAAGCAGTTCCCCTTGTCCGCACAATAAATCAGAATTATTTTGCACAAGCTCTTCTCTGAGTACTTATTTGTCCTTTTGGATAAGTACTTCCTTATCTTTCCACTTTGCTGAGTACTCCTTATCTTTCCACCTTATCTTTTCCACTTTTTTTGCAGTCACCTGAAGCCCTGAGTTAGCTATGAAGCTTGGAAGCCTAACTGTAGAATTGGAATTGTCATTTTGGAAGAGAAGTCATTCAAACAAATGAAATGAGGAAAAACCATCAGTGAGTGCAAGTCTGGATGAAGATGCTCTCTAACATCTACATAAGGCTGTTTATGAAAATCAAGGTGATACACTACATTTTTTCCTCAACAAACTATTGATCACAGAGTGCATTCTACAATTGAGTGTCTCATGAATGTGGAGGCCAGTTATGCTTTTCACTGCCTCTTGATCAAGTTCCATGTGGTGCCCGCCTCTGATGTACTGTTTCTTTTATTTATGTTGTTTTTCTTTGATAATTTACAGAAGGTAAAGACCAAGAGCAAAAATGTCCTCAGGTCTTTGATGTGCTTTCTACCTATCTCAGTATCATAATTCAGTAACAGCTCTTCTTTATGGTTTGCAAACAATAAGCTACTGTCAAAAATGCTCACTTTTGCCTCTCCAAACTTTGGACTTCTTCCCAGGGGAACTAGTTAAACAGACATGCAGCTTGGTTAGGAGAAAGAATTGGAAAACACCTCCTAGACTGACTGTTTGCATTCAGCTCTCTCTCTCCTATCCTCATTCACTGAGCTGTCAGGGCCTTTAATCTTCCCTTTCCTACCTGATCCTATTATCACGTGGGTATAACCTAGCTGACATATGTCTGAAAGCTTCATGCAATTGATATGCATGGCTGTTGCAGGCTACTCCAAGCAGAGAGACTAGAAGTACTACTTGTGTGAATTAAAACCATTAATGATGCTGATAATAGGATGAGGTTGTACCAACAATCTCAGCCATTCTTAGGCAGATGGAAAAAAGACTCTGTTTGCTCCTTCTTTACCATCCCACCAGCAAGGCTAAATGGATGCAGAATGAGAGTGCTTTCCCCCTATGAGATTCTCAGCTCAAGGTGGCAGCCTCCAGTGAGCTGCTGTCAGCTAGGGCTGTTTCACTGCCCCACTCGAGCTGCCTGTGCCAGTGTGACTTGAGAAGCTCATCTCTCTCTGTGCAGAGTTTGGGAGTTCTCCCAGGCTCCTCCAGGCCCCACAGCTGACTGACCTTCTCCCACCGCCATGCAGAATAGGGCTAGATGGCACCTCCACCTAGAGGAACAAAAGCCTCAAGAAGAGATGCAGTTTTTCCAAAAGATGTTGGGAAGCAGAGGAGAGGGTATTAAGGAAGAACATGCACATCCACCACCCACAAAACCTATCAAAGGCATTCCCCTTTTAACTCTCACTCTGATTCCTGTGATGGAATCAGAGGTCTCAGAGGCATCTGCAGGAGAACAAGGCAGGCACCCATTTCTGGAGAGGCCCACTCCCTACCGAGGCGCTCACTCACCTGTCTTCTCTTCGGTTTGGCTGCTCTCCACTGTCTCCATTTGGGGTTGCGCTGTTGCCTTGGCAGTAGCATCCTCTGCAGCAGGGGTGGTGGTGGCAGTGGTGTCAGCAGCAGGCACGTCGGCTTGTTTAGGCTCCTCTTTGTCTTGGGCTTCGTCAGCCTTCAAGGATGGCGAGTTATCAGTGGAAGCTTTAGTGGCACTTTCCGTCTCGGCAGCGGCAGCGGGTTTTTCCTCCGAGGAGGCGGCAGGAGTGGCAGCCTGCGGGGCTGGCTGCTCTGAGCCTGTGTCAGTGGCTCCATTCCCTTTTTTCTCCTCTGCTGGCGCGCTGCTGTCTTTGCTGCCCTCGTCCAGCTGGGCACTGTCGGCGGCGCTGGCCTCTGTGGCAGCGGAAGCCTCACTCTCTTTGTTCTCAGCTGCTCCGCCAGCAGGGCCTTCGTCCTTCTTGTCGGCGGCCTCAGACTCGGATGCGGGGGCATCTGCCTTCTTCTCTCCCTTGAGCTTTTTCCTTGTTATGTGTCCACGGAAGCTGGCCTGGATTTTGGTGGCTGCCTTATGAGCTTTATCTTCTGGTTTGATGCCATCTTGCTCAATCTTTTGGTCCCCGTCCTCATTTTTTTCAACCTTAGAAGAAGAACAAGGAAGGAGGGAAGAGGAGAAAACAGTTAGGGTAGTATGGTTAGGTTGCGGTTGGACGTGATGATCTTTAAGGTCTTTTCCAACCTGAGCAATTCTATGATTCTAGATTAGGTAAGTTAAGACTACTCCAGGTGCAGCCCAGGCTCTTCTTTAATTGGGAAAGTCCCACCTTCCCCTCCTGCTAACAGGTGACAAGTTTGGAAGCAGCCATTCCATTTGGCATGGTTTTGAGGCCAGTGGCTCTGATTTCATCCTATGTCTGGGCAGACACAGGGGATTGGTAAAAGGATTTTAAAGCACCTCATCATCTCTGCTAGTGATGCTCAGAGCAACTTGCCTGTGTGGAAAGGCTTGCACTAGCTGGGCTGTCACTATTGCCATGATTTATTTTCTCATCCATTTTGAAATTTTCCAGTTTTTTCCCCCAGTCATTTTCAAAATGCTCTCCCAAAGGGATGTTCCACAGTCTTTCCAGATCCTCTTTTGCCTTCAAATCTATGTTCCTTTTTAAAGATACTTTGTTTCACAGGTGTGTGACTCTAACTACATCAAACGTTTTGTGCTTTATAGCTTTTTGGCTCAGATTTGCCTGCAGAGACCATTACTGCCACCCACCCTGCCACAGATGCATGCTGTCACACACACACACATATACTCCTCACAAATGGCCTGCCTGCAAGCAATCCGAGCCCTTTTTCTCTGCTCCCCGCTCTTGGTTTCATTGTAGAAATAATGGGCAGATAGATATCACTCTTTCCAATTTCAGCAGATTATGATTATTTCTCTGACTGTTGGGTAGAATATGGCTTTACAACAAAGAACAAGCATTCCTCCTGTTTTTTAGATTTAAGCCATGCATTAAAGACTTAAATGGGGCCAAAACAGAGCCCATACTTCATGCTGGTCTGCTGCAGACAGATAATGCTCAGTTTGTAAAATCCCACTGAATTTACAGGTCATACCGTGCTTCACCCCAATAACTTTAGCAGCTCTTGGGCAAGTAACAGCTCAGCTGCATAGTGATGAAAGGACACTGTTCTATTAATATTCCCACTGGGAAGCATTCAAAAGAGCTACTCAGAAGCAGAGGCACTGGCCTCTTTGCTGTCTGCACCTGGTTTCCAATGCTGGCTCAGGTCACAAAAGAAAGAAAATGAGCTGGTTGAGAAAGATAGCAAGTGTTTATTTCTGCAAGGGAAGAAGAAACCACTCCTCAGGCCACTGCAACTGAGAGATGCCATCTGGGGAAAGGACCAGAACCAGAAGTCCATAAATACGCTCAAAAAGACTGAAGCTGGAATAAGGGAGGAGACACTGGTGTGTCAACACATGGTGCTGGAAACACTGTGCATGTGAAGAGGGTGACAGTGGACTGGCCACAGGCAGCAGTCACTGAGAAACAGACTGTAAGGGATCGTTCCCATGCAGAATGAAAACACTGATGTGAGACAGATGGGCATGCACATGTGAATAAAGCAGTGCCAGCA
The DNA here is from genome assembly GCA_016647715.1 of Pavo muticus. Lineage (NCBI taxonomy): Eukaryota > Metazoa > Chordata > Aves > Galliformes > Phasianidae > Pavo > Pavo muticus. Next base: position 1,710,883 of record JACDJE010000131.1, read on the forward strand.
AACCCAACACTTGGCCACCAGTAAGCAAGAAGTGTTACCCACCAAATCCTTTTGGGGCCACCAATGAGGGCAAGGTACCCTGCCTTGGTGTCCAAGGAAGATTGTTGCCCAGGTAAACAGGGGTGAACTTAAGTGGCCATGGTGGCCAAGGAGCCAGCAGCCCCAAATCATCGTGGAAAAGAGCTGCTCCACACAGCTGTGCAGGGTTGAAGATGGGTCTGAATGCACCAGCACAGCTAATGTTGCACTGTGACTCAGACGGGTTGAGCAGAGTTCTGCACAGGTTCACCTACCCTGTTCTTTAGGCAAGCTTTGCAATTTTCACTAAGTCCTGTGTTGCTGTAGCAACATTACTACTAATGTGTAGACAAGTTGGTTTAAGGAGAGCTTGAATATATCTGCATTATACTGAAGCCAGAGCAGCACAGACACTGACACAGGTACATGGACATAGACATTCCTTTCCAGCACCAAGTAACACATGCCCTAACTTTGACCCTCACAAAGGTCTGTGATCAGTTTCAAACAGCAGCATGATTGGGAAACTGAAAAAATAACTACAAGATCCTAAAGATCCAGTACTATATGTCTGATTCCTGTCAAACCACTAGTGAACACAACAAAATTTCAGTCCTTGGACAAAAGATGAAAACTATTGCTTGAACTGAAGAGAGAGATCTCTTGCCACTAGGACAGCTGTGATGAAATGTAGGCTTGCTGCATACCTTGGTGACAGCTTCTTCCAGAGCAGATACCCTGTCACCAGGGCTATCCAGTTCTGTGAGAGCTTCTCTCCTTCCTGCTGCAGGGTGGGTTCTCCTGACAGGAGAGCTGTGACCAAGGTGCATGCAGGGCTCACTGGCCAGCCACGCTGTACCTGGCCAGGAGTGGGAGAGTGCTTTTCCTCTTCTGGGATGTCGGACTGGAACTTTGCACCCACAACTACAGTATTACAGAGCTAAAAGCCTCATTGCTATTCCAATGACATCACTGTCCCCTTATCCCAGTTGGGATGACATCAGTTTGAGTCCCTGCCAGACTGCAAGGTTCACAATTGCAGAATGTATTTCCAACAGGGCACTTACAGCATCAATTCAGATATAAAAGATAAGGAACATGAGGCTGGGTCAGAGACGGGTTTTAAGGTCATGAATTAAAACAATGTTCTAATAGTTGGACTGTGCCAATTCAGATGGCTCTTAGTGGCCCGCTTCTATTCAGTTTTTCCCCACTGCAGCATCCTAGGCATTTGAAATGACTTATTTTGAGGCTACTGGCCTGAAGCTACTTCTGGGGTAGGACACGGTATCCATGTAGTATGTATGTCATGTTGTGTAACAATGGGTTGGGTGAGAAGCAGATTGTTTGGAGGTAAACTTCTGTTCTCACAAAAAAAAAGATGACGGCTCTTCATCTGTAGATTACGCACACAACAGATAAGGTTTAATTAAGGAAGCTGCTCAGAAATAACCTGTACACAATGAAGCTCCTGGAAAGCAATTTGTCTTCCTTCGAAAGCTAAAAGGGTGAGTCAGCTTTGCCAGGATGTATTCAAAAGCATTGCAGTGGAAAACAAGAAATCTATCTGTCTTATCTATCCGCCATGCATGTATGACATCTTGGTCGCAATATTGTGGCTTCTGGTATAAAAGTGACAATTATTATTAGTGTTTGTACAGAATCAAGAGCCCCTAGCCAAAAAAACAGGTCTAGTAAGGAGAGCTTTCATATATTATTATTCAGTCATGTACCCCCTTCATCTATAAATTTATGTATAAGCTCATACTAATACTTAATATTGAAAAGCTCATACTAATACTTAATATTGAAATATTTATGATAATGTAAGTGTGCATGAAACTTGAAAATACTAAGGCTGGTTCATATATGGGTGTCATAAGGGACATACAGAGCCAAATATGTCCTTCTTCATTTATACCATCCCCACATACCCTCTGAAGCCAATGTACAAAGCTTTGCCTTCATAAAACATACTGGTAAGATTTATGTCTCTATCTGCACAGCCCACATCATCTTTCCAATCCTGGAAGGATGATCCTCTCACCATCTCAATCTGCTTGTCTGCCACACCTCCAGCTTTCTAGGACATTCCTTCCCAGGCAGACAGTTCTTGTAAGTGAGACTTTCCTTGCTGTCACATAGCTTAGAGTAGTAGATGAGAAATGAATTCTTAAGACATAGATAGGGTTGAGGTTAGTTCATACGTAATAAGAATGTGGAAATTTCATTGACCCAAGACCCCAAGATTTCTAATCTCTGGCTGCCTTTCTACCTTCCATCTCCAAAGCTTACAGAGGCATCAAAACATAACAAATAATGAAGAAAGCTCTGTTTTAACCTCCAGGACCATCTAAATGGAAAACGGAAATATGTTCCTCTAATCTTAAAAAACAAACAAACAAAAAGAAAACAACCTTGTACTCAGTGAAAAGATATATGGACCCTAAGTAATTCAATTTTCATGACACCTGAACTAAGGTACATGTGGAAATCTTTCCTTCAGTTGACTGGGTTTTCACCAATAGTGCTGAATCAGTTAATCATCGGTGGTATTTGTGGGGTGAATTATAGAATGGCTTGGGTTGGAAGGGACCTCAAAGCCCATCCAGTTCCAAGCCCCTGCTATGGGTAGGACTTTCACCTACCAGCTCAGGCTGCCCAGGCCCCCATCCAACCTGGCCTTGAACACCTGCAGGGATCAGACATCCACAAGCCTTTTTTAGCACCTCACCATCACCATCCTCTGAGTGAAAAAAATGCTCCCTGACATCTAAAGTAATCTGCACTCTTTTAGTTTAAAACCATTCATCCTTGCCTTATCACTATTTGCCTGTGTAAATAGTCAATCTCCTTTTTGTTTATAAGTTCTCTTTAAATACTGGAAGGTTGCAATGAGGTCTCCCCAGTCTTCTCTTCTCCAGGCTGAACCCGTCCAGCTCCCTCAGCCTTTCTTCATCAGCCCTTTGAGGAAGATACACATCAGCCCATGATGCTCTAATCTTGACTACTGTACAACATATATTCGACTGATATCATTCAAAGTTAATTGGGCACAGACTCACCATGAGATTTAGGCACCTGACTCTCACTGATTTCACAGGATTGAGTCACCTCAAAGCTTTTGCGGGCCCGGCTCTGCATGACCTGATTTGTCTCAGATACAGCATTTAAGGACCACAGTGCATTAAAAAAAAAGACCAGCTGTCTCCCCAGAAGGAGTGAAACATGGACACGTGAGTGAGAGAGAGAGAGAGAGAAAAGACTTCCACGTCTTGTGAAGTGAGGAAGCAATTTAGCACAGAGAACAGCTTTTTTTTTTTAACCCAGTTAAATGGTGTGAAGACACCTGGATAGGGGATGGCACCTCTTAGCACAACCTGTCTGCAAGGCAAGGAAACAGAGTTTCTTTTATTCCCAGGCTGGCAATGGTGATGGCGGCAAAACACCCCTGGAAGAGAAAAGGTTAGTTTGTGTCTCCAGAGGCTATGCAAGATGGTTCCCCAGTGTATAACCAGCAGGGCATCAGCTCTCCAGCTTTAATACTTCAGCAATTATTGGATTTCCATTATTTTCCCTATGAGATCCTCTCACATGTGAAATTTCCCCTCTATTTTATGATACCTGAAATGGAACGGGCTTATGATGGTCAGGCAGTAGATGGATGTTATACACTTGTGTATGGTGACTGAGAAGAGAGGTAGAAAATAACCTAAACTAGATCTATGTAAGTATTTTCAGTGTGCCTTCTCAGTAAGTCCACTATACCTTCCTCACCTGTTTTGTGACTCCTTTGTGCTTCTTACTCTGTTTCTGTTAAACTGCGATCAACCTTGGTGTTATCTACTACCTTGATATCCCTGAAGTTCCAGTGTTTAAAGTGAGAAAGGCATTATAAATGCCTACACAGCCTTTGCAGGCTGGGTCATAGAAGGAAAAGCCTTGTACCTGAAGCTGATGCAAACTGTTCAGTGTCCAGCACTCAGGCTTTTTGGAGCAGAATGGCTTTGGGATGTCTGTGGGAAATAGCACTTGAGTCTGTAGGAAACAGCACTTGGGTCTCCTTTGGTCTGCTGCTGTGGCCACAGAGCACAGGATGCATTCACTCACCTTCCAGCTCCAAGTGCCCAAATGCAAGAGGACTGGGTTACAGCCCACCAAAATGATGCTTTTACTGTGTAATATCAAGGATGCATGTTTACTCTGAGGGCTTAAGTGTGTGAGGGCACCTGAGAACACAAGGTCTGTGTGGACTGTGTTGAAGATTTTGAGTGCTTGCCATAATCAGCATCTATGCTCTTGCTCCAGGTTGGATCCTGGCACATGCCGTGCTACCAGCTGTGTCTAGTCTTCTTTTTGGAAGGAAATACCTGTGTTGCTCCAGAAGGAGCCAGCCAGCAGGTGTACAGGTCAAGGGACCAAAACCTTTTAAAGTAACACCTTCACATGAAACAGCAGCTTGTGTCCCGCAGCTCTTATTCACCCCCTCTGTGGGAACACGTCTACACCCAGCTCTGCTGAAGGGAACCCAACCCAAGCAAAATGTAGGCACAGATACCACAAGTCCTTCCACTGCTGGTCTCTGGGGTTCACTTGACCCTTACTAGGTTGCACCAAGGAATTATGAGGCATTTTGTGCTGGCACCCTCAGAGCATGAGCAACTAGGCTGAGGCCCTATCACTAGCTTCGCATACAATGGTGCTCCCCTGCTGGTTTGCCCAGGGTTTTCGCAGTCAGCAGAATGACAGTGACAGGCTCAAGCCCCGAGACCATCCAATCCCTAAACCTTCTTCTTAACCTGCTTGTTAGCCTTAGACTTTTACTATTATTATTTTAATTTGCATCATTGAAAATGGGGGCAATTACCTTCTGAGAAAGCATTCACAGGTTTGTTAAAGTCAAACAAACATCTCCAGCAATTAGGGAAAGCAAAGAGCATATTAAGTCCCAGTGACTAGGGAATCTGGTTAGAGGGTGGGCTCTGCCAACGAAGCAGTGAGCTCCCCTCCCAGCACAGCCCCAGGCCTTGCCACTGTCTGGTTGAGCAGGGAAGTTGTGGAGATGAAGCCCACAGTGAAAAGAAGGGGCTCTGCAAAGGGCTGGTCTGCAAAAAGAGAAGGCTAGGGCAGTGAGATGTCAGAGCTTGAGGGAAAGAAGAGAGTGGAGGACTGGGAAGAACAAAAGAATTAAATCGGGAGGAGAAAAGGAAAGGAGGAGAAGTAAAACCTTGTCAGAACCAAGCCACTTCATTCAGCGCAGACGACCCCATCAGCCATGCTCAACTCATCAACCATGCTCACATCAACCAAGGCTTTGATGAGGAAAACTCTTTGGCTATGCAGCAGCCTTCCTTGCCTCCCCCACACTGCTCTACAGTAAACTGCTCTACAAGATGATGCTTCTATAAGACATTACAACCCCCACTGCTTTATACCTAGGACCTGCCCAAAGAAGAAAAGGTCTCTCTGCTCCTCAACTTCAGCTACTGATAGGGTGATAGTCTATACCTGCTTCCTGTGACCACAGCCATGATGGATGTCACAGGAGTGCTGCATCCCACTGAAATTACTGGCAGACCCAAAGAAATCACCACCAAGATTCTTGATCAGGATCTGGCAAGGACAGTCAATATTGTCTTTCTTACTGTTCATTATCCTCCCAGTCATACCTTTGTCTTTTGTTTTTCTAATCGCCCAAAAGTGAGCCTAAGGCATGGGACCACCTTCAGCCAACATCCTCCTGCTCCCCAGAGAGCAGAGAACAACCTCTTTAATCATCAGAACCACTTTCAGCAAAGCCCAAGCAACCAGACTTGCAGGTCTCCCACATAACTTGAAAAATGCTCTAAAACAGATCATTCTGAAGTATCTCTCATAACTTTTTCAGCTTCTGTTCCAGACAGACCAATACCACAGCCTCCCTGCAGAGCTGAACAGCGCGTGTATTGTGACCTTGTATCCCCAGAGAGGAGGAATTCATAGCAAAGGCTGCTACCTATTAGCACAGACTCCATCTCCTTACAGAGGCAGCTTGTTTTCTTAGCTTTGAGTTCTGAAGGGTTCAATGGCTCTTGGTGGCCCTGTTTCTCCTAACCAGCCAGGATTAGCTCTGCTGGTTCAGCTTATTGCTCTACAGTGTTGCCTGACCCTGCTAACACCAGCCCTAGCTCCACTAGGACTGCAGTCAGCTTTTAGCTGGATGGCAGTGTTGAGTGCTGGTTCTGATTTTCATGGCACCTCCGTTTATTGATTTGTATTGTGGCTCTTCATGGTCATTTAGGATTTCCTTCACCCATACAGATGCATTTTTTTTTGTTTCTGGCTTGCCCTGGCCTTTCTCTCTACCCACCCTTACTTCAGTGGTACCATTGGTGCTCATGCCTGTTCCACAGACTTTCTACAAGGCAGCAAATAGGGATCTCTCTGCAGTATAAGCATATGGACTCACTACAAGTAATGGATAAGACATGGCCACCTCTTATGGATCTGAATTATTCCAACCAACAGCATGTCTTGGAAACCAGAGGCCTTAAAGGAAACCAGTGAAATTATTCTTGGCCTACTTTTTTTCTTTTCATTTCTTTCATGTGTTTAAAGTACAAGCAGAGAAAGGAGGGAGCTCTGTATCTCCTCCCTATTTACCCTCATCTTAGTTGAAGTGAGGATGGAAAGAATAAAACTTACTCTTGAAATATCATATAGAGGAGAATAGGTCCTTGGGCCCACTACAAGCTCTTAGATATTGCTGACACAGAAAAGCGTGAGAAGACCTGGACCTTATCTCTCTATTCCTCCTAGCCCAAAGTTTGTACAGCTCATTAACAAACAGTTGCACTGAGATCTTACTGGAATTTCAAAGCCAAATGCAATGTTGGGTGGCTAAAGTGGGGTGTAATTCCATTGATTTCAATGTAATTTTCACCTGAGATAATATTTACAAGTCCTTTGTGGTCCGCAACTGCAAACGGCTTGGAAGAGATGACACTGCTATGTTCCAAAAGGACTCTGATCCTAATTGAGTTAGCATTTGTAGTGCTGTGAGAGTCTCAAATGCATGGTGTTGTAGCAAGACAAAGCATTGTGCAATATTTAAGCTTTGCTCTTATCTATTCCCTTCTGTCAGCATAGGATAAGAACATCCTGAAAGGAGGGATGAGAGTCTGTCAGAACCTCAAAAGGCCTCTAGAGGGGACCTGTATGACACAGCTTCTTTCACTCAAGTACTTGGGCTTGACTGACTGAGACCAAGCACCATTTGTGTTACTTTAATGCTTTGCAGGGTGCATAAACCCAGAGAATCAAATCCGTGATTGCAGTTGTCACTCCTGGTGGCAGATTGCCCACAGCTTAATGCTGTCCTTACCCCTCTCCTGTCCTTCAGGCAGGGTTGTCACCAGAGCACAGACAGGGCTTTGATGGGAACTTTCCTTTGGGGCCACAGGCAGAAAACGTGACACTGAGCAGCCTCAGGGCTTAATCACTTATTCTAGGGACTGGCACTGAGCTATGGGAAATGCACATGTGGCTTCAAGCCATTTTGTTTCCTACTTTGCTCCTCTACTGTACACAACTCTATTGAAAAAGGAGGAGGGGGAGGCAAGCCTGCAGTGCATGCTGAGATAGACCCTTTGTGGACACTGTTGAGTTAATGTTGTAAAGATCTCCAGCCAAATGGAACATGAATAGATGTTGGGAAAAAAGCCTAAGTGTTTGGATCTGCCTCTCATAAGGGCTACTACGCCACAGACATATGTAAAAAGTCTCTCAGAGCTTCCCCTAAGCTTCCTGCTGTAGATGAGCTCTTCTGTCTTGCTCTTCTGGACATCCCATCATTAAGTAGATTTTAAAAGAGGGCTTCAAATGGCTTTAAATATCTTGGTCCTAAAGTCTTCTGTTTGTTTGTTGTTTTCCATTCTTCACTCAGGAAGCATGGCAGTAGTCTCAACACAAGTGTGCGTTGCAATGTGTTTTCTCCAGGCATGCAGTCACTCTGTATCTGGTGATGCAGCCCAATGCACAGGCATACTGTCATCCAGACACCCCTGGAGTCCTCCCTGTGCAGGGTTTTACTTGACAGCCTGCCTGGCAGACTGCTAAGGAACAAGAAGGCCCTTGGAGAGAAGGAGGTGATGGCTGGACAGGCAGAATGCATAAAGCTCCTTCTACTTCTTTGTGTTCTGCTGTGGATATGATATGAGAAGTGAGTTTTCATCATGAGCAGAACCTGTGAGGTTTCTTCTCTCATGGGCCAGTGCAAAGACAGACTGAAAGCACTGGCATGCATGCACAGACTGTCTAACATCAGGAAAGTGCAATATTCAATCTTCCAGGAAGAGCCAGCACATGTAGAGTGCACAGCTTTGTCAAAGAATGAAGAATAAATTGTTAGAAAGCCCTGAAGGCCAGCTAGATGCTCTCCAGGGTCCTCTCAGCCCTCTCTGTGCACTGCAGCAGGACTGATTTTGTTCATATTTAACCAACTCTGAAGAGCAGCACCTCTTACCAGTATTCATTCATTTCCCCCAAAGATGATTCTCTGTGTTTCTCTGACAGCTTATTCCTTTGGTAAACTAAAGAATTCCTTCCCAGAGTTTCAGTCAGCCCCTTGCTTCTTGCCCACGTTGAGAACAGCTTGTTTCTGCTTTCTTAGTAACACTGCTTTGCAAATCAATAGCTCTCACCTCTCATACCACTCTTTCTTACCAGACCATTCTTCCTACCAGTCTTAACCCCGACTCAGAGATCCTACTTTACTTACTGAATTCACACTAGTTCTGCTGAGAAATGACTAAAACATCACCCCAGCTTTAATGAATAACGAAACACTATACTCACGAAAATAATAATTAGCGATGTAGCTAAAAATACATCAGTGTGTGGATCAGACTCCCAAAGGCATTAAGAAAAGCTGCAGCCACTAACATAGATGGTGATGAAAATAGCTCAGCACTTTAGGAAAAAAGAAAAAAATAAAGAATTTAGGGGAACTTAGGAATGGCTGCGTATCCTATAGATAGATAGCAATCCATGCAGACTGTTCAACGCAGTCCTAAGTCTGACTGTTCCATTTCCTGTCAGCCTCTCCCAGATGCCATTCAGCACATTTAGGAGTTTTCTGAGGATGTCAAGAGGTTGGATAGCTGAAGCTGGCTAGGACAAATAAGATGGAGTGGAAGGAAGCCAGCCACTTTTCAGAGGTTCTCAGAGTTTCATCCGGGCTCCTATTGTACTAACAGTGAGCTTCCAGATGAAGAGAGAGGTGCCTGCTGTGAGAAGAGCCAAATGCAGGAGGATTTATGATGATGACGATGGTTATTATTTCTACATCCTTGGGATATATCTCCCTTGTGGTGCTGGGAAAGGAAGCAAAGAAGCAAGCAACAGAAGTCAAGACAATGGGAGTGTGCTGAATACAAGAAAGTGCACAGGCAGCACACTGGTTTAAGGAGGAAAGAGAATTGAGATACTGTAGGGACCAGCTTGCTTTCTTAGAGCACCATCTGAAATACAGAGCCTTTTTTTTTTTTGCAGAAGGACTTAATTTCTGCTTCTTTGGGAAATCACAGGACAAAGCTGATTCTTGTCAGTCCAATTTGTTGATTCATCAACAGTAACAACATTTAGTACTTCACAAGACACGCTACTGGAGTTAGGCAAATAGTAGGTTTGCTCAAATGAAGCAAAGATTATGGTATGCAAAGATTACGGTCTATGTTATGTGGAAGTTACATCAGCAATTATATTCCACTTTTCGGATGAACTGTTGGCTTAGCCATGAAAATAGTCACAAATCCCACATATTCTATTACAGTGAATGATTACCATATCTGATATGCCTTGGAATCTGCTTTTTTTGTTATTTGTGGGTTGCTGTTTGGTTTTTGTTCATTTGAACCTTTTATTTTCCTCCTCTTACGTCAGAAAGAGGAAACCATCATAGGAGTATCACAAACTGCATGTCACAAACACACATATATTTATATAAATAGAGGAGTACGTCAATAATATGGGAGCAATCTACTGCCTGGAGTCAGTTTGCATAACCTATTCAATAAATCCTGCTGAAATAAAACCAGAAATGAAGCACAGACACAGAATATTTCCAAACAGATTAAATTCCACAAGAGTTCTTTGAGCCCTTCAAGAAACAATGAGTTCCAAATGCATGAATGCTTTCTGTACTCTTCCAAAGTAGTCTCTAACTAAGGGTTTCAATATCTGACTAATCGCTTGTAATACCTAACAGCATTCAGTGTAGACGTGAAGAACCTATTGTGGCTTTCAGATACTTACCATTTTGATTTCAGCATAATGCAAAGGGCAACAGTTTCCACCTGTTTCTTGCTTTGGTTGCAGGAACTTTTACTTCAAAGCCTCAAGAAAATATAATGCATCCTACTCTCTCCTCATCAAGATGCTCACTTTCCAGATTGCACTTTACAGACGTTAATAAATTGCTGACATTTTAGTACGCATTTATATGCTTTAGATCTAGTGGGTCAGTATAAACTTGATTCAATGAAGAATTAAAGGGTTGGGTCTTAAGGAACCAGTGGTGGGCTTTTTACAAATGCCTCCTTGCCTTAATCCTGCTAAAACCAGTGAGAATTAAGCACCAAGGCTCTTTGAAAAACCTTCTAGGCTCCTGCCTATATAAATCTAATTTGTCAGGACAGTTCTGTAAATTACCCAGTGCCACCTTGCTACTGTTGGAAAGTAGCACAGTAAATATCTGCTGAAAGTTTGCTAAGTAAAACAAAGGAGCTTAAAGAAGACTTAATGCTTGAGAGGGAATTCTGGATATTTGAAGCTCAGGAAACTCAGGGGTATAAAGGGATTACAGTAAAGTCTTGGTCCCATTTTTTGCAGTCAGAAGGTGGAAAGTGAAAATGCAGGAGGCAGAGGCTTGCCAAAGAAGAACAGATTAGGACAGCCGACAAACTCCTACAGCACTGCTCTACCTTTGCAGAAGTCTTCTGTTAGCCTGGCCCAGGATTTTCACAGGGCAACTCCTAGTTGCATGTCCCTCACCTTTGATTAGCTGTCTTTAGATGCTTTGAGTCTGATTCAGAGCAGTGCTGAGCACTCAGAGCTGCAGCTGAGATCAAAGGGAAATGTTTTCAGATATGTGCAACAGAAAATAAAAGCCAGTAGTAAAAGTCACATCTTTTCTCAGAACTGGCACCTGAAATTAGGGAATCCTGTTGACCAAACTCTCTCTTTGTGCCTCAGTTGTCCATCTGCAAAAACAGAATAAAATATTCAGTTATCCCACATAGGTGTCACAAAGATTAACTAAGTAATGTCAGGGAAGTTCTCAGAATCACAAGGCAGTCCAGGAGAAAATTAGTATTTCTGATTTCAGAGCAGAATCTGAAGAGTATTTATTGAATATAGCTGTGGGGTCACACGCTGACTTATTATGAGTGAATAAAATATTGAATGACTGCTCATTAAGTGAGAGCTGTCCATCCTGTGACCTGAATGTGACGGGAATCCCTGGCCAGAAAAATAAGATGTACTCCTGCTATTAGATGTGTATTAAAATATATATACGAGACCGTACTGAGTTTGCACAGGCAACTACACTTCCAATACTGGGTGACTTTTGAGTACTTAACTTAGCAGCCTTAATAACTGTCTTTTAACAGTTTCTCTGTGGTATTTTTCACATGTACACTAGCTCACATTGCATCTAAAATCTAAATATATTTCCACTCCTAATAATGCAGGATAATTCCATTTCTACCCTTCTAAAATGCAGTGAACTGCATCATGGAAGTTCAAACCTCCTGGCCTACAAAAACACCTGCCAATGTTTGGGCACATTCTAGTCTCTATCAGTCTGGAAAAGAGAAGGCACTAGGGAGACCTCATTGCAGCCTTCCAGTATTTGAGGCAAGCTTATAAGCAGGAGCAGAAACAACTTTCTACACAACCTGATAGTGATAGGACAAAGGGGAATGGCTTTAAACTAAAAGAAGAGAGATTCAGATTAGATATTGGAAGAAATTCTTTACCCAGTGGGTGGTGAGTCTCTTGAAAAAGTCACCTGGAAGAGCTGTGGGTGCCCCATCCCTGAAGGTACCCAAGGACAGGTTGGATGGGGCCATGATGAGCTGGTGGGTGGCAGCCCTGCCCACAGTAGGGGGGTTGGAGCTCAATGATCTTCAAGGTCCCTTCCAACTCAAGCTGTTCTACAATTCTGTTATTCAATTATTCTATGTTCAAGAGGTGCCAAACCCATAGCAGGTACCATGAATGAGGTGAGGGATTTTCAACAAGTAGCTTAGGAGGAAGTTTTTCACTCAGAGGGTGGTGGCGCACTGGAACAGGTTGCCCAAGGAGGTTCTGGATGCCACATCCCTGGAGGCATTCAAGGCCAGGCTGGATGTGGCTCTGGGCAGCCTGGTCTAGTGGTTGGCGACCCTGCACATAGCAGAGGGGGTTGAAATTAGATGATCTTTGAGGACCTTTTCAACCCAGGCCATTCTATGATTCTATAAGACCCCGAGACTGTCCTCCTGTATGGGAATGCCTATCAAAAAGTAGCCCTAACACCAGCAAAGTGTGCTGTCAGTAATCTGATGTATCTCCATTGTAGGAGTCACAGTTCAATTCCTCAGTATCTGTCTGTGGCTTAGAAGCCACGAGTTGGCCATCATTGAATTAGGAAAGGCAGAATTATCAGTGGAAAATGAAACATTTTTCTTAGCAAAAAATAAATTAATGGAAAGTAAGTCTTATCTGGCAATTTAATGAATGCACAATTACTGCATCAGGGAAAAGCCCCCTAAAGATTTCATCATTTAATATGTACAAAAAGCTACTGAACATAGAATTACTTTGTTCAAAGGATCGGTTATATCCTTGCCTAGTTTCCAACAACTCAGTGGCTATCCTGCAGTATCAGAACTGGAACAGCAAAGGTGCTGTAGGGCAAGAGCACAGGATGCTGATAAAAGTGGAACAATGGAATGGCAGAAATCCTGCTCAGCATTTTCCTCTGCTCTGTATAACTGAGTGCTATTTCACTGCCACTGGCAGCAAACTGACCTCCTGTTCACACCGCAGTAGTACTTGAAAATCGTGTTTTTTAGAAACTGTGCCCATCTCCAATTGTGATTCATTTCTCCAGGCATTTCTGTACTGCTCAGAGTTTTCACAAATAGATTTCCAAACAGCAGAGTCGCTCTGTACTCCAAAGAGGTACTCAGCACACTCTGCTGTTTGCTGCACCTGACAGCAGGAAAAGCTTAGAGGCAAGTACCCAAGAGAGAAGTTGAAACATAACAGGTTGGAGATATCAGCATCGATGCCACCATGCTGTGTGAAGCTGAGATGCAATGAATCATATGTGAAAGGTGGAGCTGGATGGGGCTGGATATGAGGAGGCAGAGCAATGAAAAACATGTTTGCCTTTCTGCGGGACCAGGTCAGAACCACAGAAGAAAAAGAGAAAAAGCCAGACCTGCCAGTGGGACCAATCACTGTACTTGGCAAGACAGGAAGGCTAACCTCAGCATGGGAAGGCCCATTCAGTTGCAGAGCATTTCTGTGCTGCAGCAGTGGATATGCTTTGGTGACCAATAAAGGAGCCAGGGTTGCTCCAGGATGAAATCCCATCTGATCTGAGAGAAGTGAGGGCTACAAAATGCCCACCACTTCATAAATGCTAACACAAGACCTGCATTTTCATTACCTCTGGCAAGCATACATCTAGTTTTGCCAGATTCACTTTGCAGCAAGGCCTTTTTCTTCTCTACACTGATAGCCTCTCCACTTCCACTCCTAACTGGCCAAGGAGGGGGATCCTGCCTCCAGACTTCACATCAAAACCTTCTCTTACAGCCACCTCCATGAAGTGTCTCTCCAGATCACTCAGCCCTGGCCAACAAGTCTGCAAAGATTCTGGCAGTCAGAGGACTAACTAGAGGAGCAGTCTCTTAAGACACCATGATGGGCAATCTCTCCAGCAGGTACTCAAAACAGAAGAGAGGGTGCCCTCATAAGGCACAGGCTTCATAACTAGTAGTTAGATTTGTCAAGTTTACAGTATCATGCCATACTGACACATCTCAAGAGAACAAACAGAGGCACAAGTCTTCTTCCATGCATGGAGTGCAGGAGAATTGCTTTCATTCAAAGACTTCTGAATTTCTGCATTGGGATTTCTCTATTTCCATTTCAGCCTCTGTTAAGAGAAAGCTGTTCCCTGAGCATGTTAGGTTGCTTTGTGCCCTGGTGGAACAGTAATCTAAACTTCATGAAAGCAACATCAAGGTTGGGACATAGGACCTACAATGCCATAGACCTGCCTGCTTTCTCACTTGTCAAACCTAGCTCTTCCTTAGGAGATCCTCCCACAGAGTCCTACAGACAGATGCATGCCCCATTCCCACACACACAGACATAAAATGACCAGCAAACAAAGCAAACAAATGGCTTACATAACTCAAGCCACATCTTCCAGGTGCAAGAGAAGGGAAGAGGAGAAGAAAAGTACGTTTCCCATTATTTCTAGATTAGTTCATGGAAGGAATGTAAATACTAGTTTAAATGCTATTGATGGTATACAGAGGAGAAAACAGGAAGAATGACTTTGGCTGATGACTCCACTTTCTTCTGTGCCTCATTTTCCTCACTCACAAAGGGAATAATAACAAGAGTGGTCTAGGCTTGATCTGTTAGGGATCTAGGATGATACCACGGAAAAGGGTAGTACTAGTTTCAATGACAAAATATTTGGCCCATTTTTGTCCAATAATTTTGCAACCCCTTGTTCACAGGCACAAGCACAAAGCAGTGTGACTCATGCATTACATAAAAAGCCTGTCCTACAATCATCTTTACGGGCACATGGTAAAAGCTGATGAAGAAAATTTAAAATGGAGACTTACTCTGAAACTTGGCTTTCACTCCCTTTTGCGTATGCCCTATGATAATTTTTATCATGTCATTTATTTTTCCTGCAAGTCCTCCCCACCCCCAGCTACTCTACAGGATAGGCAAAGCTCACTGAGTGGGTAGCTATTCAGTATTTCCCTTTATCCTAATTTCAGGCATGGCAAAGTGCCTTATTTGCCACACATCATTCAAAGCCAGGTCTGAATACAGAATTACTAATTACCTCACAGCCTTTTCTAGGGTACTGTTTTGCCACGGTATCTCAGTGCTCCATGAGCCTTAACAGATGTTCTCACCAGGGAGGTAGGTGGGGTTGTTATCTCTACTTTACAGACACTGAAATCAGACACAAAGAGGGTAAGGTGAAAAAGTCCACAGCATCCACTGATTTTGGGTCCCTAATTTGAGACACCTTGGATTAGCATTTCCCCAGCTCTGTGTGCACACTGGGAGCAGAACTCCACACAATACCAGCTCTGCACTTCTGCCAGTCAGAGCCCAGGTGTCTCAGATGGAGAAACCAGAAAATGAGAACACACCAATTAGTGGCCACCCCTGGAAGTCTCATTTATAGGCATTTTCAGTATCACACAGAAACCTGTGGCAAGAGGCAGGAAAGATTCAGGAGCAGTATTCAATTGCCATAACATGAGACCATTCTTCTGCTTTCAAACAGCCCTCTGCCCAATTCAATACACAACCTTCATCGCTGGCAATAAATGAAACAGGAGACTATAGAAAACACCTTTGTTCATGGCAAAACTCATTCACTCCCTAAGTATATCTCATTTTGTGCACTGAATGAGGCTAGGATCCTATTAAAAAATTTAAAAAAACAAAAACAAAAAAACCCACAACACATTATTTGACCATATAATTAAGGACCAAACCATTATGCCTGTGTATGAGAGAGGGCAAATTAGAGAAGGAAGGAATGACAACTCTTTAATTAATTATTTACATTCAAAGTGTCTGGCTTTGAAAACTCAAAATTTGCTTTAAGAAGTGTTTAATTTCCTATTTTAAAAATGCAAATGATAAAGAAAGGAAATAGGAAATTCCATCATTTGAAACTATAATGGCATTATGTTTCCTTGTGTTTTAAAGCTACAGTTGTTTCTTATTAAATGGCTGCCAAACTCTTACATTTTTTCTTCTAATATCAACTTCAGACACAGCCAAACAAAAAACAAAAATAAATAAATCACAATATGTATTTGAAGAAGATACCTACCAAGGAACTTCTTGTCCAAACAGGAAAAACTCAGCAAAATTCCATCTATTTGAAAAGACCATCTTTGGCTGTTACAATTTATCTCATCCCCTAAAATCTGGGTAATCTTGACTACAGGGAAGATGTTTTGTTCCTGCTTTCACGTTGTGTAAAGGCTTTGGAAGAACCTAAGAAAAGGATATCTTGCTGAGGGTTGTATGGACTCAGCACATGATAACCGACGATACTACAGGCCAGCTTTATTTCTTCTACAATCTCATGCAGCAGTATTTCTTCTGCTGTAGAAGAATATATCCAAAGAAAGTGAAATTCCTTCAATATTACATCTCAGCATGTTTTATTTAGTACTGCCAGCAACAGCTGGGACACATCATAATGGGAGCAGAGGGGACTAAGCATTAAAGGTGAGTGCTAGTAGGGGTACAGCACTCCAGTTGGGAATTCCTGAGTGACTGCCATATAAATGCTTTGAGATAATTCATGTCAGACAGGTAGAAGAAGTCACCAACTAATAAATCCCTACTAATCCTCTCCTGAGGGTGATGAAAAGGAAATATCAGTGTGGAGTTCCAGCAGATGATCAAGTTCAGAAGACAGATGTTGGAGTTAAGTCTAGGATGAGATGACTTGCAGAAATCATAGCTTTAAGTCCACCAGAAAATACGTGCAGAACTAGACACTTCATTATCACAACACACCAAATGTCTTTTGAACCTATATGCTCATGCTAAAAGCAGAAGACAGAGTGACATCTAAACTGTCTGGATTTAGGCATCTTGCTCTGGTCATCAGTGAAGCATCATCTGTTTTGGACTCCAATCCCTGAATCTCTGCTCAAAAAGGGACATAACTATAGTCCCCTCTGACAGCATGCAATTTATAGGCTTTTATGTAGTTATCTCAGTGCTCAAATTACAGTACCTAAATTATGGGAGATATCCAACAGTTCTCTACTCTACCTGAAAGGATCTCAAGTCTTACTTTTCCTACTACAGAAGACTGTTTAGAGTAAGGTACTTCTAGCTTTTCCTGCTTAATATGTTAGGCATTTTTTTTTTCATGGAAGAATTAAATTAACTTGAGTCCAGAGACAGCACAGAAGTAAATCTAGCTTTACAGTCCACTGGCTAAGCACTCTTCTACAGAGGGGCAGATTTGGTCCAGTTCTTGCTTCAGTGAATATTTGATACTAATCATAGAAAATCCTCCTGGGAGACCACATGAGACCATTTAGTCCATCCTCAAGAGCCCTACAGTGACTGGAGCTGCCAAAGCTTTCTCAAACAATCTACCCCACTGCATCAGTATCTTTTTGGTGAGAATACTCTTCCTAAACCCTAGTCTGAATCACTCTCATAGCTCATTAAAGACCTTTACTCCCTGTTTTATCCACTCTGGACATGAAGAAGAGATTATTCTCATTTTATT
Organism: Pavo muticus; assembly: GCA_016647715.1. NCBI lineage: Eukaryota > Metazoa > Chordata > Aves > Galliformes > Phasianidae > Pavo > Pavo muticus. The sequence goes on from JACDJE010000131.1 coordinate 1,728,470, forward strand.
GCACTTGTTTCCTATGCATTTGAAGACTTTTATCATAAGTCCTCTCTGCCTTACTCCTTTTAAGTTAAAAACAAACTAATTATTTCAATCTTTCCTCACAGATTACATTTCCCTTGACCTCCAGCAATTCTCACTGTCCCAGTTTGCACCCTCTCTCACTGGACCAGACTTTCTTAGAGCGCAATGAAGAATAAGGCATGGCATTTCAGCTGAGACTTACATGTCCTGATCAGAGCTGAAAGCTTATTAGATGCATCTTATACAGCCTCTACTCCTATTTGCACAACCTGGTAAGATGAACTTGTGGTCATCTAGAGATGCTGTCTCCCTTCCTGGAGGATAGCTGGTTGTTGTGTCGGCCCCCGTGGATAGCTGGGTGCAATTTACTAATCCTGCCCATGCAGAGCACCTTGCATTCATTCTGATGCTTTCCAAACTAGATCCTTGGTTAGACAAGATTGCCTTGAATTCCAGTAAATTTCACCAACATATATCTCATTCACACTATCTGTATTTTTTAAATAAACACTTCCTTTAGCCAGTCATCCAGGTTGAAATTAAAATATAAAGTACAATGTACTTAATGAAAACATTAAGCACTAACAGACCACAGCTCAAGCTGTGGCAATCTGTTCAATACAGTCTTCTATTTTGACAGGAAATCAGCAAAAGTTACTCATTGAGTAGGATTATGCATCTCTGTTGTAATGTTTTCCTTTGGACCATGCTCCTTTGCCTCACTTACGATAAAAGCTTGTGAGATAATGTCAAAATCCTTAAAAATGACAAGATATGACAACTACTTCCCCTGTATCCACAAGGCTTGTTATAGAAGAAAGCTAAATTAGTTTGACATGATCTATTCTTGACAGATCTGTGCTGGTTCCTAATCACCTTCTTTATTTGATTATTTCCACCATTTTTTCCAGGAATGAAGTTAGACTGAGTAGTCTGTAATTTCTTATCTCCTCCTTGTTCTTTTTCAGCTTTCAGATACTTCACCCAGCCCTCACAAGTTTTCAAAGCACTCAGAGCTTCACAGATTGCTTCCACCAGCTTTATAAACAGCTCAGGATGGTTTGACTCAACCATATTACATTAGGAGATTCTGATTTGTTCTTACCCTTTCCTACATCTCTACCTTCTTCCTTTGGCTGCGCATCATTTTAGCCATCTACTAGCAGTTGACCATGCTACTGAAGACATGCAAAATGATCTGAAGCTCTTCCCTCCCCTCCGTGAATATCATAAACACCAAGGTAGAGAGTTATGATGACATTCTCATGCTCCCTTCCTGTGGCCCAAACAATATTTGATTCTTCCATGCAACAAATGATCATTTTGTCCAAGAAACACTGAGATAAATGGGTCCCTGCATAATGTATAGTCTGATAGCACATTCTCCTTGGAGATGGGTTTTCAGATCTACTCTGGGAGTAATGGTATATTCACCACATTTCTGGGTGAATACTTCAACCAAAGTGTTTCTGGATTACAGGAAGGTAGTACATTCTCTTCCTCTTGGATGCACCCTGTGGAGGCTTGACCTGACAAACTTACCCATTTTGGCTGTGCAGGGAAAGCAATTGGAAGAATACTTGGTTTGTTGATCCCAAGGTAGCTTAGCTGTTAAGTAGGTATTGAGCTGATTAATGTTTATAAAACTAAGATTATTTAGGGATTCCAGTAAGAAATCTTTCAATGTTTAGGGAGATCTACAGGTATTTGTATAATTACCTTAGGACTTGAGTTACCTCCATAGAGGTAAAGGAAGGAAGATCTGAAGTTCTACAATGTCAGACAGATACCTCTAAGAAGGTAGCTGTACTTAGGACAGCATAAATCACTGATTTCTGACTTTGGAACAATGGTAAATACTGTGATACATTTTGGACTCCACGCCCTAATTATAAAGGAATGAAATTCTACAAGATAAGGCACTGTCTTATGGTATCTTCTCCTGCCTTGTAGAATCCCATGACTTAAAGGAAGAAAACAATCGTAAAACAGAAATAACTGAACTTTAAAGGAAGATTTGCTAATCCCATAAGCCCTTTGGGCTCATTTTTTACTAATTTGTCAATTTTTTTTTATCTTCCACAGAGTCATATACACTGGCATCATTATGGAAGGTTCTTTTTGCTGCATGTCTAGTTTTACCCTATAAGAAGGTACTGATTCACATTAACTTTTCTAACTATGCTCTGCAAATGATCTAAACTCTATTTACTTCATGGAAGTTTTGGTTAGCTTCAGTTCTGTTACTTTGAGGGGGTATCTTTCTTCCTTGCTCCATTCTTCTTTCCCTCCAGATTGAATCTCTTCTAGCCTGTATTTCTGACTGGGCTTTGGAAACATAGGAAAGGCCCTTTAGCAGATCCTGCACTTCAGGTGGGATTGGTTGCATCCTTGCTTTTTACTGCATTTTTAAAAGTCCTGTCAACATTAAGCATCAATTTTCTGTTGTGGATGTCTGTCCTCAAAATTCTTCGTAGGGCTTCCCCTGGGTCCTCCACTGGAAATGCAAAGAGCAGGAAGGGTTAAAAATACTGTAGTTCATCCTTGATCAGGCAGAGTCTCCTTCTGACAGGTTCTGACTCAGCCTGTGCTGTTCAGCCCTTTGTAAACTGCCAATCTGACTACTCCAATGAAACCAGTTAAGAAGGAAATTGTAACACTAAGATGTTTCTGGTTCTGAGGAACATAAAATGCAATTTCAGTGTAGCCCTCTAGTCTAGTGACGTTTCTAGTGAAATGTCCCTGCTGAGCACAAACCTTTGGGTCAGCTTGTAAAAGCCCTTTACATCAGTTCCCTGTTGTTCCATTTCCACAGAGTTCCAGTACAGCCTTCCAGCCACACTATGCTCAAGTGGAGCAGGTGATGCTCTCCAGGCATTTGGAGCAGTGGACCCCACTCCTATATGAAACTAAATGCCTGCAAGTTTTACTTCAGCAAATCAACAAGCCACACTTGCTTCCTTAGTTCTACCTTTTGAAACACAGATAATTTAAATTAAATTCTTGTTAAGTCCACCACTGAATAACTTATTCCTAAAGCTGTGGGTAAACAAAAGAGAAAAGCATGGTACCATACTGCCGCAATATCCCCACCCTTGAGTACTTAACACTGCAGATTTATAAGGTCATTGGATACTAATGATAAAATAAATAGATTAGATTCTATTCAATATTGCGATGAACTGGATGCCAATTGATAGGTCTTAATTATAAGAGTAATCGAAACTAAATTATTCTAAACATCATCGATTATTAGAAACTATCCCAAATGATGAAAACCAGAAGTTCCTGGGACTACAGTTTCACTCCTAGGAAATTACGAGATGAGTGGAATAAAACTAGCTTTGGAGTTGGGTCCAGATCCAAACACACTCCTCTGACTGCTTAAATTTTAGGGGCATTCAAACCAAGAGAGTAAGATTCCTTCAGAGTCTATTAGCTTTACTAATTACCAGCCTTCAGAGATACATGTCTCCTACATAGAAAACGTTTAAATATTATGAGATGTCCCGGTTTTCTATAAATATATACCATGATTATAGCTGGAATTAATTCAAGAAACTTCAGAAGTAAGATGAGTAATGAATGAGACTGACATTTATTGGTTATAATTTGAAAGAAGATAAGTACATCCTGGCTTCCTTTTCGAGGAATCAAAGCCAATCAGCCCTGGTGGGAGGAAGGCAATCTCTGTACACCCTCTTGACTAACAAGACAGCTAGAACACACCTTGACTCCTAAGAGTGGCATTTGCAGCTGAGGGACAGGCCCAGATGAAGCATGAACTATTAGGAAAGCAGGAACTGTGATACTAGCTTGTACTGTATGCACTGCTCCTATGGCAGCCATACTCCTCCCCAGCTGCTTGCTGGGGTTGGTCAGCAACCTATGCTGACAGCAGTGAAATAGGTGAGAATGAACCACTCTGCTGTCTCTGCCTATAGGCATTCATTTTCTTCAGCTGCGACACCTATCCAAGTGGAGGAGACCTGGGGATGCTACAAATGCCAACTGGAAACACAAAGGAAGAACCCTTGTATTTTCTCCTAGCAGTTTCCCTGCTCATACCAGAGCCAGGAGGGTGAAGGAAAAAGGCCCCTGATGGTATTAGAGGATGCTGTTGCCAGCAGGAGTCTCCAAGAAGCACAGACTAATGGAGGGCTGGTAGGTACCCAGCTGGAGGAGAGAAGCAGCAGCAGAAGGACCGCATGGTCAAGGGAACAGGAAGGAGGCAAGGAGAAGAACAGAAGAGACAAAACAAATAACAGGAGGAGTCAGCAGGATCAATGTAACTCCAAAAGCACAAATTCCTTTTTTTTATATGGAAAACAAATCAATATTTTCACCCCACATACATTCTGTAGACTGTACAGACTGGTGCATTGTGATGGTAGAAGAAGAGCTAGCATACTGGTGAAAGGCAGGGGGAAGGTTAAGTTGTAGCCCTACTCTCAGGCTCTGGTTCATCATGGTTAAAAATGAGTCTGGGGAGAAATTCAATGCTTTGTGTTAGAGGAACACAAGTGGCTAATAAACATCCCAGCATTGGCTGAGGATTGATACAGCAATGTTTTGCCTGTTTAAATCACCTTTCACCTGAAGGCATCTGAATCTTTTTTTTTTCCCCCCTCACACACTAATTATTTAAATTCCATTTTAAAGCAGCGTCTTGCAGAGAGGGCCATGATAGCCAGAAAAACTATGCCTTCATCAAGTCAGAAAACAGGTTAATAGTGCTGTTAGGAACAGAAATCAGCTCTCCCCAAACGCATTCCTCTATACTAACTACCAGCCTGTGGTGCTTGCAACCATGAAAAGCCATGGAGTTTTACACACACACTCAGCAGGTGATAGAGAGAGCCCTAAGGATATATAAACACCTTCTCCACATGAGGCCATCAGAACTCTGAGGTTACACGTTGCCTCCCAGCATGCTCAGGAGGATCTTGGAATTAGAGATGAAATGACTGTGAATGGACTTTAGACTTTGACTTTGGACTTCAGTACCTGCTTCCAGGATATCTGCTCTGCTATTCTGGTATTTCCACTAGCAAGGCCCATTCATCTTTCACTCAGCCTTTCTAGATGGCCAACCTCCTGTCACCAGCCCAGTATTACCCTGGGTGAGCTAATAGGCTGTGGTTGTTGCCTTATAGTTGGAAATTGGTTCTTCATAACTCAGATGCAGCCAGATGTGGACTGCTACCTAATACCTCCCTGAGACTTGCCAGCCTCAAGGCAAATGGGAAGTGAAATGCACAGTGACTTCCAAAGGGCATCAGCACAGAGGGCTGCCATCAAAAGGTTTCCCATCCTCAGGTGGCTTTAGCCTGGACCTGTCATCAGAGCTTTCATTCATTCTCAAATCCAGATAAAGCCCTCCCTGTGTAGGGAGGAAGCCTGAAACAATGGAACAGCAAGGGACAAAAGGGGAGTTATACAAAGGAAAGGATACAAGGGCCAGCAACACACGGACTGAGCAAATGGCAGTCAGTAATGTACCACCAGCACTAATGCACCACCAGGAGTATGAGAGAACTCAGATTATACATACTTGCTGTAAAATGCAAGCTTTTGCTTCATACTACCTCACCCAAAAGCCAAGGTAGTCCTTGGGTTAAGCCTGCTGGTAACACCTCAGCATGTATGTACTTGCTTTGTACAGACCAGGCTGAGTCCACATATGCCCCACATTCTCTGCACATGGACCCAACAAGTTGCCCAGGGGGGCACATGTCCCTAAGTGTGAGGCCAGTGAATCCAAGCAGGTATACACATCCCTGATTTACCTCACACAAGTCTATCAGCCTGCTTTTATCCTGGTGTGGGCAAAGGGCCAAGTTCACCTTCCCACTAGCACAAGAAGGCTTTGCAGTATGGCAGATGTCACAGTGGGGCATTCTCCCTCCACAGTGTCTCTGGGAAATGGGGAGGGAGAAATGCAGTGTCTGTGTAGGGCAGCTCCTAGATTACAGAGTCCATGACAGCTGGCCTGAAATGAGAGCAGACTTCAGGAGGAATCTCTGTGCACTTTTATCTTCATGTCAGTGAGAGACATACAACAGCAGGAGAGCTCCCTGTCAGATTGAGCCTTACACAGGAGAAGACTCAAGTGTGCCAGGCCACAGCCTCTAGGTACCAGTAGTGCTGCCTGGCTGCACGAAGCTGGGGATTCCAACTCAGGAGCAAGTGGCAAAAAGCAATTTCAATCAACAGACTGGTATCTCTCCTATTAAGCATTACAGCTGTCCTTCTCTCCCTGGCAACTCTGCCTGCAATTATTTGCTGAGGAAGAGGCTTGTCTGCACCATTAAGAACCATTACGTTACGCGATTGAGGAGAAATCAATGTCTCTAATTGTCAGCAATGGCAGCGGAGGAGGACGGGGTAATGGGAGGGGTGTTTCTCTGGAGACATGCTTCTCAAGAGAAATCCCAGTGGTATTGTCCCAGGAAAAGAAATAGTAAGGACCTGAAGTGATTAAACTTCCAGGCAGCAATTGTTTACTGGAAGCAGCACAGAAACAGCTCTGAGCCTCATAGAAAGGCAGGGCAGTGGCTTGGCTCTCCCAGGGTGCAGATGCCCCTGCCCTGAAGCCAATGGCTGGAGGTGATTTACACCACGCTGCTGAGAGGGGAGAGGAGGAGTGTGGGTGGCCCCTTTCCTTTACTTTTCCTTTTCCTTTCCCTTCCTCTTCCTCCCTCCATCTCAGTGTTGAAAGGCATGACCATGCCTCACAAGTTCGGAAGCATCCGCATCGCGCGGCATAATCAAGTTATTCTAAATGAGATCTGAGACATTTTAATATCCTGAGGCCACACACCCTTAACTCCGGGTGCATCTTCCTCTCTCTCTTTTTCTCCATTTCCTCCTTCCCGCACACCTCTGCAGTTCCTGGAATGACAAGACACCTCACCGGCTGGCTGTAATTGCTAAAACACTCCCTAATGCTTTCTCCGATTGCATTAAGCGGCTTCTTCAGTGATACAGCCCTGTTTATTCATGCCGCTCGTGTGGAAGGGGAAAGAAATGCAGACTGCCTCTCCCCCTCCCTCCTTTGATTCGATGGGTGTGGCAGGTTTAAACCTTTGCAGCCGCTGCTCGCCAGCACTGGGCGCGGAGCGGAGGACGGAGAGGGAGGGAAGCCGTCGGATATGGCTGGTGATGAATGAGACTCATCTCACCCACAAGTGGGAAACCTGCTTGCGGGTTATTGTTTAATCACTCATGCAATCCAATACTGAGCACATACCCCCATCACGCCCATCTGTTCCAGTATGCGGTGCATACAACACTTGCATTTCTAGACACCTATCTAACTACCCAGCCCTGCACATTACTGACCGCATCTCTTGACAGAAGGAAAGGTTACATTCAATTTTTCAGAAACTGCCTGACACAGCCCTTACGTTATGCTGAATATTCTTTTTAGCTGAATATTTTGCAGGCGCGGATTCAGAGGTACAATTGGCTGTGGGCAGAAATGACAACACCGAGCTATCTACATCTCCCATGGGAGTGCAGTCAGATACCTCACTCCTCACGTTGGCATTGCACCCACAAGAAAGAATCATCTGCAAACTGCAAGTGTGTGAACGCATTTGTCTTTGACGGGCGGGAGAACAGACGCATACAGGCGCACCTAGACACAAATGTGAAGAGATTCCTTCCACACCCAAGCCTGTAATTTCAACGTTTTGCTCTTTTGCTGCCAGAAAGGCGGGACACCAGAGGCTTCCCCCAAAAAATAATACAAGGTGAGCTGTCCTTATTTTGGGATGGAAGCTCCGATCTGTCCTGATCAACTCATTCCTTTTTTGTCCTTCTGTGAAAGATCTGGGTGGGGACAGAGGAAGAGCACAAGCTGAGAACTGTGATATTTTTCTTCTCCAAATTAAATATGCCTCTACTGTACCACCAGCATCGCTGACCGCATTGTTATATTGCCAGTTTGACAATTTCAGGTATAGGAATGGGAGCTGGGCTCCAAGCCCAGAAACATCCATGGAATATGCACAGGCAGGCACATTCAGGATGTATGGCCGCATAACGATGAGAAAGCATGTGCAAACGAGAGCATGTGTGCTGGTGCATATATGTGTAGTACGGTTGCGAGCGATCAGAGAGCGTGGATGCGTGCTGCACATGCACGCGCAAAGGGGTGTGTACCATGCGGTGGATTAATGTACAGAGCAGGGGGAAAGGACCGCGTGTGATCCAGATACCTGCATGCCATGCATTTCTTAATATGTTAGAATACAACGTGATAGGAGTGGATGCACGCAGATGTAAGAACAGGCACATTGCAATTTGAATCGGGAGCGTAAATGCTCAATGTGAAAGTGTAGGCAAAATTATTCCCCAACAGTTTTTTTTCTGACTCCAGAGGACCCCAGTGCTACTTAATTTATCTTAAAATTTACCATGCACCTCTGCACCCTGCCTCTCTGTCTGCCTGCCTTTTCCTCCTCCGCTTCTTTTCATCCCATATCTGCCAGCTGAACGTGCTCTGCTGGCTGGCTGCAGTGTGGCCCCCTCTCCCCCCAGCCATCACCACCTCCCTCCAGATTTTAGCAAACGTATCATTAATTGCAGAGCATTTGAAACCTGCATGGGGAAAAACACAAGATGACGCAGGGTCCCTTTCCACCCTGCTCGCCTGCCCCTCCCCATTATTCTACAAAATTGCTCCTTCATCTGATAACACACGTATCTCCATTCAGAAACACACCTTTCCCTGCATTTTTTTTTAGCCACTGCACTGTTTTATAGTATAGGAGCTCCTTGCATCAATGTGCTAAGCTATGGCTCGAGAGTGCTGCAGTGCTATATTGTAAGGGATATATCAATGTGTGCATATATAAAGTAACAACTGTGGTTCCACACCCAAGACTGAGTTGAGCTCTGCTCTCAGAACAAGAATCCAAGCTCTTTGTCATTACCTCTGAACCTATAATTAGGGGAAGTTCCCCAAATGCCTCATAAAGATATCTGGAGGCAGCTCTTGCCTCCAAGTTTTACCTGAATAAATCCAAGATCCTCCCAAGAAAGTCCAAGCAGCTCCATAAAAACAGGCTCTTTTAACAAGGAGCAGGTTTGGGCTTTCATTCAAAATAAAAAGGGGGAAGGTGGGTATGAATTATATAGCTTTTTTTTTTTTTTTTTTCATTCAAAAATATCATTTTAGATATGAAAATTTCATCGCTGACAATCAGCCGCCACCCGAATTTCCTTATCAACCCGATTTCCTGACAGGAAAAGCCAGGTGGAACCAGTGAAGAGAATGAATTGGTTTCCAACAGGTTCACACCGTGAGCCGCTCTTATCCCACCCGAGTTCGGAGCTGGCAGAGGCGTGGTCCTCTGTCTCCTCACCAGCTGGTGCACAGTTGTCTAACTGGTTGTACTATGAAGGGTACCGCAAAGAGGGTGCCTCTCCCCTCTCCTGGCCAATGCTTTTGTTATTAATTAATTACACTTTTCATTATACCATAGGTTGGAAGAAGAAGAAGAAGAAGAAAAAAAAAAGCTTCAAGTTAATTCCTGCTCGGATTGTTGTAAGACAAAAAAAGAAATGAATGCACCTGTCCTCCGAGCCACCTCACAGCACATGCCCGTAAAGCATCTCCCATTCATCAGAGCCAGGAGCAATAGAAAGCACTCCGACCAGGGATCAAGGCTCACCGGGCATCCTTTCTTTTCTTGGCATATGATGAAGAATCGCTTCCTTTATCTCCAAGGTAGAGCCAGATCTCATCACGCTTCCTGCCAGCCCCCCCCCCCCCCCCTTCCCCCACCCCACATCCACACCCTCAGAACCACCGAGAGAAAATCGCAGGCAATGCATCTGATCACAATTAAAGCAAAAAATAATACTAATAGTAGTGGGGAGATGCTGATAGCTCCCCAAATGTGGACACAGGCCACCCCCCTCCCCACATCAGCAGCCCCGGAAAAGCAAAGCAGTCACGCTGAAGGGTGTGAAAAGAGCCTTCAGTCGCAAGATGCTAAAGAATTGCAAAAGAGACATCTGCTGAAAGCAGCTGAAATGTCCTCCCCCTTGCCCCAGCCCCTACCCAAGCCCCTCACACATGCGGGCAGACACACACCCCACGGGCAACCAAGAGCCTGGGAGATTTCTTAGCAGAAAGAAATATAAAAATCTGCAGTTCTACCTGTTTTGTTCTTCTCATACAGCACAGCATGATCGTATTGTCCCCTTCCTTCCTTCTTCTTCCTTCCTTCTCCTCTCTCCTTTTCCTCTTCTCTCTCTTATCTCTCCCCCCCACCCTCTCCGCTCCCTCCCTCCCTCCCTCCCTCTCTCTCCTCTCTCGCACACGCACACACGCACACACGCACACACACCAGGGCAGCGAGCAGTGACTGGAAGGTCCACAGCCACCGCTCGTCGCACATGCACCCGCCGCCTCTCCCTATACCCTGCCCAGAATTGTTCCCGGCGCTCCCCGACTCGTCCCCTCCCCGGCCCACCCCACGCCCAGCCCCGCAGCCCCCCCAGGTCCCTTGGCCAGCCTCATGAATAATTAACATCTCCAATCTGGACCCAATTACCCGACGCCTTTCCCACTGTACAGAGGCTACTGGGGAGAGGGGGACGCGGCGGGAGCCCCCAGCCCCGCTCCCACCCAAGCCCCCGGCCACGGTCGGGAGTGGGATTTATACGTGGAGGAGCACGGGGTGGGCACGGAGGGGAGACGAGGGAGCGGGGTTCTTGCTGCCACATGCCGTGTGCTTCATGCACAGGTGACGTACCGTAGGTGGGAGCTGTCAGCTAAACGGGAGTTGGAAAATATGTTAAAATGGCTGTTAGAAGCCCCCCTCCCCCTCCCCTGCACACCCGCAAACATATATGCACACGCTGCCATCTCCATACGTGCAGGCACAAACCCCCGTGGCAATGTCCTGCTGCACACAACGGGACAGCTTTCTCTCGTCCCCTTAGTCCATCCTATAGACTTCACGTAGGCACAGAAAATGATACCCCTGCAACAGATTTATTATTATTTTTATTTAAATAGCACTACAGAAGTCATCCGTCTCCTTTCTCTATAGTTCTATATTAATTTCCCCGCCTAAGTGATTTCTACATCTACTGATCTCAGCCAGCAAATTTCTGTAAACTGTGGTAAGGGAGATGTGCACGTTCACACACAACCATCCCTACGCACGTGTGGGGGCAAAAATGTATGGGTCCGCATGCATGGGAGATCATGGAGTGAACATTAATGCACACACACACCTCCAAGCACACGTCTTGAAAGTTTTAGCACGGTGTTTTCTCGGAATATATATGAGCAGGGTAGCTATATCTGTCATTGTGAAAAAATATTCCAGACAATGTTTAAAGCAAAGCATGAGAATGTTGAGCATGTGAAAAATATAAAAAGACTGCTGGATTTTCAGGATTTCATCGACCAAAATTCAAATTTAGCTTATTTTATTTACTGTGTCTAGGAGGCACAGTCAAATGCTGTTCTCTTTCCTAGTACTAATGTCACTACATCAACTTCTCAGCTACGCCATGGAGTTACTCCTAATTTACTGTAATGTACGACTGCTCACAAAAGAGAAAAAAAAGTCTTAGGTTATTAGTAAGTGTAAATACAACTAAATAGATTATGAATACAAATATTCACACACATACTTATACAAATAAATACAGATATAGATACAGTTTCTGGAATACCCCTCAGCGCAGACTCCTGCATAATCATATTCAGTTGCTATGACATCATTGCAATTCCCAGCACCCCATAATTTTTTTAAGGAAAGTAAACAGCATTTCAAAGAGAATCTATCTAGCTACATCTGTGTGTAGTTTAAGGGAAGTGCCTTTTAGAGTTAAGCAGGTACTTCTGGATTACTTCTGGATTTATGGTCTAGAAAAGGGAAACCATGGCACGGTAATGAGATGCAGAGAAGATACTAAACTGGGAAGAGTTGCGAGCACCAGCTGACAGCAAAGTAGACCAAAGGATTAAATAACAAAAATTAGATTCATCTTCAGAAGATGCATGCAGAGGGAAAGAAGGCAAACCATGCAATCGTAAAAGAAGACAAGTGAAAAGTGGACCTGCAGAAAACAATTGGCTTCAGATCAGAGGAATGGATGTCGGTGGCATAAACCATTGCTGGCAAATCCATGTCAAGACAATGAGAAGCAAGGCAATGAGAAGCAAGGCTATGGCATTTTGGAATCTGCCTATGGGGCTTACGAGTCTCTGCCCCAGCTTCAGGTATTTCTGGGGCTCATCTTCACAACAAAATTAGTGTGTTGTGAGCTCAGATCTGCTTGCTACCCCACACAACGTGTGCCCTTGGGATATAGAACTCGCCCTGTTCAAGCATGCACGTCTCTGAGAATATAACCCTGGACTCACTTTGGAGACAATGAAGAGGAATGGGAACTTCTAGGATGTGATTCAGATCATCCTATAGCAGGAGCCTAAACTAGGTCAGATGAATCACACTTCAGAAGTGTTTTAGAAGCTCATGTTCTTCCCACTGAAAAGGCCTTTTTAGGGAACCTCCCTGCTATAGGGAGCCCTGGCGAGGAAAGCCTGCCTGGCCCCCACTTTTTCCAGACACCCACTCAGACAAGGAGCAGGCTGGCAGTTGAATGACTGCATGCATATAGCCAGTGAAGGTGAATCCAATGTCCTGTTGTAACTTGGGGTTACTGCTCACCCCCTGAAGTCAGACCCAAAGTCAGAGCCAAATTCAGAGCCACTTTGCTTCACATCCAGCCCCATGGGCACTCAACACCCTAGCCCACTGCAAACCACTTCTGTCATAAAGTCAAAAGTCCTCAATGAGTTTGCTGTGCATGTGGAGTTAGCGGTGGTCAACCAGTCCACTGTAGAGTCACATCTGAGTTCCCTCTGAATTAATCTTCTCGTGTAGAAGAGCCATATACCAAGACCCGAGTTACCACCTATTTTAGTTCCTGACACCTTCTTCTTTAAAAATCAGGACCCTTTAAATACTTTTAAAAGTGGTACTTTACATTCTTTACCCAGTTGCTGGTTTTGACAATGGTACGTTTGATGATTATGTGTTTGATAATTATATGTGGGGAGGCTAAGGGGAAGTATCATGGCAGCTACAGCTCCTCACAGGGAGCGGAGGGGCAGCGCTGAGCTCTGCTCTCTGTGACAGCGACAGGGCCCGAGGGAACAGCATGGAGCTGTGTCAGGGGAGGGGCAGCTGGGGGTTAGGGACAGGTCCTGCACCAGAGGGCGGTAGGCATGGCACAGGCTGCCCAGGGCAGTGGGCATGGCCCCAAGTGCTGGAGTTCAAGGAGTGTTTGGATAATGCTCACAGACATAGGGTTTGGATTTTGGGTGGTGCTGTGTGGAGCCGGGAGTTGGACTCGACGAACCTTTGTGGCACTCTTCCAGCTCAAGATATTCTATGAGTTTAAGATATCCCAACGCCTGCTGTCCTGCCATTTTGGCTCTGTCATCACTTCAACTTGTCAGGTAAATTATCTGATTACCACATAGAAGGAAAAAAAAGGATGAGTCTACAGCAATTAAAGAGAAAAGTTGAAGAGGATGAGGAATTTGAGTATGAAGTTAAAGACACACACTTCAGCCGACGTATTATTGAATATCAGAAGAAAAACTCAAGGAAAGAAGTAGAGGTGAATCCCCATTTCTCAATGTCACTAAGTCAAGATAGGATGCTTTCATCCAAATGACACTACTGTCTCTCCACTGTGCTGCTAATGCTGTCTCATTCACCACTCCTTCAGAGTTTCTGGATAACGCTGCATAATAATAACGCTGGATAATGCAGTGCAGACATGCCCTGGAAGGCTCCTTTGACCTTGGCTTTTGAACCTACACAAGTGAAAGGAAGAGCAGTTCCAGAGAACAACACGTACAGGGAACTGGGGAAGAGGGCTGGCAGGAGGGGGTGAACGATGAGTATAGATTTTAAATGCTTCATCTGTAAGACTTGATTAAATGACACCTGAGGAGGTGGAGAAGTGTGGTATTTTCAAAAGCTGTAAGCCTCAAGAAGGGAAAGGAATTATTTGGAGTGATATATAGCCTACTGTTCGGTGTATGCTGCGTGTTCCTCCCCTGTGAAGGAACGTTTGGTTAATGTAAAATAATTAAGATAACTTCTTTAATTCAAAGCCACGTTTTCAGTTTAAAAGACTCCAGATCATTTCAAAGTAATGACACATACCGGTGGTTGTTGCAACATAGGGTGGAGGGAACTGAGAAATACAAACCAGTGCTGTTTCCCTGTTGACTTCACTTGCAAGGTTTATCAGTGCCTGAAGTTACCCCAGTAGCTCATGGTCTATACTGGTTCAAAGAAGAATCATCTTCAGTTCAGCTGCAAATCTAGGTGCTATAGTAACAGCTCATCTTCAGTTCTGGTTTAAAGAATCACCTAGTTTGAACTAGTTTCTGTGACTATCATCAGGCTGATCCCCTGGCCAAAGTTAAATAAAAGCAAGTTAAAGAAGGAGAATTTGCCCATAGGAGCCAGCCTAGTGGTAAGCAAGCTAAGCTGAAGAGGCGTCTTTTCAAGAGAAGCACTGTGAAAGTCCTGTTACTAAGGATATTTAAAGCTTCAGTATAAACAGAACTGAAGTGAACGACTTGCTTTCGTTGCAAGATAGATTGGATTTTCTCTTTATTCATATGTTCCACATATAGTGGTAGCCTTGCCTTTTGTTAGCCAAATTTCATACTGAAGGGAAAAAAGCCAATTTTACAAAGATTTTTTAGGATCCTCATTTGAATAGGCATTCCTGAAAATCCCTCTGTTGGCCCATTTGCATTTTTAGTGTCCTCAGGAGCTATCCGGCTCTGGTCTCATTTGGCCTCACTTTCAGTCATCTTTAGTCTGTTGACACAAAATAGTGTAGTGTAACACTATGAGCAAACTCCTTTTTTAGCCTGATTTAGATACATTCAGGAATCTCCCTAGGGGAGTGTGGTTTCCAGAGGAGTATAAGGATTACTTATGCTACCTTAGATTTCAGTTAATCCTGAGTTTAAAAGTTAAAAAAGGAGAGCCTAGTTTATTTTGACACAACTGTCCGTGTTCATCAAGTTGAAATAAACGGCTTTAAAACCCTGATTTCCAGTAGTCACAATGCCAGCGTGGTATTGAATCTTTTAAATTCTGATACCTTATCTGGAAGGCTTCCAAAAATGCCAGTCCAGGAGTGCTCTATTTCATTCAGTGCCTTTAACAACTGCTTGGTAGCTCATCCTCTGCAACAGTGAATATAGGTGACATCAGTAACTGTTGCCAACGCACAGGCGCTCTGCATTTATTCCCAGTGAATTCCACTTTTCTTCCCATACCTGCACAGCTGGTTCACAGTACTGAAAACACATAACTTTACAATTGGAAACATAATAAGAAATGGCCTCAAAAATTTCCATGTTTTTTTATTATTAGAAAAAAAATGTGTTTTCTGTAACTTGTGTGGCATATTCAAACTCGAATATCTGGGTGGAACCAAGAGTAGAAAGATTTTAACATGCACAAAGAATGGTCCTTACAACTCCCAGGTCATTATTAATTATTGTTGAGCTCCAGAACCATAAAAAATGCAAACACAATAGTTAAACACCAGAACAGCTTAATGCTGAATATCATAATTCTTCAATAAAATGAAATCTCATCTGTTTATCTGTCAACAAGAAAAATGTCATCATGGAGAGTAGTCAGCCCATCCACTATTATTCTCTGTGTAGTAACAGTCTGCCACGGGAGAACACAATACTTTACAAGCCAAACCAAATATGTGGCAGGATGACACAGGAAGCCCCTTCTTTCTTCTCCAGGGACCTTTCAATCTGTGCTGTTGGGTCCACACTGCTGTAGCACAGTCTCAGCAAAGCAAGCCAGGAACAAGAACCAGCTGTAACCCAGATGGACCACCTACCTATTTCTCAAGCTGGCTCCATCATTTACTCTAAGTTACAGAATCATAGAATGGCTTGGGTTGGAATGGACCTCAAGGACCATCAGGTTCCAAACCCCTGCCACAGGCAGGGTTGCCAGCTGCTAGACCAAGTAGTAGGTCAGATTGCCCAGGGCCCCATCCAACCTGGCCATAAATGCCTCCAGGGACGGGACATCCACAATGTCTCCGGGCAACCAGTTCCAGCACCTCACCACTCTCTCAGTGAAAAACTTCCCCCTGACATCCAATCTAAAGCTTCCCTTGTTTAGTTTAAAACCATTCTCCCTTGTCCTATCACTATCTACCTGTGTAAAAATTTGATTTCCCTCATGTTTATAAACTCCCTTGAAATACTGGAAGGCTGCAATGAGGTCTCCTCACAGCCTTCACTTTTCCAGGCTGATCAATCCCAGTTCCTTCAGCCTATCTTCATAAGAGAAGCGCTCCAGCCCTTGGATCATCTTTGTGGCCCTCCTCTCAACCCTCTCCAAAAGCTCCACATCTTTTCTCTGTTGAGAACCCCAGACTTGGATGCAGTATTCCAGCTGGGGCTTCATGAGGGCAAAGTAGAGGGTGAATAATCATCTCCCTCGCCCTGCTGGCCATTTCTCTTCTGATTGAACCCAGGATGTCATTGGCATTCTGGGCTGCAAGTACGCAGTGCCAACCTATGTTAAGTTTTTCATCAACCATAACCTCTAAGTCCTTCTCAGCAGGGCCTCTCTCAAGGAGTTCTTCTCCCAGTTTGTATACGTATCTGGGATCACCTCAACCCAAGTGCAAAACCTTGCACTTTGCTTTGTTGAAGCTCATTAGATTCACAAGGGCCCACCTTTTGAGTTTATCAAGGTCCCTCTGGATGGCATCCCTTCCTTCTGCAGTATCAACGACACCACTCAGCTTGGTGTCATCAGCAAACTTGCTGAAAATGCACTCAATCCCATCATCTGTGTCATTTATAAAGATGTTAAAGAGTACCAGCCCCAAGATGGACCCCTGAGGGACACCTCTCATTACTGGTCTCCACCTGGACATAAAGCTATTGACCACATCCCTCTGGCTGTGACCTTCCAACCAATTCCTTACCCACTGAATCATCCACCCTTCAAATTCATATCTCTCCAACATAGATAAAAGGATGTGGTAGGGGACCATGTCAAAGGCCTTGCAGAAATCCAGGTAGATGACATCAGTTGCCTTCCCACTGTCCAGTGATGCTGTCACTCCATCATAGAAGGCCACCAGACTGGTCAGTCATGACCTTCCCTTGATGAAGCCATGCTGACTGTCTCAGAACCCCTGCTCATCCCTCATGTGCCTTAACGTGTCTTCCAAGAGGATCTGTTCCATGATCTTCCCAGGCACAAAGTTGAGGTTCGTCGGCCTGTAGTTCCCTGGATCTTCCTTACTCCCTTACTTGTACATGGGAGCAATGTTTCCCTTTTTCCGGTCACTGGGGACTTCTCCTGACAACCATGACTTTTCAAATATGATGGAGAGCAGCTCAGCAACCACATCAGCCAGCTCCCTTAGGACCCTGGGATGCATGTCGTCTAGTCCCATGGACTTGTACACATTCAGTCTCATGAGTCAGTCTCAGATTTGCTGCACCCCTACAGTGTGAGGGAGTTTGCTCCCCCAGTTCCCACCTAGAGGTTCAGGTTCAGGGCTGTGAGATTCAGGGATGTGAGAATCCTGGCTGCCAGTGAAGACTGAGGCAAAGAACTCCTTGAATACCTCAGCCTTCTCTATATCTGTTGTAGCCAAGTCCTGCAGTGTTGTGGCTAAGTTGCTGCCAGCATCCAGGCTGGTCACCTTACAGTGCCACGCAAGGGATGTCCATGCTGCTCCCTGCTTCTGGGTGAGATGGGACTGGCACAGAGGCGTGCGCTGAGATGTGAGTCCTGCTCTAATTTCATAGCATGAGCAGAGTAGAGGATTCCATCCCAGTGCTATTTCACTCCCTTCTTGACTTTTTCACTGATACATTGCCATTCCCCTAACGCTGCAGTGCTGCATGTGGGAGCTGCATCCGATAGATCAGATCTTACCTAACCTTCAGACCTATAGCATTAAGAATTTCTGACTGTGGCCATGCTTCAGTCACAGGCATGTGATGACCAGGCCATGTATTGATCAGGATCATAGCAGCAGGCTCCACAAAACACAGAGAGGGTTTTTAAAAGAGTGTTTGTATTGTGAGGTGCTGGACCGAACTGATAGGATATTTTCACCTATCCAGAGCTGTACAAGGAGATAGTAGAACAGCAGAAATCTACCAGGAGTTAAATGGCCAGGAAGACTGTAAACATCCACATGAGTAGAATCACTGCAGCTCTTTTGGAAATAAAGGCTGAAGCATTTTTAACACCCACCTTAAGGCCCTAAAAAGCAGCTCTCCTCATCTTGACTTCAGTCAGGTTGGACACAAGATATAGAATGAGGAAAGTCCACATCCCTCAGTTTGTCCAAAAGGCATGGCACATGCAGAGGGTTTGTTCCCTTGCAGTGAGCTCCACAGCACAAACCTCACTGCGTCCAATTAAAGTAGAAGAGACCCTTAAAAATGCTGAGCACAGGCCTTGGTCAGCCAACTGCTGTGTAGTTAGGCCTTATCATAGCCTGATTTTGTTAGAGTTCTCAAAAAGTATAGTCCTGCTTGAAGCCAGAGATGGACCGCCAGTGATTTTTATGAAATCAAGCATCAGACCTATATGAATTGCTGTTAGGGACTGTGACACTCTAATAGGATAAAAGTGCTCAGTTTGGTCTATAAAATCATCAGTATTGAAGAACGGAAATTCCCAGTTAAGAATCCCACAGCTCAGCTTCCTCATCACCTCACTCCAATGGCATCAGAGCTCTGCCTTGGCATGTGTGTGCATTAAAAAAGATTTATCTTACACTGACAGAGGTACACCACACACAGCCCTCACAGTAGTGCCCTGGTATAGCAATTATTGTTTGCTTTCCAGGACCCCACTGTTAGCCAAAAGAATTCACCCCGGAGGGCAGGAAACACAGATGGAATTTTATTAAGAGTCCAGGACTGTGCAGGCAGGAATCCAAACCTGCTGCCCTGTGGATGGAAACTGCGTTGCAGGGAAAGGCCGTTTTAGCTCAGCTCCACGGGACACAGAGCCATGTTTCTGGAGCCTGTCTTACTGGAGATTTAGAAGCAGCTCCAAGCATAACAGTGAATTTTCTTACTGTGTAAATCCGGGGGATTAGCTCCTTCCACAAGTGATTCTGGTGGCAAGGAGAAAGAGAAGCTTTCTGGGGTGAGGCAGCTTAATCTCCCAGGCTGCCATACAGTCCCCCTCACTACCTGACAGAACTGTGTTATACAACATCAGTGGCATAACACGTGCCTAGCACTGCGACACACTAGAGGACTTAGTCCTGCTTCACTCCTGCTTCATTCTGTTTTTTTGCCCTACAACCTGCATTCACAGTTCACCAAGGTTTTCCCATCCTCCTGGGGTAGTTGCCATCCACAGCTGCCAGTCCTCTCTATCCAGTAGGTGAGGCAGAACCAGACATGGGCTGAGGCCAGAGAGAGGGAAATGCTAGCCTGAAAAGGGCAGAGAGAAGGAGCAAGTGAGGTGACAAGGACCTGCATCCAAGCAAACAGGAATTTTTATGGAACAAAATTGCACAGGAAATGCAGTACTCAATGGAGGTGGAAAGGTCTCCTTCAGCTTGAGGGAGAAAGGAGAAAAGCATTCATCTACCGCCTACATCAGAGAAGATAAGTATGCTGATCTTGACGATCTTCTCGTGTGTTCATCTCAGCAGGGAAAAGTTAAAATTTATTTTATTACTGTATGCTGTAAAGTATGAAAGGTAATTCTACCCTAATTTATTCAGCAGAGAGGAGGAAAAGGTTCATTCTCTGTTTGTTATGAAAGCTAAACCCAGGTATGAACAATGTTCCGTAGTAAATGACAGAGAGTTTGAAAATCTTATCTGTATCATATGATCATATATTGAAAGGTTCTATTGTTAAGGATAGATACAAGGGAATACAATTTCAGCTGCTTCAGGAACTGTAATTCTGAGCTTCCTCAATTTTAGAGTTCTCTACAAGTCAGGAATCTGTGTTTTCTCAGCACAGCTTTTTGCATGCTATTTCCTTGGGTACTTTCTAAACTGGAAATAAGTCTTTGTAACATCAGAAAAGACAACTTTGTATGTCCTGCTTTCTCAAAGTTAGTCCTAGCACAAAGATAAGACTTGAATGGCTCTCTGTTCAAGAACAATCCTGAGTTCAGTCAAAAACTTTAAATGTTACTAATCCCTTCTTAAGGATAAAAGCTAAAAAGAAGAAAGATCAGAGAAAACAAAAGACCACAGGTAACACCAAGAAAAAAGAGGAAAAGATGCTACAGTGTCAGGTGATCTCCATTATACAACACACTCCAGCTTAACTGCTAGCCACTAACATTGAATAGAGTGCAGCATGGTCATTTTCACTCTTGCATTAAGCTTCAACAGTTACCAAGACACGGCTTGAGGCACTGTGATGCCCTCTAGGTCTTCCAACCTTCCTGCAACGACAGGGAATTAATAAACCAAGGCTGAACCCAATAGAGAAAGGGAAGTTGCTGAAACACATTGCTCATTTAGCACTGTTGCCTGAAAGCCAGCAAAGGTTATTAATTCTTAGACCTTTGGCAAGTACTGCCACCTTCTATGTTTATTCATCCAAGAAATCAAATGGTCTCCCAAGGGTTGTTTAGCAACTGTCTCATTTAATCTTGATCGTACTTTGACTACTAAAAATATTAGGACTTTGCTGAATCTACCTTTTTACCATCTCGTCAAACTCTTGCAATCTCTTATTAGATCTTCTTCACACACCGTTCAACCTTGCTGAACTGAAATTTGTCTTGCTATTTCCTAGGAAATCTAAGGGAAATCTACACCTTTCTGTGTAAGTACACTGGTCTCATATCCCAAGAAAATTAGGGGATGATTTTGTACTTTGAAAACGTAAGACATAGTCAGCATTGGACTACAACTCTATTCCTCTGCACATAAAAATTTTAGGAAGCATTTGTTTTACCTCTGTCGATCTTACAACTGATTTCAAATCCTATCTTTCCTGTCACTTCCTTCAACTCATGCAACAGGTTGTATGAGACTTCCTTCCTGTCTCACAACAGTAAGGTCATCTACGTATCAAAGAAATTAGTGCAGGACATGTCATTTCACCTAATTCTGAGAATTTCACAGCAGTTTTTGCAAATATATTATTAAAAACCATAAGAGATGGTAAACCTTTCTGCCCTACCCTGCAGTGTTACTAAGTGGAACAGATTCTACTCTGTAGTCACCACTTTTTGAAGACAAAATGCAAAATTGTCCTACCTTAATAACTTTATTGAGGATTTTAAACTGTTTATTTATATCAGATGTAATCATGTGTTTTTGTAAAATCTAGTCATATAAGTAATGCAAGTATTCTAGTCATAATCTCATGTCTTTTCAATTTCTTTAGATTTGCTGGTAAGTTATTGGATCTGCTGTGAATTATTTCTCAAATCCTTATTCCTTCTTCCAAGGGATTAAATCCATAGAAGGATCAAAGGTAGGATTCCGCAGACTGATGAAAATGCTTTGATAAACATTAGTTTGCCTGTCTTTTTCAAATTTGGATGCAGAACCACTTGCTCTCATTTTTTAAAAAATTTCTTTGTAACATCCAACCTACCTATCTCATCCTCAACTTTGAGAACATATCTTTCTGTTCTCCATCACCCAGTCTGGGGCCTAACAGAATTTGTTGCTTTATTCTGACCCCAGTGCTCAACTGCTCTTTGCATTTCTTCCAATTTTGGTTCTTTCACCAATGTTTCAGTTTGAAAGGTAATGAGCTAACAAACTTAAATAAAGCTCCAGGTAAAGTAAAACCACCTCCTTACATTCTGACGATGTAGAACACCAGCACTTTGGGTATGTGTCTTTGCTAATGTAGTGTAATTTTGATATAATTTGCTCTACTGGTAGGTTTCCAAATCAGTACAGCATTTCAGACTCATCAGAAGCTATTTCTACATCACCTGGCTGCAAACATATTTCTGCAATTTCTGGACTTCTCAACTGTTACTGGGCAGCAATATTAAAGCAAACGTTGTGTTGTATGGTTCATTTAACCAATGGCGTTTGTGATGCCTGTGGTGCAAAGGACCGTTTTGAGCTGCAGCAATATTAGAAATAACAACGCTTTTCTAGGCTTTCCCACTCAGCAGGAAGAAGTTGCACAGCCATGCAAGTAAATTATAGGCTTATCATTCCTCATCAAGCATCAGCACTGACATTCAGAATCCGCGTGTCCTTGTAGCAAGACCACAGAAAAGTAGTAGTTTGAACTGTACTGTGCATTTGTGCTTCCCCTTATTTATTGCCCCTGCTCTGTAACTTTGCTGCATGGTTATTCAACAGTTGCCCTTTGAATAAGAAGCATGTGGCACAGAGATGACTAGAAGGCAAGGCTGTAGAAAAGAGCAACATAGGAAGCAGTTGTGTAGGGCTTATTATAAAGGGCAACTAACTGATTCATCCATGCCCTCCTGAGCAAACCATGCTATATAAATGCTATTTTGAAATTAGCATTGTGGTATAAAAAGGATTAGTTGGCAATGATACGCATGCTTGAAGTGTGAATATGTAATGTCTTCTCTCCCTAAAGAAAGACAATTTTTCTCCCCTCCGACTGCATGGTTTCAACTCAATTTACAATTTGTGCCCCAAGGCCATTTTTGCAACCAATTCTAATTTAAGAGAATTAGCAGGATTTTCATTCTCTAGCATTGGACTAGCATTCTGGCTCTGACTCTCACTGAATATTGGAGAAAGAAGGCAGAAGAAATGTTATAACCCAGCATAACAAGATACAGCCACAGGAAGAGATAGGAACCAGAGTTGCTGCCTTTTGGAGGTCTTGCAAGGAAAAACAGCAAATTTGCCAGGCTACAGATTGCTGTGTTAGCACGCAGTGAGGTTGAAAGAGCATATGGCAGAAATGGCTGCCTGGCTGTGGTGCACCTATTGCCAGCCCCGTCACTCAGGGCTGTGGAGACAAGATAACGGTTTATTTTAGTGCCCTGACAGCTGACAGGAACTTGTCGTATTGCAAAAGCTGCTGAATCTCAGTCAGGGAGAAGGAGAGGCAGGGAAGAGAAGTCAAAACCAATCATATACTTGGTGTGTGCCAGTCTAATCTCCTGGGGGCAAAAGATAGGGTGAGAACTCTTGTGTATTCTGTGTGTACAGCACATTCCACAAAAGGGTGCTAACACATGCAAAAAGCAGTCAGAAAAAGGAGCTAGAAGAATCTGAACTTTATTTTATGTTGTACTCACTTTTCAAGCATCATGGAGAAAACTGTTGCTCTTGAGTATGAGGAAAGCTGATCTGACTGCCCGAAATGGAGAGGAACTTCAGCCAGCAAGATCTTCCTTGCAATGCAATACTCCTGGTAGGTTTCCAAAGTTCCACAGTTCTGGACAGCTGAGATGAGAAGGAATGGCAGAAGGAAGAGGTTGTGTTTTTTTTAGGGAGAATTTTGAGTCTTCCTACAAAATTGGTAACAATTTGTAGACTGAGGAAAAAAAAACCACACACACACATAAAAACCATGGCAATGTTTAGATTAAAACTTACTGCAGAGGTTAAGTACTTTGTTAAATGGATGTAACTGAAAAAAAAAATAATCCCACAGTTCTGCCTAAGTTGTTGAGGATGCTCCCCCTGCCTCACCCCACATCTTCCTCTCTGTTTAGTTTAGACACATGATTTTAGATATATTCCCTCTAACATGTCACAGAATTGCATGGGTTGGAAGGGACCTCAAGAAATCGAGTCCAACTCCCCCACTAAAGCAGGTTCCCTAGCTGCTCCTATCTTTACTGTTTTCCTGTCTTTACTGTTGATACCAGTTAGTTCATCACATAATGTTTTTTAAGCTAGGGTACTGCTATGTTACTTCTACTTCCATTGAGCATATAGCCTTTTTCCCAACCAAAGTTCTTTAACGATGTTCTGCATCTTATCACACCTACAGGCTCCTAGTTCCTTGCAGCAGGAGACATCCTTTGGACAACATCAAGTACAGTGCTGAACAAACTGCAGAAGCTAGGTAGATGTGTCAGCTTTTTTTATGTTTTAATACAAGTCCAAATAAAAAGAAAAGTTGGACCTGGATTTCAGTGGCAATTTCAGAAATAAACTCTGGGTTCAGATTCAATAAGCAAGGCATTTGAGTCAGATTTATGTGCTTGCTTTGGAACATAACGTCCCTAAAACAGAGCCTGAATTTACTCCTTCTCATTGACATAATGTGTCAATGACACATCTTAACATGCCTCTGGTGTCTGATTGCTCCTCATGTTTCCTCTCGCTTCACATAATAAAACACCTTTTAAACAAGCACCTTGCCATTTTGGAGCTGAATAATCTCAGTCTGTGCCTGAATTGCTGAAGGAGTGTAGGATAGAAGGCAGAAGAAATCTGCCAGCATGGCTGAGAGAGAAGCTTATCTTGCCTTGGCTGGGTTCACTTTGGTTTCCCTCTTCAGCTTCTTTCCGTCAATCGCCGTACTAATGTATCCCCAAAGGTGCTGATCCCAGAACAATATGCTACAAAGATGATTACAGTCTAAAAAAGAAAAGAAAACCCTGTCACCATGGATGTTGTAGGTTTCAGCTTTTCACATTTAATCCTTTAATTGGTCTTTCTGGCAAGAAGAATTTGATACTTGGCTTTACTGCTGCATGGATGAGCTCTATTGCAAATCCCATTGGGATGAAGTTACAGTCATTTGGCAGTAAGAAGATCCTTAGCAACTTCTCAAAAGCCTACCCAGAGGGTTCCTTGTTGACATCAGAGTTTCTGCGTGATGTCATAAAACCTCCTAGGAAACAAAAACATAGCTGTAGAACCTTTGGATATCTGATGAGACTGCAGCCAGCCCTTATTCTGCTACTGTGAGTATCAAGAGCTACGCTAAAGGAGAGTTTGGGTCTTGGCTTGTAGCCAGAACATTGATGAATGCAGAATACAGAGCAACAGCTGAACAGGCTGTATGCACAGTGAAAACAAATACTGTAAAGATATTGAGTGCGTAGGACAACAAGGAGAGAGAGCCTTGTACCGAGGTGTTTGGAGAGGTCTAATCTATATATCTTTACAGTTTACTATTGTTTTGTGAACAGTTCTATAGGCTATCTGCCTGCTGTTAGGCAGATCCAAGCAAAGGCTGAGTAACCTGAGGAAACAGACTCTTTGGAAGAGAAAGTTATGTCTTACGGGAGCACACAAGTAAGGTGCCTTGGAAACTTCCATGCCCCAGGTCAAGAGCAAATAGCAGCTTCTTTGAATTCCAAATGAGCAGCTCTTGAGGTAAGAAAGAGAGAAACTACTCAGCTTAGAATACGATGAAACTTAGGAACCCTGACTGTAAGGTTAACAGGTCGTAAAGTTAACAGGTTGTAGGGTTAACCAGTATACAAAGAAGTTAGGCTAGCAAGAACAGTTAAATAGAGAGAAAAGGTGCTCACCAGTGTTATAGACTCACAAGACTCCAGAGGCAGCAATCTCCAGGAAGAGATCCTTCCTTAGTGGAAGTCAGCCCTTAAATGGGGTCTAGGAGAGGTGGAGCCTGGCTCCACCCCTTCCGGGCACACAGGTGAATTGCCTTCACCTGTGCTCCCATGGCTGACTCAGTGCTTGCCTCAGGTGGTCAATCAGAGGTTCAGGCCATGATTCAACAGTTCCCATACACCTGATTCACATCCTATTCATTAACGACTGGTAACTCCTTCTTCTCAAAGAGAAGGGGAAAGACTTAAGTCATTGTAACAAGTGCCTCTTCAAGACAGGCGTACACTTTACTATAAGTTTAAGAGTTGCTGAATTAAAACCTGAAGATTTGGATCTAAAAGTCCCTCAAGTCAGACAATTTTTGCTGATGTAACTAATGAGGTATCTGGATCTTACGACCCATTGTTGTGGCATATATGCAATGAAAAAAGAGCAGATTAACGGCTATCAAGCTAAAAATAAAAGCATCACCTCAGATGTTGGGCCTACTGTGCTTATTGCAGTGGGTGGGGTAGGATTGGTAGAGCTGTGCGTCCATCGTGGATGTCACCATGGCACACCCACGCCAACATCTCCACGGAGACACAGCACATTTCTAGCTCCTGCATCACCAACTTGTTGCCAAGGAAACAAGAGGATGCAAAAAAAAAAAAGAAGAAAAAAATCTCAATGACATTCAATTTTGAGACAGTCAAGAAACCCCTGAAAGGGATTTTTAAAGTGCCTGAGAAGGAAATGGAAATTGGGCTTCTAATTACAGATTCTCAACCAACTCCTTTTTATTCTCCGGTTATTCTGTCTGCGCACGTCACTGTCTTCCTGCCATTCTCTGTCTACAGAGGTACGAATGCCAGACATCAGTGAAAAGAGAATCAAAAAGAGCTTTCCTGGACCGAAGGAGGAGATGAGGGAGGGAGAGTGGGGGAGAAGGTTACTCAGTACAAGCAACAGTGGAGATTCCAGAACTCAGGGAAAGGTGGTGGACAGAAGCTGCAGGAAGGGAAACGTGAAAGGAAGTCAGAATGGGAGCAAAGGTTTCTGTGAGAAGAGGATGCAGTTGGCAGGTGAGGGTGTACACATGCATCTCTACACCCAAATGCGTCTGTATTTTTATGTATGCAGCTGAAAAGGTATGCCTAAATCCAGACTTAACAGTCAAGAACCTCAGTTTTGTACTTCTCCAAAAATCAATAAGTTGACTGAGAAATCAAGCAATTAAACATGGAAAAGCTTCTTTCTTTCTTTCTTTCTTTCTTACTTTCTCTTTCCTTCTTTCCTTCTTTCCTTCTTTCTTTTCCACCCTTCCTTCCTTTCTCTCTCTTTTTCTTTCTTTCTTTCTTTCTTTTTCTTTCTTTCTTTCTCTCTTTCTTTCTTTCTTTCTTTCTTTCTTTCTTTCTTTCTTTTTCTTTCTTTCTTTCTTTTCCTCTCTTCCTTCCTTCCTTCCTTTCTCTCTCTCTCTCTCTCTCTCTCTCTCTTTCTTTCTCTTTCTTTCTCTCTCTCTCTCTCTCTCTTTTAATACACTGTGACATTACATTTAAAGGCTTTCTCCACAACCACAACCTGATTTGCATCCTTTTTTAAATGGCAGCCAGCACTTTCATTCAGCTGCCTGACTATAGGAGCTCAGGCTGTACAGAAAAGTAACAAATATGATGAGAAAGAAAAAAAGGTGCTGAAAGCTGGCAGTACACCTAAACACAAAAGCACACAAGAGGAGCAGCAAATACGCTTACTACAAAGTGCATGAGTGTGTACAAAGAGGAGGACTTGTTGGGTGTTACTGCAGAGAGACACAGCCATCAAGACAACCTGTAGATGTGCTGCCAAAGAGTAACGGAGCCAGATTTCAACAGCACTGAAATTAACATGGTCCATAGTTAGCTGTCTTGGGGGATGAGCACAGAGAAGATTAACTGAGTAAATGTGTGCCTATCATCTTACTTGAGCATGGGATATAGAGAAGGTTTCATCATACGATAGCACAGAGTGGCACAGATGTTTAATGGTTATCCTCCATTGCTAGTTTGCATTTGTGTTAATGCTGAAACAGATGAAAGAGCTCTGTCTTCACGTTCTTCTCTTGAGTACCTCACCACTTGCAGTCTCACCCTTCTTCACGCCTCAAAACTGTCATCAAATTTGCAGCCTGAAGTGAGATGGCTGTAGGCCAAAAAGGCAAACTTACAGACAGAAGTTAATTATTGCAAAGAAATACTTACAGAATGGCACTGGGGGATCCCCATTAAAACCTAAGGAGTTTTTCAAGGCTGGATATCCAAGGAATTCATGATCTATGGCAGCTAATACTAAAAGGGTGCCATCAGTAAGGTTTAGACTCTGTGCCACGTACAGAAGCAGCAGTCTGGCCATATCAAAATATCCCTTCATGCCATCCACAAACTTCCACCTGCCCCTTGCATATACTTTTGAAGGACTGAGAAGCCCTCTACTAAGGCAGATTGCCTTCCCCTTACTAGAAGCAGGTGTGAAGAAGGATGTCAAGCACTCCTCTCCAAACCTGTGTAGTGATTGATAGTCTTGGAGATGCCAAGGTTGCCATGAAAGAGATGGGCCCATGAATCACTGTTGTGGAGAACACCAGCCTACATGCAGATGCTGTGTTCAGATTAGCAGAAGAAAGTCCTCCACTGCTTACTGCATTAAGCATTTTAATGTATCCAGTAACACCAGCAGCTGAGGGAATTTGAATTTCAAGTTCAGCCTGGAGGAGATGGAGGGGAGGTCTCATGATGGCCTACAGCTCCTCAAAGGGGAATGGAAGGGCAGCACTGAGCTCTGCTCTCTGTGACAGCTGCTGGGCCCGAGGGAACGGCATGGAGCTGTGTCAGGGGAGGGGCAGCTGGGGGTTAGGGACAGGTTCTGCACCAGAGGGCGGTGGGCATGGAACAGGCTGCCCAGGGCAGTGGGCACGACCCTGATTGCCAGAGTTCAAGGAGCATTTGGACACCACTCTTAGAAATAGGCTTTGAATTTTGGGTGGTCCTGAGTGGAGCTGGGAGTTGGACTTCCTGATCCTTGTGTGTCCCTTCCAACTCAGAATATTCTATGATCCTAGCCTATGATTCTTTGAAATGATGAAGCCAAGATCAGATAAAAACACTTTAAGCAGCTGTCAGTGGCCACTTCAACCTTCTTCTTGGGTAAGGTGATGATAGGTAGAAAAACTAAAGTGAAGGCCATAGAAACTTGTCTCCACTTTTTCTGCCCCAGTGTCAGGCTGCCTTGTAGACTCAGCCCTTGTCCACAAAGACAGAACACAGCGTGGGTAGATCCAGAGCGGCCCTCTAATCCCACTAAAGCTGTAATGACAAGGAGTTTCTGGTGCTGAGAGCTAAATATGTGTAAGAAATAGGGAAGCAGAGGCATTGCTGTCAAGATGCAGGGGAGGTCTGAGTCAGGTAAAAGACAGAAGTAGTCTTTTTTCTCTCTTCACAGATGAAAAGGATTTCTTATTTCTCCATCATATGGCTCAGTCATACTTTTACTCTAACATAGCCAAAACATTAATTTTCTCAACAGAGATAAAAACACTATTCAGGTGATTATTTTCTGAATTCAAAAAAAAAGGGTGCTTGTAGCAGGTAATTAAGATGAAAAAACTACTTGTGAAAAAAAGGATGAAATGCATTCTTTTAAAAAATGTATGTTTATTTCATGACTTCTGGCTTCTGAATAACTGGTGACATGTTCATGTTTCCTGGAGGGAAGAATGTTTTTCTGGTAACATGCTGTTTAGAATGGATTTGTTGTAAAATACCAAACAAGTGTCATTAAAATTTGCTCAGGACAAAATACAAGTTCTGATAATTTTTGATTTTTCTGTTAGCTCCAAGTGTTGTTTATCAATGAACCAAACAATTACTCCAACTGACTCTTCTAAGACAGGAATTTTATAAGTTGCATTTCCCTAGGTATCATTTTGAATCTTCAACAAGCGTTTTAATAGTAACTATTAAAAGCCTAAGTGCTTTGAGTGAAAAAGTGAAAAAAAGTCCAGGACATTCCACAATTTTGAAAGAAATGTTTCTAAACCTCTACAGTGGTTTCTATTGTAAAAAAAAAAATTGCAATAGCATTTTAAAATTATGTAAAATACATATGAACTTGTATGCATATACACAAGCTGTGTTATTTTACACTTACAAGTTTTCATATAGCGTAATAGACACACTGTCTTTCTTCTAGGACACATGGCCTTTCCTCTCTTTTGTATACACATGCGTGCATACCATAACATACTGCTTTCACAAAATGCATGTACGCAGTGCAATCTCACCCTCTAAAGAGACACAAACAAGTCTTTTTAGCAAAAGCGCAGGTACATACACCTGCACAATGAAATCTGTGAAACACAGAGGCCCTGAAAACACGATTTTCTCTCTCTCTAATAGGTACTGTTGTTCCTTTTCCTAACACAATGTAATCTCTCTTTCTTTCTTATACACAGACACACAAACATACACATACAGTGTAATCTCTCTCAGATTCAACGACAGTATCGACATTATTTTCAGAATTACATAAACATTTTCCACCCAATATTTCCATTTGTAGACTCCATCACTCACAACTACTCAAATGCTTGCAGAGGTGGAAGGATGTGGATGGAAGGGAGTCCTTGATCATACAAATGCGTATGTGCTCACACAAAGAAGCCTTTTCTGGCAAGACTTTCTTTTGCAAAGGAGAAGATGTTTTAAGTAACACTTTCACTTTGGATGCAGTATTGGTTATGCAGTGTTTCTTGTGATGATATTACTCCACCAACAAATGAAACTCAAACAACTTGATAAAAAAAAAAGTCTGCTAGATCATAAAAACATATTATTTCCATGTTCCTACCACTGTCACATATTTCATTGATACACTGAATGACACCTGCTGCAAGCAAATTACAATATGCAGTAACACTGATATTCCCTGTGACATATCACACACTGTAGGCCCTAGATATCAAAAGAAAAAAAAGAAAGATGTATAGAGGAGGTTCCACCTCCACTTAAGCTATTATTTCTACAACAAAAGTCTACGCTT
Source organism: Pavo muticus (assembly GCA_016647715.1). NCBI lineage: Eukaryota > Metazoa > Chordata > Aves > Galliformes > Phasianidae > Pavo > Pavo muticus. The sequence continues at coordinate 1,759,112 of JACDJE010000131.1, forward strand.
AAATCACTTGTATTAGCAGGATTGTTCTAATGGGAATATTAGATGAATGTCTGCCTTTGTGAGCTTCTTTACACAATGGAGACTGATAACAGTAAGAATTAGGGGATGCAGCACCAAGCAGTTCTCTTGTACGTCAATGATTTTGAGACGGGGAGTTTGATGGTAGCTTTGGGGGAACTCAGCAAAAGTGAGTTTCATATCCTCATTCTGATTTCCAGTCACTAAATTACGCTATAACCAAAACAAAGACTAAAACAACAACACTGTGAAGGATCAGGAGTTCATCAGTGATGCTAACGACTAACAAAAGAGGAAGTTTTGCAGGGCTATATTAGGCTGCCAGTAATTTTATTACCTCCATAGGGGAAGTTATAAAGGAAAACTGAAGAAGAATAGAAAATACTAAAAATATACATATATCAGGAAACCAGCTTCAAAGGTATTGTCTTAGCTTTATATAAGCACTCTTGGTCACTAACATGCAGTAACTTGATAAAATCCCTGGGAAAATGCTACTTATAGGCCATAAGGGGGATTTTGGTCAAGAATTTGGGCCAAAGGATCAGGTGCTTAAAAAGCACCTCCTTGGAGGTATGGGAAAGGGAATACCTTTGTGGAACCGAAACGCACAGAAGACAGGCTCCACTGAGTGCTTGGATGAGCAAAAACATCTGTCATATTACCAGTAGAGACTAGAGGAGAGGTTTTCCTTTCATAGTTTATGATACTGTTGAAATTAACAATATCTTGCTTTGAGAACCTGTTATCAGTGCAGAACCATACAGCTCCCAACAGGAAGTCTGCTGAGCCAGAACCAACTGTGATCACAGGCAACTGGAGGGGATGGATGTAGGCAAATAATAGGAGACACTGGATCCCATTTTAAAGGTTTGAAAGCACAGAGCTTGAAGAACTGTACTCAGGTGAGGTGGGAATGTGGTATCTCCAGCCCCTGGCAGCAAGACCTGTGGATAGTACATGTACGTTGTTAGCAACACTAAACAGGGCATGTGAAACACCCATGCCTGGCAGTCTTCTGGCCTTTGTTAGCCTGTAATCCTACGGAAAGTCTAAAGTAGTGGTTTTCTAACAGCATCAGCCCAGCATTCAGCTAACCCACAAATATCTAAACCCAAGCATATGACAAAACTGGACTATGTCTAACCACTTTTGACAAGACAGAAATTGACTCTAATCTACTGCAGGAAGCACACATCACCACAGAGCTTGCAAAATCCATACAGTGAGCGTTAATGTCAGCCTCTTTCTGTCCAAAGAATTGACAGAGCAGGAGCAGATGCGCTGCAAACTTCCCCCACACACCACATATTCATGCCCTCTGAAATAGATGCCAAGTGTCCACGATCCTGTCTGTAAGGCTGTTTATAGCACTGGCATGCTACAGTGCATTAGAGGATAAGAGAGCACTTCACAAGCAAGACCCAAGCTCACTCAGCCCCTGAAGGGCAGCATCACTAAGCCCCTTTTGTACAGTGAGAAATTTAGCTGTTGCACAGAGCAAATACAAACATAACATGGCACACGAACTTCTGACACTGCGGCCTATGCTGCCCTGCCCCCTTTCTTGAGATATCTGATAGCCACCTGGTAATCTGCTGCATATAAAATATTCCCCACAAAACAGACCAAGAGACTATCCCTGCTGCTCTCAGAAGCTCCAGACTCCTTCTCCCTGACAACATCACATATCCTGACACTGGGGATCCTTGTTATTTTGAATGTTATTTAGATGTCATTTCTGCTGCTCTGCCACTGACCTTAAAACCCCACATGCTGATCACAAGAGATATTTATTTCTCAGAATCACCTTCACAGCACTAAGTCTCTGAGGACCTGCAGGGGAAAGTCACATGTGGGCTAGTCAGCTCACCTGGAAAGCTGTCTGCTTAGCATCTTAGCAAAAGTGGTGTCTTGGCCACTGGTTAATCACTAGGAACAAACCATTTTCATGCATAGGTGATCAGAGTTTGCCACAGGTCGCTTGGTCAGTGGAGCTGTTGTCACTGCCATATTCCTCTCAGTTGCGTCCTGACCTTGCTGTTCCTCCAAGTCTGAGCAGAGGCCTCACTGTCAAACTTTCTAGGTAGAGCTCAATGCAGATTCCTGCAGTTCTTTCACTTTTATCTCTAATGAGATTGACCCACAGAGGCCATTCCATTGGTATTCAGGAAAAAGCCACTAATCAAGCTGACAGAAAGCCACGTGACAAAGCTTCTCCCTCTCTCTCTCTCTATGTTCCATACTTTCTCTCTTCTTTTCTGACGAATCAACCTAGTTATCTATCTTTCTGTCACAATAGTAGTTAAGCAGCACTTCAATATTTCTGAAATAGAAACAACCAACATCCTCCTTTCTTTTTTCTCTTCCAAGGCTGTAGGAGGAATTGTTCAATTAGTTTTTAGGTGCCTTGATTTGTTTCCTTGTTTATAAGCATACATGTGAGTGGGTGTTTTATAGATGTGTGTGAAGAGCTCAATGGATGGGAATAGGCTGAAGAGCCAAGCTGGGTTTTTATTAAGGAGAGTGGCAAGATGCATGACCTTCCATGGCTGATGTAGTAAATACTTCCACAGCACAGCCCGTGTCAGCAATCCAATCTGTCTCCTGCTTTTAATTCAGCCCCACCAACAAATCTGGGCAGTTGCCATGGAAGAAAGAGCCTTAATGGGGGAAGGAAAAGGAAAGAGCAGTAATTATTTCTGACTTGGTGACTTAAAGATTTCTGGCCATGGATAAACAAGATAGCCCCCTCTGCTAACTGAACATCAAAACTGGAGGCAAATAATGTAGAGAGTGTCAGTACCATTTATGAAGCCAAAATCTATGGATGGGGAGGAAAAGAGCTTTGAGACACACAGGGTTCTTTCGGGTTTGAAGCAGCAGTAGAGTGAAACACTGTGTAGATCTTTGCAGAATCTTTGACATTGCTGGTGCTCTGAGATACAACAGAAGCAATTTCTTGGACAGTTTGCTCTTTCAAAAAATAATTTTTACAAAACTTCTCTAAAAAAACATTTATGCCATCAAGTACAAATATCCTAAAATATTTTGCTCCCATCAATGACATACTCCAATGGCTCCTAACAACCACATCTAGTGGAACAGCTTTCATCCTTTTAACAGCTCTTCCTTTCTCCATGTACCATATGTTGTGCGCAGATTCCATAAATAGAGAGAGCCGAAGGCAATATTGAGGGTCTCCTGCCATTTTTTGAAGCTAACTACTACTCAAGGGATAAAATAGTATCAAACATGATGTCAGGACTTTTGCAGTAACAGGCCATGGCAAAAGGATGCATTTAAGTTGGGAGAAGATATTTCCAGCATCGAGTCACTAGAAGAGTGTTACCCCCATCCAGATTGCACGGCCATTTGGGGACTTCATATAATGCTGGGATGACTGTTTTCAGATTTTACAGTAAGTGCTATGAGAAGAAAAAAGTCTCTTTGTTCACCCTAAGGCAGTCTGTGTCTAAGTTTGTCCAACTGCCTACCAGTCTTTTGGCAATGACTTCTGACAGATTTTGTCTCTTATGTTGCTACTAGAAGAGTAGTGGAGTCATTACTGTAAAGCCCTTGCTTAAATGTATGTGTACATGGGAACTGGAATAGAAGGGAGAGGCAAAGGTGAGGTACCGGGTACGGAAGAGCCCTGCATTCCTACAATGCTCACTTTGCAAGAATATGAAATTAAAAGAAAGATGAGAGAATTGCTGACCTAGCTTGATGCACATTCCAGGTGCCCACAAGACAAAAAGACTTCCTCCTCAGAAGCAACAGCTGATTTAAGAAGTGCTTAACTTCAGAAAGCAGAAGGGAACAAAATGTGTGCTCCAGCTGTAGCACAGCTGCAATGAACCATCCTGAAGTCATTATAATGCCTCAGCATCAGGACATCAGTGGAAAGTCAATGCATCTCTGTGTGAGATTGGTTTAAAATCATGCAATGCAAGACATATACATGTAAATATATATGTATGTATGTATGCACATACATAATATGCATTCTTTTAATTTCCTCTCTGGGTTTTGAGCCCTCAGATTTCACGTGGCCCATTTTTTTAGTGTTGTTTGCAACTCTGAAAACTAGAAGCTCATACTTACAAAAATGAAATCTTTTATTATCATGTAATCCCATGATTCTAGTGGCTGGGGATTTTAAGAAACAGCTGAAGTATCATGTAATGCACAGTGGTTGACACTGCTGTTCCAAGTATAGGTCTGTTACAATCTCTCTGTTAATGCACCGGCACACTTTCCCTTCCACATTTCATAGCCTTTTCTTAAAGCTGTGGAGTCCTGGAACTGCTGAGCTACTGCTCTGTAATGTGGGTGTAACATTAGATCCGAAGCCATGGCAAAGTTACCTCCCTACAAGGTAGACCAGAAGTGATGGAAAAGCAGCAGGAATTTCATCCAGCATTTGCCTCAAAGATAGACCTTTAGGCCAGCACTGGAGGAAATACTTCCCAAATGACACATGCCAGAGGGTCTCTACTGTCCCTTCCCAAGGAAAGCAATGCTCCCTTGAGGAGAAGGCTCTTTCTCGCTCTCTCTTTCTTTTCCTGTTTTGCTTCAATAAGAGAAAAAACTGCATTTTTCACCAGTTAAGCCTGAAAATTCCTTGGCAGACAACAGGCAGATCTCTCTGTTTGCTGGCCCTTATGTGACCAACTCAAAGAATACAAACATGTGATGAGGCAGATGCTAAAGATGGTAAGACACTACAGTGTAAACAAAGGCTCTTGTGGGATGACGACAGCTCCACCACTTAACTACTGCAGACCAAAGGCAGAAGTAAGAACAGAATGGCTCTTTCCCTACCCCACTTGGATTCCCAGGTAAGACGGTTCATAGAATCGGTAAATAGAACTGCTCAGGTTGGAAAAGACCTTAAAGATCATCAAGCCCAGACACAACCTAACCACACTATCCTAACTCTAACAACCCTCTGCTAAATCATGTCCCTGAGCACCACATCCAAATGGTTTTTAAACACATCCAGGGATGGTGACTCAACCACCTCCCTGGGGAGCCTATTCCAGTGCTTAACAACCCTTTTTGTAAAGATGTTCTTCTAAAAATCCAACCTAAACCTACACTGGCGCAACTTAAGGCCATTTCCCCTCGTCCTGTCACCTGTCACCAGTGAGAAGAGACCAACCCCACTCTCGCTCTCACCTTTCAGGTACTGGAAGAGAGCAATAAGATCTCCTCTCAGCCTCCTCTTCCCCAGACTAAACAGCCCCAGTTCCTTCAGTTGCTCCTTGTAGGGCATATTCTGCAAGCCCTTCACAAGCCTTGTTGCCCTTCTTTGGACCTGCTCCAGCACCTCAATGTCCCTTCTGTATTGAGGTGCCCAAAACTGAACACACTACTCGAGGTGAGGCCTCGCCAGGGTCGAGTACATTTGTACATGAGATCCATAAAGCACAGCAACACCTCTCCTCTGAGTATCCAATACTGTCACAGAGACCAAAAAGCTGTGAGTCTAGACAGCATCACTAGTACTCACCTGGATGTTTGATCTTCACTATTTGCAGCAAAAGCAAAAAATGTGAGACCATGAGGCAATGGACCTCCTGAAAAGCATGTATGTCCAGCTCCCTGTAACCCCAGAGTAGGGAGAAAGTCAGAAAGCAGGCAAATGATAACTGAGTGGAGCACTGCCTACATCTCCACCCCCCCTTCCCTTCCCAAGCGGCAACCAAAAGAGGGCAAGTGCTTGAAGGTAGGCAGACTGGCTCCCTGATGTGAGAGCCCTGCTCATAAAACTCAATTAAGTGGATTACAGATGAGCTCATTCCCAACGGTGGGTCACATTCCATTAGAGGCAGGCTCGATGCCAGGCAGAATCAGCGCTGCTCGGATGGCAGGGCAGTCTGCCCCACCGTTTACCGACTCTGCCTCTGATCTCACCATAGCTCACAGGATTTCCTGCACCATGTCCTACCACCAAACGGCTGGCTCATTGCTCACCCCTGCTCACTGTCCCTGTGAGATAATCAGTGCTAGCATTAGGTCAAGAGGAAGGATGGGGATGGGCAAGCTCTCTGAACCCATGTGGTCTTGGAGAGTAGTGTGGGAAGGGAAAAGCAGAGGGAGAAAGAATGAAGAGGAAGATGAGGAGAAAGGGGAAGTGTCCATGAAGAACGATAGCAGGAGAAGACAGAAAGCACCAGCCCCATAAACTGGATCAGTGGTATTTTACGTAAAAGTGAGAGTAATCAGAGCTCTCAGCTCACTAATCCCAAAGGATTTTTCACAGCATAGGTATAAGATTACAGCCTAGTCTGCTGTATGAATGTATATATTCCACCCACAGACACTGCACTCCAGCATTCATTAATGGGTGTGTGTTTGTATATTGGGAACAAAGAGTGTCAGAGGTGGATTTATGTGTGGGAATAACTGTTTGGAAGCGAAAGCAGGGAAGGGAGAAGAGAAGGTGAATGAACCTGTGAAGGGTGAGCGTGTGTGGGCGTGAGGGCAAGAGAAAGATGGATGAATGAGTGTGTGGGTGTGTAATACATGGGATGCAGTAAGTCAAATGTTATAAGCACCTGCAGGCATTTTGCCAGATTTGAGACCTATTTTGACTTGCCTTGTGCATCCCACTTTCCTATTCACTGTTTGCAAACGTTCCTGGCAGTGCAGCTTAATTTGTACAAATAGCAACCGACCGACAGAGAGCCAAATATGTTGTGAAATAGGCTGAGGAAGCAGCAGTTTTCTGTGCAGATCCAAGCAGCAGGGGCTTGGTACCATCTGGAACCTACGTACCAAGTCCCAGGAAAAGACCTAAAAGGGAGATCGATCTAGTTATCTCCCCACCACTTGCCATCCCACGTGAGGAACAAATACTTCAGATCAGTTGCAGAGTGAGACATGCTGTCTGGACAGTGATCCTCACAGGACATGGGACCCACATAGAGCAGGCATCTGCTATCCTGGCACAGGAGACCTCAGTATCCTCAGAGAGAGCTTTTTGCTTTATCGCAGAAAGGCTGAGAGGAAGACAGCAGCCTTATGTTTCATTACCTTGTGTGTGACAAGTGAATTCCATTTGGCAGTGGGAGGCATCAGGTTTCCTATCTGTTTTATCACCATTTTACTGGGCAGTCTTGGACAACTCCACTCACTTTCTGCACATCTGTTTCCTAAGCTAAAAAAGAAATAATAATAATAAAAATCTAGCAGTGATGACATGGACATGAGATTTCTTGATGAAAAGCACTATGTAGGACTCAGGCGGCAATGTTCTTCTGCACTAGCAGAAAGTGGTTACTAAATCTCTTGCATGCTCTTTGGCAGCGGTATCCAACTCCGAATTTCAGAAGCTCTAACTCTAGGCTCTCTAATTCTGCTGCTTCCTTCAGCTGATCATGACACGGGTTCTGACTTTCTCAGGACTTCCAATGTAACAGGTAGAGATCATAAGAGATTGCTCAGTCCCTTTGCATGTCTCAGATTGTGCTTGCTACTCTCCCCTTGGCAATATCACCACTGGTTGCAAGTTGCGTGTACTAGAGCCCAGAATAGCTGGGACACCACGATACTGTGGCCACACCCTTTCTCTCCCAACCATTGCTCCAGGAGAATATAGAACAACGTAGAGCAGCCAAAGAGTCAGACCCCCTGTCTTTTAATTCTGCTTTTTCCTTACTTTCTGATTGGCTTTTCTTTACCAGCATCACTCTGTCAATTAACCTTGACACAAAGGTTTGCTCCAAAGTGCTGTGTGAACTGTTCAGAGCTGCCTCGCTCCAGTTGGTCTTGCTGCATGTTCCTGTAATGGCTGACAGTACAGTGCTATATGCTCCTGCCTGTGTGCATGAATTAGCCAGTCTTTTCATTTCACCTGGAAAAGAAACAGTGACCTGTTTATGCAAATAGCCCTCTCTCCCTTTAAGTAGAGGGAAGACAATCCATTGCCTCTCGAGGGAGAAAGAGAAAATCAGAGATGTTATCTGGGTGCCAAAGCACTATGTATTAAAAGCCTTTTTCACCCTAATAGTGTATCAGGTCCTGTTCCAAAAGCTACTTTTGAACCACAGCCAGAAATGGTGTGGTTCTATCCAGCGTGTTTTTCTTCTGCCTCCACCCCCGGCCCACCCCAGCACTTTTTGCTCCACGAATGTATTTCATTCAATGAAATGGCTTAAGGCACCGCTTGCAAAGAGGATCTTTTGTGAAATACCACAGGTCTGCCTTCTAAACCTTTCAGCTGAATGAGAATAACTGCTGTGGTTGCCACAGCACAAGCTACACAAATATGATGCTTGTGTTTAATTACACTGAGTGGCTGAGGCCACTGCCTTACTTTGCTCTGGGATATGTTCTTCTGAAAAGCAGCCAGGTAATTCAGCTGCTGCTGCCATTCCCGTAGTGCCTTGGGAAGGGAACAGGGTTGACAGGGAGTGGAATTTCTGCAGGGTTAACTATGGCAAGCAAACCTGAGCTGAGGGTCTCAAAAGATGTGGCTACATCAGACAGTATAGAGGTGGAGTGCCAGCTGTGGTTGGTGAATTCTAAGGAGTGTACATAAAGTCCAGTTGTGAAGTAAGGATTTGAGAGACTAGTCCTGTGCAAGAAGAGGAAACAGAAGGAAAATGGACTTGGAAAGGAAGGAAGATTATGAGATGCCAGAAACCTCAGCCCTCATAAATGCTGTTTTACACATCTTGGCCCTTCTCTGAGTGATGCTGCCAGCCTGGCTTTCCATTACTCTGACAAAGTAGACACTAGTGTCAGAGGTATTTCATTACCTCATGCAGCTACTGCCTAATTTGTATGTGCCTAGAGTTGGTCATGGATAGTTCTGCCCCGTATAACTCCAGAACTGGAAAAAATACAACCACCTGTGCACAGATTCAAACCCCAATGAATTCTACTCAGGAACAAGGTTGATTAACTTCAATGCCATGCTATGTTAATATGGCTAATTTCTTTCCACAGCTCATGTCTCTGCATGGGTAAACACAGATACACCAGCTCATCTGGCGCATGCTGAAGTACCCACTGTACAGCATTGATCTGCCTATATGAACATGCCTTGTGTAGCCCATTCATGAGTGATGTTTTCATCTCCTTCATGGGCAATGTCTTTCGCAGTGCAAGCAGTTCTTGGATTCAAAACCCCTCTCATCTTCAACAAATTCCTCTCAGAATGCTTCAGGAATCTTCCACTACTTCAATGAAAATCAGCCAAGCTTCACATGGCTCTAGGGAGACCTGGATAAAAGAGAATCCAGAGGGTTGGGTATTTTTTGCTTGGTTTGATTTTCTCTCCTGCCAGTTCAGCACCCTTGTATGAGAACTGGTGAATAGTGAGTCTACGCTACAGCTAGAGCTCCCTGCTGCTGCCTTAAATTTTACAAGACTTTTTGGAAGACACTGCCTGCTATGGACACCAGTGTGCACTTGTGGTGTCCATCTTGTTTATGTATAGCTAATGGGTAGACACTTGTCTGATTTCAACTCATTCATTTCATGGACATATATACAATTCTCACACAAATTGTGATCCTCGGCTTCAAAAGGTAAATACAACTGCATTTAACCCACTGGCCACACACAGCAGATCCCTGGGCCTGGCACTTTCATTTCCCAGGAAGATGCTGCATTGCTCGGTCACCATGGTGATAAACCCTTTTCTATATGGTAACAACTGTTCTGAACTCTGGAACTTACTCCAGTCTGAAGATGAAGCCGGTGTATCGACACAGGCAGTCTGTTTTGCCTGTGAATCCCAGCTGCAGCTCTGCAGCATCTCAGCCTTTGCTGTTCGCCAAGCACCTTCCTGCACCCTGCCATCTCTAACCACTGCATTTCTGAGATGACCTGGCAAACCCTGGGGCACCGTGGGGGCTGCCACCAGAGGAAGCAGCTGGGCTGACCTCCTAAATATTTGATAAGGAGAATGGCTGGTGTCTTTACCAAGCCTGCTGCATGACAGCTCCTTGGAGGATGCAGTTGCTGAGCCATATTTAACGAGCCACCAGGCCAGAGCTCTGTGACAGCGAGCATAGTGACATTCCCTCTCCATCCTCCTCTTCTTCCCCTTCCACCAGGGGATGCTGTACTGGAATAGGGATGCCGGCCAGCTCCTCTGTCCCCCCCGAGATGTGCGAGTGTGAGGGAGGATGGGTGAGGGCAGCCACAGCAGTCTGAGCTGACAAAGGGGAGCGAGGCCGTGCGGCCACAGCGAGCCCAAAGCTGGGTGCACACCGCGACGCAGGCCCCTCGGGCCGGCACCTGCCCCCGCGGGCCCTCCTCCTCCTCCTAGCCAAAGGGTTAACGCCTCCGCCCCTGTGCCGCCATCCCTCCGCCATCTCTCCCCGCCCCCATTCTCCCTCGCGTCTCCGCAGACGACTACCCTTCCCCCGCCGCAATCGCCATGGAAACCGGCCCCGATCAGCTGCCGGCTGCGGCGCCGCCGGAGAAGGTGGTGGAGAGAAGCGATGGCCGCAGCGGCTGCGCGACCTGCCCGCGTAGCGGCCATTTTCTGCCCGTCAGCGAGAGGGGCAGCGGATCTAGTCCATCTGTCTGTGCAGGGTGGCCTTGGTGGGACTGGAGGGGGATGGAACGGTGGCATCACACTGCAGCCTGTGCTTGCGTGGCTGCCCCAGTTCAAGTCCTGAAAGCAGAGGCTTAGGTGTGTCCCTTGTGGGGAAGGGACCCTCAAAGGTGATCTAGTCCAACTCCCTGCAGTGAACGTGGCTACCTACAGCTAGGTTAGCTTGCTCAGAGCCTGATTCAGCCTGACCTTGACTGTCTCCATGGATGCCTGCATCCACTGTCTCTGTGGGCAAACTGTGCCAGTGCTTCAGTGCTCTTAAAGAACTTTTTCCTCAGATCCAGGCTAAATCTGCCCTCTTTTAGTTTGAAACTGTTTCCCCTTGGGCTATCACCACAGGCCCTGCTAAAGAGTCTGTCTCCTTCTTTCTTATTGCCCCTCTTTAGATACTGAAAGGCTACTCTGGTCTCCCTGGAGCCCTCTCTTCTCCAAGCTGAACAGCCCCAACTCTCTCAGCCTGCCCTCATTGGAGAGGTGTTCCATCCCTTGGATCATTTTTGTGGCCTTCCTCAAGGGAGGATCTTGTAGCACACCTTCTTCATTGCAAAAGTTATCAGCAGCCTACTCAAGACCCTCCCGACCTCAGTTCCCTTCATGCAGTTCCCATGTGCGCCCACACAGACAAATCTGATCAAAGCTTCCAAAGCAAGAGTTGTGCCATGCAGCAGAAATGGGAAATGAGTTGTGCCACTCAGCAGAAATGGGAAATGGCTCTGGAAGCCCTCACAAAACGCACAGCAGATCCTGTAGCAAATCAACAGGTCCTCCGGTAGATTCCTATAGAATTAGCCTAGTAGTGCAAATGTATCTCAAATTATGTCCCGAAAGCGGGTTGAAATAAAATAGGAAATTCAGCTTTGCTGTCTGAGTGCACCTTTTTTCCACCTTTCTCCCAGATACACCTTCTTGGCTAGCAAAACATCATCTCAGGTTTCAGCTCTGAGAGATTCATAGCAACTGGAAGGTCAGGGTATGTTCCTAATCTTGGATTTACCCACAATCCTAATTTGATCTAGCCCTAAACACATCTTCTTCCCTAAGAAGCTCTCCTGGATCTCATCCTGTTCTCAGTCATGTCCCTAATTGTGAGGCTGCTGAAATCTTTCTGCCCAATTTCACTGCAATATTTTACAGTGCCCCAACTAGAAATTATATGCCAGAGATCAAGAGGAGTGTTTCCTCATACCCATACAGTCTGGCTGAGACTAAGATTTTGCCTGTGTGTGTGAGGCAGCCCTATTGTCTCAGCTGTTCTAAATCAAACTGGTGGTGGCTGCCTGTTGTCCTCCAGCTTTCCCTCCCTACCTTTGATCTCTGCCTTTTACCTTTCTCCAGCATTGACTACAGCTCAGAATCTCCTTTTTTTGCTGTTGTCCTCCCATGTCTCAACACCGAGAGTTCATTCCCCAGCATGACACAGTACAGACACTGCAGGTGCTGTTTAGCTTCACCCAAGGAATGTCTCCTTGACACTGCTGTTAGTAAATTATGAGATCTGATGTGATCTAATACACCTGAGTGTTAGATGCAAACCCCCTCAGCTGTGAAATGCTAGGTGTAAGTTGCCAGCAGCTCTCTATTTTCTGCTCCTCTCATATTTTCATATTACACTAAATAAATATGATCCTTCCTTCTTCCCTACTAGAGCAACCCATTTATCCAACACTTAAATATATAAGTAATGAAGGTGATAGAAGTGCACATTAATGGTGCATTAAGGCTGTAATTTAAATACACACAGAGCCCAGGCTATTCACTCCTTGTTATGTGATGTTAGGCCAGTTCTCTAGCTCTGTGGTCCAGAGGAAAGATACAGATCACAGGGAGGTGAGTGCTGAGAGTTGTGCTGAAGTCTTCAAGTCTGTCGGTCATAAAAATTGCTACTGAGGTTTAGATATGTATCTAAACCTCAGTCTATTTTGTCTAATCACAACTGCTGCGCCTTTTCCTTTAGAATAAGCTCTTCAACGAGGCATCTGTGTTTTTATGACTCTCCCAGCTGACCACAACAATGAAATTGCCATAGCCAGAAGCAGCTCTGGTTGACTCAAGTGCAACAGCCATCTGGAAGCCACCCAGCTGTGTAGCAGCTATGTAACTGGCTAAGCAACACATTGCTTCCAGACAACAGACCTCATATACCAGTACTGCTAGAATCCACCATGAAGTTCATTCTTCAGCTTATCAACAAATAGAGGAACGAAGTACAGCATGAAAAGATAGAGGAGGAAATAGACTGGGGGGAGAATAAAATCAGATTCTGCTTGGCCCTCAGAAGCCATTAGGATGAGGAGGGAACATGCAGAGAAAAAAATCAACCAATTACAGAGAATAAGAATGGGTAAATGAAAGTAAACCCGTTCTCCATTTCAGCATGCAGTTTTTGCAAGTACACCCTAGTGTGTATGCTAGACTATCTCAGTCCCTTGAAAGACTTGGTATGTAACATATACCATAACTAAACTTGTGCTTCCCAGGGCCTTTAACTGCCTCTCCATTAATTCCAAAATCTGGGAAAACAGGTTTCAAAGGGATACCAATACGCCTTGATGTCTGCTTTCCCACCACTACCCAGGATCAGCTACCAAGAAATACCCACATTGGTAACCAGCATTGTTTTCTTCATTATAAATGTAGTGAAATGGTGAGATATTAATCAAACCATCTGACAGACTGGGTGGTGGGATTTATCCCAAGTGTTTGTACTTAAAAGAATGAAATATCTCCTTCAGGGACTTGGAACCTTGCCTATTTTCAGGCTTAGTTTGCTTTCAGCCTACTGCAGGGAAGGGAAGTTTAAGATGAAGTTTTGCCTCTTCAAATAGATTAGCTGTGTTAGTCTGTCACTTATGAGTTAGGAATCCTCCATACTTTGTACCCAAAGATTAAAATCAGCACAAAACAAACCTCTGTTTTTGCTTTGTACAGACTAAATCTGAAGAAGTAAAATCAATAAGTACAATGCCTAAATTAAGCCACCTATATTAATGTTTACCTGGCCTGCATGTACCTAAATAGTGGGAAAGTGTGAGAGCCTCCTACTGCTAAACTTTGTAGGGTAAGCAAGGAGATGAAAATTGGGTTAAGAGGCAGAGAAGGCTGCAGGTTGCTTAATAAGGGTCTTCTCACAGGGAGGAGGTCAGCCAGAAGGATGAAGGTCAAGTTGGCTTCAGGGCTTTGGGACAGCTCTTTGGGCAGAAGCAAACTAAAGGAAGAGGGTGGATGGGTCCCACCACCATTACACGAGCAGCTCCTTCTCAATATTCAGAATCAGCAGGAACAAAAGTTAGCGTACACCCATTTTTAATTAAAATTGTATTGGATTATCTCTTTTTTACAGCAAGCTCCGTCTCAGTCACAAAACAGGTTTACACTTCAAAAGTAACACAGTGACACCCGGAACAGAATACACTACAGAGCCCAATTTTTGCTTTCAGTGGTGATTCACAGGGGCAAATGAGGACAAAATTAATATATGTAAGGGAGAAAAACTGACATTGCTGTGGAAACCATTTCATTTCATGACATTTTAAGTTTAAACTGTAAGTTCCTGACAATGAATCAATGTACTTTTGTGTTATTCTACTGTTGCAGCCAACCCAGAGTGGGCCTTGATGACAAATACCTTCCGTGCTATCTCCATGCAGCAGAAGTCCCCACTGTTTCAGCCAAAATGCCTGTAGTGCCAGTATATGCTTTTTGTGGTTCAGCTAGGACTGGGAAACTTGATCTCATAAACTTTGTCAGCATGAATTATGATTTTATTATATTAAATTGTTTCTTGGCGTTTGCCCATACACCACATGACAGCCTGAGCAAACGTAGTACAAGTCCCTCTGCCAGAACATGCAAGCACGGGGGCAAAGTTATGGTTGTTGTGAGACCTCCTATCTCTGAGCCTGTCCAATTTGGTCATGATTGACATCTCAGCTGTCATGTTTCATCACTGTAAGTCCCCCCTTCCCTGCCTCATTCTTCAGCCTTCAGAAAGTTGGTGCTCGGTCCTGTGTCTGTTCAGAGGAAGCGCCATGACCTACACGTCTGCCCCTGACCTTTAGCCTGATCAATAAAACTACAAATTGGTCTTTTCTTATCCTCGGCACTTTAGTCATAAAATCCCTATTGAGATGGAATGAAACACTGAACTTTATGTCTCGGCATCATGAACATATTTCGAGGCGGGGGAGAGAGACTGGCAGTATTTCAGCCATTAAATATACAACTCTCTTTCGTTCACTCACTCTCAGTGCAGCAATCTTGCATTTTATATTTGAAACTTATAGGACATCCCTGTCAGTTCAATATTTATATATTTTCCTAAGTATTTGGGAATGGAGAAAACCCTACGTCCTTTACCAGCTCTTCTTTCCACCACATTCTTTCCCCCTTTGTTGACTGTCCCCACTTTATGTTGCTGTGAATAGGGATGACTGGCTTAGGGTCCTTGTAAAGCATCCTATTGGGCATAGGATGCATCTCCATTGCATGGAGCAGGGTTTCCGTGGGGAAAAGAGGGATAATTTATCTCCGTGAGGAGTAGAGAAGGTTTGAAAGGAGGACAAATAAAAAACAAACAAACAAACAAACAAACAAAAAAACCCACACCAAACAGAAGTGTTTAACCCCAATTTTGATGCACTGTTGTTGCTATTATTTCTATCAGATATTTTGCTACGCTCACTGCCTACACTGAATCAGGCAGCATGCATGGATGTTGGAGAGCACAACCCAGTGTGCTCATCTCATTAGACACTGCAGCAGTGTCAGCAGACCTGAGCTTGCGCTTGCGCTTCTGCAATAAGCAGTACTGAGCCTCAGTGAGTTGAGCCTGGAGAAACAAGTAAGGGCTCATTTTTAAATACCAAGAGCCTTTATCAGAAAATCAGAGGAGTCCTGACATGGTGATATAGAGGTGTTTAATGTCATTTTACACTCACTGCAGAGCAATACAGTGGAGGGAAGGAGGCTGTACTGTGCAGTTTTGCGCACAGCTTGCATGATCTATTCCATTCTCTTTACAGTGAAAAGGCTGGTGGAGCCACATGACTTCTTCATGCTGGTGAGACAGTCATGTGTTTAGCATGCACAGCTGCCAGTAAGACTGGAAACCATACTTTCTACTCAGCTGCATCACCATGGAATGGCCCTGAATAACCTCCTGTGTCACTTCAGGGCTTTAGCTTACAAAATGAAACATGACTGTGAATCAGAGGAAGGAAGAAAATCACAGCAGGCTCTCTTTGGATTCTTTTTTTATAGTCAGATCATTCCTTATGCCAGGAATACTTGGCATCATGTCCATCCATCCTGAAAAACAGAAAGCCAGTCAAAGGGTGAACTGGAAGACCAGAAGCCTTTCAGTCACTGAAAACTCAGGAGAAGTGGTATGAAAATAGCATCACCTCCAATGCACATCATCCACACTAATGTGTGCTAAATAATACTGCTGAGTCTGCAAAAATACGATTTCCTGCACCTAAGCTTGGAGAAGAGGCCAGAAATGCTGTGTTGGAATCCCAGCACAGCTCATGTTCAAGGCAGGCAGGTGGCATGTTCAAAACGGAGAGAAGAAACAGCTCCTTTACATAATGCATAGTTAAGCTCTGGAGTACCTTTCCTCAGAATTTTATGGATGCTGGAAGTTCTTACGAGTTTCCAAAGTAATCAGATACCATCCTGGAAGAAACAAACATCTGAAGCTAACTGATGTAGCTCTTCTGCTGGATTATACAGGGAATTTTTAAGCCAAAACTTGCTGGATGCTGAGAGAGGGAATAAAACAGAAAAGGGCTGTTACATGCTGGCCCTGCTTTGTACTCTTACCAGGGCACCATGTTGGCCACTACTGGGGGCAGTTTTCCAGGCTATCCTGAATGGTTTCTTCTGCTATAGCGATTATGATATATTCTTACGTAGCATAGGCTGAGACTAGAGTCTTCTGTGTTTACACACTTGACAGGGAAATCCCAGCTCTGGGAAACAGGCTTTTTCCAAGTCTTCGAGCGACATCAGCTTTTAGTGACATCAGATCTCTATATATCATTGCAGAGATGACACTTCGATCTTCATCCCTATTTACCCTTTATTATGCTTGCCATGTGATCTTAGTGCCCTAACAGAGTCTGGGTGTTTAATGTACACTGTGATACCTTGTAACAGGAGAGGAGTCTTTCCTCAGAAAAGCTGGATGCTGAAAAAAAAAATAGACAAAAAGACACTACAGAACGGAGAGTGAGAAGAAGCTGGGAAGAAGTCACTCCTGTTGGAACTGCTGGAAAAAGCAGTTCACAACTCTTAATGTCAAGACCTATGTATGCCATGTCACTCAGTCCAGTCCCAGGCTTTTTTAAATCATACCTCTGAGCAGTTTTTTTTGCTATTTTCTTAAGTGCTTCCTGATTTCAGACGAGTGCCCCTTCTTCTAGCAAAAAGCATGAGGATCCAATGATGGACAACAGATCAGCTTTTGGTGGTGGTTATAGCTCTGTATCAATATGTTCATTCTTCCCTTTTGCAAGGCCATGGGAGGTAAATATTTGGAAGATAATACACCTTTAGGGATCAGTCTGAGCTGCAAAGTACATTTCAAACATACCGATGTCCACCTACCAGTTTCCTCTTGTAGTCCATTCTTTCCAGATGATGCCAGGACTGATATAGCTGAGGCCCTTCAGGTAACAAACTATTGAAACAGTGGCATGACTACACCATGAATTAGTAGAACCAGGATTTTGTACTCCATCCTCTCAGTATGTTGGCTGATAGTGCATTTGAGCATATAACTTGAAGTACTCCATATGACATACAATACGCTGCATACCAACAAATTTGTGTTGGAATTGATCTAGTCGTTTTGAGATCTTTATTCATGCGGTTGAGCTGTGCGAGGAATAAATGTTTCTAGTACCAAATTCAAAAAGAATATATTTTATTGTAGACTAGAAGGTCTTCTTTGGTGGCAGTGCTGGGGATTTATAGCAGTTTACCAAATGCACAAACTGTGTGTGTGTTTTAATCTCTGATCGCTGTACTAAACTGCTTCTATAAATCTTAGGCCTAATGCTGCTTTTCAGTTACACCAACACAAAACCAGTAGCTTCTGTAGTATTTTAAAACAGATAAATTACAGAAGAATCTGTTCCCTTCTTGTCTCAGTATTTCTGAATGTTCATCATATCTATGGGTAGAACATATATGCACTCCAGATTAGTACTTGACCAAGTTTGGCCTTGCTGGAATGCAACTGATAGCCACTCACTATAGCCAGGAAGGGCAAATTCCAGAGATCCATTATTTGAGATGATTTATGTGACAGTTATTGTGGTGGGTTTGGGTGCTTGTTTTGTTTTTACAGTATATTGCTGGTCAGCTCGTAGTATGTGCTATAGTCAGAGCTGTGGATAAAATAGAAAGTTCACAGAGGAAAAATAAGAAAAGAATTTACATTTCATTCATTTTTTGTCTCTGCTGCTTTTACATACTCGAATGCCAAAATACGTTTCTTGTATCCTAATCTACATCAAACTGTCCTACAGGAATATTCATTATTCTTTTATTGTCAGCAAAACACATTGAAACAAGCATATTAAACATCTGGCCAACATACGTTTATGTGGCCCAAATGGCATATTTAAGTTCTGCAGTATGTAGGAATTCCTTTGGAAAAAAAAAAAAAAAAAAAGAAGTCTTTGCTTTGGGAGAGAACCCATTGAATACAAGCTCATATAACTAAGGCAACAGTCTCTGCATGAGACAATGGATAGCTTAAAACAATGCCTGAGAAGTGCAAACTCCTGTACTCAGCCATTAATCTCAGATTAAGTCTAATGAGTACACTTAGACGGTCAGAATTAACCAGCTTCCTGCCAAGCCCCGGTAACTGATAAAGAGACACGCTTGGGTGAAAACTGAATATTGCCAAAAGTAGGAAATGCAAAAGAAGTGAAAGGAGAAGGGAGTAGAAGAAAAAACGCAGACATTTGGGAGGGATAAAAAAGAAAGGAAGTGGGCATGTTTTCATCCCCATAGAGATCTCTCAGCAGAGGATGCAGTTGGTGGGGTGATATTTGCAGCTTACAGAGGTGTGAGAGCAGGCACAGCTCTTTGTGAGGTTGGTGTGAGGCTGCCTGGGAGGTAAATTCCCGGGCATCAGGTCGCAGCCCTGTCAGCTTGGGTTTTCAGCCTCGAACAATTTTCCTGCTGTCAGTACGTTTTAGGGTGAAAATAGTAAGGTTTGCAACAGTGCAGAAGGAGAAGGAAGGAGGTCCTAAAAGCTGAAAAGAGGGGGAGCAGGGGAAGGATTGTTAGTAGTGTGGGCAGCATCAGCATGATGGAAAGGATAATAGATTTCAGGAGGAGTGTGAGCAAGAGAGGATGGCAGTGGGATTTTGAAATCTATGAGAGACCACAAGCAGGCAATGGGGTTTTGTCTCCTCTCCTCCAGTTCACTTACTGCCTCTCCTCCTGGTGCCCTTTACTCCCTGGAACACATGGGCTCCATTTCCAACTTGCCCCACATCCTACATCCCACAAACACCTCTCTCTACCTGAGCATCCTTCTACTCGCACATAGTTTCTCCATCCTATTCATCATTCATCCCAGCCTACTGAGCACAGTGGTTCCTGTGACAGAAACAGCTGCCACAGGGATGCGAGCACAGGGCCAGAGCTAGGAAGACAAAAATGGTGGTGGAAGGTGAAGGAGATGCAAGTGCAAATGGTGATTGCTGTCAATGTAGAGGGCAGCAAAGGCAGCATACAGATAAAGGAGCCCAGGTACCTAGTCTTCACATTCACCATCTAACTTACAGGGGTCTTAAATCATTTTAATACGTCAAGTGACATGGCAATTGACAGGGGAAGGTCTGTTCCTACAGAAAACACATTCATGGGGCACATGTGAGTGTGGGAGTACCTTAGCAGACAAGTTCCCCATAGCAGCTGCCACCTCTCCTGTGGGAGAGCCTGCTGTGGGACCCCAGCCCTGGGCACAGCTGGCTGGCAGACAGGCAGGGTGCAGAGGGGAGAGTGCTGGGAGCACTGAGCAGGCAAGGAGGGAGATGCAGCGGCTGTGCCAGGTGGCAGGAGGTGGGGTGAAGCAGTGGGGAACTGATGTGTTGCACGCAGAAGGTGCACCAGCTGGCAGGGCTGACAAGTCCTGGTCCCTACCAGGCTGAGCAAAGCACGGGCAAACCAATGCAGTGAAAGGGGACAAGGCTGAGACTGAGGTCATATTCACAGCACAGACGTAATTTCCACCACATGTGACAATTCTGCACCTTTATTCAATGTAAGAGTTAAAAGACTTGGAAATAAACAGCAAGAATAAACCTTGGATCACAAACATCAGGGACCACCCAATAAGAAAAGCACTGTTCACTTGGTTTATTCAGTAGTAGAGGAAACCTTGTCTTATTTTAAACTGGGATGGCAATACTGGGGGTTGTGTCGCATGCTTTAATCTCTTGGCTTTGTAAATTTCTACAGGTGTGTGCCCACTTTACAAATTTAACTAGCACACTAGTCTGTTATGGACTAATTAAATATTGCAGTGTTGAGTTTGGGTCTAATTTTCAAAAGCCCCACCAAATGGCTTAAAAGGTTGCATCGTATTTTCCAGAGTAACTTCAGCACTTTGAGATCAAATTTTATTAAAAGTCGATTTCCATTGGGCTCCCAAATCACCCTTTGTACTTTAGGAAGGTTTGTTTTGTATTTCAAAAGCACTATAGCCTAAGTTAAGAATGGGGAGGTCTCAAAGTGGGGGAGTCTTGGATGGGAGAATTCAATGGGAGGTGAGAGAATGGCTGATACAGAAAGGAGCGCAGGACATGCTAGGTTTGGTTTCTTTGGGGCAAATTAAAAGGGGAGCACAATGATGATAATAATAATAAGAGTAACAACAGCACCAATAACAATGAACATGCTGTCTGATGAGCTCTGGTAACCTGAACCACAGTGGTGCTGCTGCCCTCAGCTGCTCACCCTCTCCTCTGCCAAAGCAAAGCTGATGGAAGGGAAGCATGCCTGGGTCTGCAGCTGCCCCTGCACAGCCCACAATGGGCTGCAGCCTACGCGTGCTATGATGAAGCGCTGCTGTCGAGCTGCAAGCACGCATTTCCCTGTTAAGCTCCAGTGGGCAGACGGGCTGGGCAGGGAGGGCACTAATATCCCATCAAACCCATAAAAATCAGAGCTCTTATTTTGAACCACATGAATGAGGAGCCCCTTGTCATGTCTGACTATGTGACTCTCCCATAGGATTTTCACACTGATGGCATCTGAGGGGCTCTTGGTTGGGCAAAGCCCAGCGCAAATAAAC
The DNA here is from genome assembly GCA_016647715.1 of Pavo muticus. Taxonomy (NCBI): domain Eukaryota; kingdom Metazoa; phylum Chordata; class Aves; order Galliformes; family Phasianidae; genus Pavo; species Pavo muticus. The sequence goes on from JACDJE010000131.1 coordinate 1,780,033, forward strand.
ATTTTCAATGAAGCAGAACAAGCAACATTGTGTTAACCGGGAAGAATTGGGCAAGTGTGTTATGCTGTCTCAGGTCATAACCCCAGCCTGGTGTGGTGATGATATGCCGCACCCTGTCCTTGAGACAGCCATCACCCTGTCCTGGGGACACTTCCCCAGCAGCCGAGGCCAAGCCCTGCCCATTGCCGTGCCTGCAACATGTCCACTGCTCTTCCTCTCCGCTGAAGCAGCTGTTGCTAGGGAACTGTTAAAGTCCAAAAGACAGTGTGGGATGAGAGGCGAGCAGCGGCTGAAGGATGGCAGGCCTGAGTCTGGCGGATGGAAGGGGGAGGGGAAGGGAGCAGGGGGGTTCTGGAGAGAAGGAGTAGAGGGTGGAGTGGGAATTCCTTCTCACCCTGCCACAGAGCATCAACTCCCTTCCCCTTGCAGCTGCCCTGGGTTTTAATATACCTGGAAAGGGGCAGGTAGTGTTTCTTTAATATACTTGGAAAGGGGCAGGTAGTGTTTCTTTCTTTTGATTTAGTGTGCTTTCACGTTATATGTTGTACTTAATCTAATTATCGCCCCTTCTTCCATCACTTTCCTCTTTTAATTAAAAGAGAAATTGTTATTTTCACCTTTCCTTTACTCTTACAGATCATTATTCTTTTCCACCGAGGCACTTAAACTGTGGAAGCACTTCATTTTATAAATTCCGATAAAAACAAAACAAGAGCTTTCATTTCCTCTTTGTCCTCCAAATTTTCCTTCTTGGAGATTTCTCCTTCCTGGGGGCTGACAGATGATCTGACTGTGAAGCATCAGGTTTATACAACTATTCACTGTCCAGAGCTACCTAAGCTCGAGTCAAGATCTGCTTTGTTCATCTAAAAGGCGTTTTTCAAAGCCAGCTGAACCCAGCGGCAGGTCATCTTCATGAAACTCACTCTGCTTTAAGCTTCTTACTGCTGAAGCACTACAAATCGCTGCTGGCCTGCAGCTCACCTGTAAGAGATGTGGCTCACATTTGCATCCAGTGATATCTGACTGTCCAGCAAAGTGACCGAACACTGTTAGAGTTGGTATGGATCTCTGCATGGGTCCAAACCACGGTTCAGACGCCAGCACTGAGTACTCACAAAGATGCTTCAAGGTCCCTGCAACCGCAACTGCCTATTGTGTGGGTTGGAGTGTGGTAAGTGATGGCGTTTGAATTAGAGAGAGTTCTAACTGTGGGCAGTACTGTCTGAATAGTGAACAACTATATCTAAATAAAGAATAGGATTATACAGTTCATTGCCAAACAGAAGCAGAAGGAAACAAAATATTCTCAGCAATTAAAAAAAATAATAACATCATGTGAATAAAAGGGTTGGTAACAAGATGTATATTTATGAAGTCATTGAAGAAAATAAAGTAAGCTATGTGTGAAGTTTCCAAACTCAACTGTGGTTGCGATAACTTCCAAAGAAAGCCACGGCTTATAATAAAAAGCTCTGTTTTATTGGCTTCAAATACTGCAATGTGTAACTGACAGCAAGGGCTGCTCATCCAATAGGTAGTATTTCACTTCAACCATCTGGTCCAAAATCAGCCTCAGTTAGCAGTGATTGAATTTTGTTAGTGTTTTGTTGGTCTTTGGCGGAACCAATGAAATGAGTTGGAGGTTTCAGCGCACTTCCTACTGGACAGGTGCCCACACCACTGAAACCACAGCTCTTTGGGAGCTGGCTGCATTCACTTTCATTGGCAATCTCAGCGAAGAGGCTCACCGCTGAATGGAGCGTGGAGCAGTTTCCACACTGATATTTCTTCCTGCAGAGAAGGTCCCCAGCCCTGTGCTGAGGCACTGTAAGGAAAATATCAGGCTCAGTGGCTTCAGAGGCCAGAGCAAGAAAGTTTCTTTCAGCGTATGGACCAAAGGGGATAGAGGAAGATTACCAAACTTGCAGATTTTTTTTTCCATTTTTCCAGGAGAGAAAGTAGTGAAGATGCAAGCCCTACATTAGTGCCTGGTCTCTTGTTCCCAACTTGTCAGGAAGGGAAATTCTGTTTGCTTTGATCTTTAGCGATCTCCTCTGCATCACCAAAGGAGTCCTGGCCCTGCCTGGGCTCCTCTGTAGTGTCTGCAGTTCTTCATGGCCAGAGATGTGGTTACCAGGAAGTCCGTGAGTCACCCCTAAGGATGCACAGAATAAAATGGCTGGATAGGAACCATGTCATTTTCTGAACTTGGAAAGCTCACTCTGTTCTCGCTGCTCAGTGACAGGCAGGAGGACTGACCACTGGAAATGAAGGCTCTTTGGCACATCGGGTTTGGTCTTTACAGGCTATTCACAGTGCTCCATAGCTCATGTTTCTGACTGACATTTAAATTTAACATATTGCTTTCACTTCATCTCCCTCCTCCTGTCGCTTCTTGGCAGGCTAATAAATCCACCTGGCTTTCGATGGCTGCCTGTCAGGCTGCTTCACCCAACCATCTCCAGGCCCTGTTCATTTCCTTCAGCAAGCATGTACATCTTCTACTTTGCTCCTATATTTATTTGCCACTTGGCCTTGCAGTATCTGCCAGACTGTCGTTATCCTCAGCAGACTGTATTAGGTGGCTTTTTCATTAACTTCTTTGCTGATGTAGGAGAAATGCACTGTAGAAAGGCCTCACAAAGGCAGGGTGAGAACATGGTCAGCAGAGTTGGGAGAGAAGGACCACCCAGCAGCTGCTGTGCTCAGGAATTCCTTATTGCTGTGAAAATCCTGAATAACTCATGCACCAGATGCTGGACTGCAACCAAGAGACACTGACATGCTAAAACTCAGGGGGATCTTTTAGTCAGAGAAACATTTGTGCGTAAAGCTAGCTGCAGGCCAGATCTGTGCCTGCAGACCAGCTTTCTGGGTGCCTTCTCCAGCCTCCTCCTACATCCCCAGCAATAAAGTATGCTTTGAATCTTCCCTCTGAAGGAGCCCTCCCGATTCATTAACGATACAAGCCACATTGGGTAGACAAACTTCCTACCCTAGACTTTCATCTAATGCTGAGATCTCTCTGACAGATAGAAGGGGAATCATTCATAGCCACCTGTGTTTTTCCACTGGTTATAGAGGGAGTCTGAATTCATGCTTATACCAGATACCTGGTTTTTAGATGCTTAAACTCAGCTGCAACAAACCTCATTGCTTCATAGTCTCAAGATAACAGACAATAAATGATGGAAGTGAAGTCATCTGAAGTTAGAGTTGTCTTCAGTATTTCCTGAAAGTAACAAATAAACACCAATATTCTACAGCTGGTCAAATTTATTACATAACATAAAAGACAAGTGAAACCAGAATAGGATGTTTCATGTCCAGAAGTGGTTTCTTGGGACCACAGAGTTTGAGTGAAGGAACTGAGTTGTTATTAATTGACTAATTGCCTTTGGCCTGAGCAGATAGAAAAGTGCAGCTGTAGTTGCTATGGATAGGAAACAACAGCGCAGTCATTGGAGTATAAAGCAGTGAATGATTAAAGGTTTATTCGTGCTACCTGATAGCGCAACTAAGAGAACAGTGGTGGTTTGATCAGATGTGGTTGAGAGGAGAGCTCATGTATCAAGAACAGTGTTGCCCTGACCAGAGTAATGGGGGCTGGAGAAGGAAGGGGACAGGCCCTGGAGAACAGCAGTGCTGACAAGGTAATATTTCATAAGAGGGAAGATCAGCAAGGCATAGCCTCAGCACTGAACCCAAAACAACTAAGCATGATTCACTGAGAGCAAAGTTGTCTCTGCTGCCTTCCCCGTGCAGAGAGACTGATACCAGGGGATTTATGAAGAAGTTGTAGGAAGGGCTTTACAGGATCCAAATATAAATGGCACTTCTTGACACAAAGGGATAAGAAATCTGTGTCTGCAGAATCCTCTTCCCAGTCCAACCAGTTTTCTCTGTGTGTTTTTAATAGAGAACAAGGACAAGAAAATGCATTTAGGATGCAGTGGTGTCAAAAGTGGTTGTGTGGTTTGCCACATTGCAAGTAGTGCAACGTAGTAGGAATGGAGCTCTAAAGCAAAACAGCTGGTACTGAGGATTTGACGTCTACGTTGCATACATTTTGGAGGGTTTAGGTTGGTCTAGATGAATTCTGATTCCATGGGCTGAATGCTCACTAGTAAATACATTTCTGAAACATGATTTTCCATTTAAAAGGGAAAGTAAAATAAATGGGAGACAACCAGAAGATTCACTTCAGAAGTGTACCTTTGGAACAAAATAAAATTATTTAGACACATGGTATGTAACCCTAAGTATGCCTCCCCTTCTATAAAATAGAATGAATTATGTTCTTCTGCCCCAAGAAGGAGGATATTATTATCCAGAGTCCATTTATCTGTTGGAAGTGTAGTGCATTAGCAACTGAGGATGAATATGGCGTATTTAGAAACATTAACACTTGGAAAGTGTATAGGAATGCCCTAAAAAGAAACATACCCTATGTTAGCTATACTCTCTGTGCTTTAATGATCCACCCACATCCCGAATGTTGCCTCCCTCTTTTTCAATCCTTCTTTGGCCTCGTGCCACATTTATTTGCACAAAGTAGTTTTTCCTTTGCATTGCGTGTTGCTGAGAGCCCCTTGTGAAATGCTGAGAACCCTCAACGCCTGCTGACTCTGGTGAAAACTGATGGCACTCAACACTCTGTAAAAGAGCACACAGTCTCCTGCCTGTTAGCAAAGGATGTAGAGGGCAAATGGTAGTGTGGGTGTGAGCACGTCCACAGGGAAAAGAGGAAGCAGCTGTGTGTGAGAAAAAAAGAATGACCAAGGAGAAGAGTTGTGTGTATGTGATAGGGAGAGACTAATACAGTTAAAATTGAAGTGATAAATCATACCTGAGATTCCTCCTGAGACCTATAAATAGGAAACTGAAAAGCATTTCCTTCTATTTATTTTATAAGTGCTATAAACTTTATCAGCTTTTAGTATTGGAGACTCGTGCAGTATTTATGGGCTGTTTACTTTAGAAGTTATTCAGAGGTTAGCGTCAGGAGGCTAATGAAAAAGAAAATTGGGATGGGTAAGGAAAAGAGTGCTTTTCCTACAGCCCCGTAGTAATAAATGCATCTCATCTGAGTTGCTTGGCCCTCTTCCCAATGTCCTTTGCTCCAGGGATGCCTGTATTTCTCTGGCAGGTACTTACCCTGAGCTTCACAGCTCCACAGGGGAACACAAAGAGCATCACTTATTGGTAAAAATGAAGAAAAACGCGTGCAGGAATTCCTCTGAGAAGACTCAGAATTGCACAATGGAACTTGCAAAGAGGGCATGCCTCAGAAGGCGTTTCTGTTGCTTGGACAGATGAAGGTATGTAAAGGTCCTCTACATGGGCCAGAATCCAAGGTCTGCCTCGGGTAGTCTCAATTGCAATATAGAGGAAGGCCACTGCAGGAATGTCCTTTTCCAATGAGTAAGATGAGGGCAGTATTTTTGGATGGATTAATAAGTCTGAACAAAATAAGGACCTTCTTATCCCTCACAGAATTTCACACCAAACACAGTCCAAATGCCTAATTTGTTTCTTAGTGTTTGGAAACTTATTTTAACTTTATGTGCTTATGCTTTTTCAGAGATTGCTTATCTATGCTCTTTCCATTCAAAGAGAGACAACAACTGTTTTCAAAGTTTTTATCCAGAGAAAGATAAAATCTCTTCAAATTTATAGATGGAAAAAAAGCATTCCAGAACCTGATGTTATGTAGAATCTTCTCTTGGTAAAAGTTGCAGATTATTCACATAAGGAAATATGAACATACAGTGACAACTGGGCCTAGTTATGAAAAGGAATTCCCTTCAAAGAAAAGGCTGCAAATACAAACCAAAACAACTCTGAAGAGCACATCTTACAAGTAGGATGGGTGAGTGAGTCCCAAATGGGGAAGAGATGGACACCAGACATGGTGTCAGCAAAGCGCAAGGCTTTTGTGCAACTTTGTTGTTTCTGTACACAGCCATAGGGTAAACACTGAGCTAAGAAGAGAACGTAAAAAGGGGCAGCTTGCTCAAATCAAAGGCAGGGAGAGTAGTATATAAAATACTTAATTTGTTCTCCATATCAAGAAGGAGACCAAGGGTTGTCCAATTTACCATTTATAAATACCTTAAGAGAAGTTCCCAGTGCGTAGTAGGTCTTTAGTATGGGAGAGAAAATTCAGACCATGAACACATAGTGGGAAGCTAGACACAGACATTCACACAAGAAAAGAGACCTGCTTTTTTTTTTTCTTTTTTTTTAGCAGTGGAAGATTCCAAATAAAAGACCAAAGTTCTAAAATGATGTACAGTATTTGGCAAATTTTTGAAATCCTCAAATCAAGATCAGATGCTTTACATTTTAACTATATACACAAGTTATTGGACTCATTACTGAAACAGCTGGATAAATGTCTCTGGCATGTGTCAGATTAGATAGTGTATTAATCCCTTCTGTCCCTAAAAATTTAAGTTTGTGAAAGAAGAAATTATTTATTCCTGTAGATGTAAAACATTGTCTTTATTGTTTGACTACAGAGACCTTATCCAAAAAGAAAGCTTTATGTGGAGAGATTCTAGGGAGCAAGGCTTTTTTGCTTATGGCAGCCTGTATATTCTGGGTAATTTTTTGCCAATAGAAATTCAGGGGGAATTATGCCTTCAACTTCAATAAAGATGAGGTTTAAACTGTTGTCTCTGGCAGCAGTTGCCTGTTACCTTCTGAGAAGCTTCAGACAATTCTTGAAATTCAGTGATGCCTTTCTTGCTTGTCACCTAGCACCAGGTGGATTAGCAGAATGCTTTGTGCTTCAGAGAGCTCAGGAACAAACCGTCAAGGATAGTTTTACGGTAACCTATTTTACATATACTGTCTTCAAAATTTCTGCTGCTGTTGACCCTGCTGAAAGAAAACCTGACTGCATTATTTTTAAACCACTATTTACAGATTATTTTTTTTTAATTTACTTGTATGGTATTTGTCAAAAGAGCTGGAAGAAAAAGTTATTTGGGGTAAATAAACCACAATATGTGTCTCCTAAGACTTTATGTCTAGATCAGAAAGTTAGTTATGGAATAACAAAAGGGAGAAAGAAGAGAAAAAGAAGATGTGGTCAAAGGGTACACAGCCAGCATTGTACCTAGCAAAGACTGAAAGAAAAATAATGATGACCCACGGTTCAGCTATTACAGCACAAAAGTTCAGAGAAGGGAAAAGGCTGGAATTACTGGAAAGAAAACGGTTAAATGAATCTGCTCTTTACTAGCCTAAGGAAGATGTAAGTGAATACGTTACTGTTGAAACCAGACACAAGACAGAGATGAGGAACAGTTCTTTCTGGCAGACAGTTTTAGCCACAACATAAATGCTGATCTGCCAGAAGATTAAATCAGTAAAAGGCTACATTTTTGTAAGTGTGGTATATGCACGTTATTAACTGAAACAGTATGATGCAGCTGTCATTCTTGCATATCATGCATTTAAATTCATAGGAAACTTCTCACTTTTGCTTGAAGGAGTAATATGGAGGAGTAAAGATTTATTTTTGTTTCAGATCCTAGGTGAAGAAAGGAGACCTGTGCAACCCCGGACCTAGGAGGTGTCTTCGAATCATAGAATGATAGAATGGCTTGGATTGGAAGGGACCTTAAAGATCATCCAGTTCCACGCCCCTTGCCGTGGGCAGGGTTGCCACCCACATCAGGCTACCCATCCAACCTAGTCTTGAATGCGTCCAGGGGGATAGCCTGTTTTTGCCACTCTCTGAGTAAAGAACTTCTACCTAACATCTAACCCAAATTTCCCCTCTTTTAGTTTGAAGTCATTCCTCTTTGTCCTGTCACTATCAGAGAGTGTAAAAAGTTGGTCCCTCCCCTGCTTATAAGATCCCATCAAGTACAGGAAGGCTGCAATGAGATCTCCCCAGAGCCTTCTCTTCTCCAGGCTGAACAAGCCCAGCTTCCTCAACCTTTCTTCATAGGAGAGGTCCTTCCTGTTCATCTTTATACTCTGAAATAAATCATCAGAAGAGAATGTATAGGAGTTGGTCATGCTTTGCCCAGATGTAAACATGATACCAGAAAGGTCCAGTTGGCAGCCCAAAGACCAGAACCAGCCTTCCTTTCAGCCCACCATGTCTCCTGTGAGGAAGTGGAGAACAGCTGCCTGGGTAGCACACTTGGACCTAAAAATCAAGCACCTTCCCTCAGGGTTAGGAAAAAAAATGATGGTTAGAGTTGCACATGCAAGAAGAGATGGCACCAAGCATTTTCTTTCATTCAAAGACTCTCACCAGCAACCTAGCATCTCTTCTGAGATCAGACCATAAAAGGATTTCTGTGATCTCATCCTCCCAGTTGTGGAAGTAGGTGACCTGTTATGCTGAGGGGGTTAGCAATATTGAAGAAATCCTGAAACAAAAAGCAAAATCATAAAAATAAACAAGGAAAGAAACAAATCCAGTGCCCAAAAGAAACACAAACAAACAAAAAGGAAAATGAAAGACTAAAGACAGCAGAGTGAAGGATATGATCTAATTACTTATGTCTTCAGTGATGGGAGGTGTGTGTTGATTTTACCTTCAAGATGCCACGAGCGTATATCTGACCAAGACTCATCACAAATGAATGCATCAGTAAACACAGAGCCACGTACCTTCAGTGTAGAGTAGTTATTACTTAGGAATAAAGCAAACGAGTCCATAAACACTACAACTACTGAAGTACTTCGCTTCCCATCTGTGACCTAGCATCCTGTGACTGAGAAGCTTGTTCTGTATCTGGGATGCCTTCAAGAGCTCTTTCTAGTGTAGTTTCTGATGTGTAGTAAAGGGTGAGATCGCATCTTCATCCTTTCCTTGCTAGCTGCTGAGATGGTCTCTCATCTGCCTGACCAGTGTACAAAGCTTGTTGTCGAGACCTGCAGTCCTCACAAAAACAGCCAACAGGTTCAAGTGCCGGAGGAAAGAGTGACCAAAATGCAGTGCTAAGAGAGAGCAAAAGTAAGCAAGTAGAGAGCAGGGAGACTTTGGATCCTTTGCGGTAGTCTACAGCACTTAAAGGAATGAAATGGCTGCGTTCTGTGAACACAAGCTCCTTTGGAGTCCCTGGAAGAGCGCAGGTACAGCTCTTCAAAAGCAATGCTGCAGTGCTGTACAAGCCCACTCTGCTGCTGGCTTGAGCTTTGTTCAGTGATGTTTGCCTGCTCAAAGGGCAAGAAAATCCATCCAGGAAAGGTTTGTTCATTTAAAAAGATTATGACTTTGAAGTGAAAGAATCAGACCCACTGTGATGAGAGAAGTGGCGGTTTTGAGGTGACAATAGCTTTCTCACCAGGTGACAAGACCATAAATGTCAATAGGCATTTCATTAGAGGGAAGGAAGGAATGTATAGACTAATAAAAGGCATGATGCTGACAGCAGCTTCTCCTCAGCAAACATTTCCGGCCCACTCATATGTCATACAAGCAAAATTTATTGCCTCTACAGAATGCATTAACCCTTAATACATTGGCTAGGGTCCAGGGAACAGCCATTTCTATGCAAGTTATGTCCAGCAATAGAAATACAAGATTTGGCTTTGGGGAAAAGTCTAGTTATATCCTCCCACTCTGCCAGAGATCATAGAATCATAGAGTCACTAAGGTTGGAAAAGATCTCTACGATCATCCAGTCCAACTGTCCACCTTTCACCGACATTTCTGACTAAACCATGTCCCTCAGTACAACATCTAAATGTTTCTTCAGCAGCTCCAGGGTTGGTAACTCCACCACTTCCCTGGGCAGCCTATTCCAGTGCCTGACCACTCTCTCAGAGAAGAATTATTTCCTAATGTCCAACCTGAATCTTCCCTGGTGCAACTTGAGGCCATTCCCTCTAGTCCTACTGCTAGTGACATGGGAGAAGAGGCCAACCCCAGCTCACCACAATCTCCCTTCACGTAGTTATAGAGAGCGATACGGTCACCCCTGAGCCTCCTCTTCTCCAGACTGAACAATCCCACTTCCCTCAGCTGCTCCTCATAAGACTTGTGCTCCAGACCCCACACAGCTTCACTGCCCTTCTCTGGACATGCTCCAGGGCCTCAGTGTCTTTCTTGTAGCAAGGAACCCAAAACCGAACACAGTACGTCGAGATGAGGCCTCACCAGTGCTGAGTACAGAGGTATGATCACTTCCCTTCTCCTGCTGGCAACACTATTTCTGATACAAGCCAGGATGCCATTGGCCTTCTTGGCCACCTTGGCACACTGCATCTTTCTTCACCTGATCACTAACACAATCCAATTTCTCCTGTCCATACCTATTTTTGTATCCTACAAGCCTACAGCCAGTTCTTTCATCAGAAAAGGAAGTCCTAGTCTTCACCCCAAGACTCTCACTGCAGTCTCTGATAATGGACTGGCTTCTCCCTTGCCCTATTTTCCACCTTGGTCTGAATACTGACTCAGGGTGGCCCTCGAGCAATTTTTCAGACATGGCACTGTGAATGAAGATAAGTGAGGTAATCAGTACGTAGACCTCATAGCCTAAAGGCAACCAAGCTTTAAGCACAAAATGATCTATGGACTTGGGAACTCTTAATATTTGGAACAAGAAAAATCTTTCCCTACCACCTTTTCTTTCATTAATTGCAACCGCTCCTATTTTTCTTGGTGGACTTCCAGAAGATCTCCCAGTGCAGAGTATCCACAGATGTAACAGAGATACATCCATTAGAAAATCTATTCCAGTTTGTGCTCTTTGCTCCTTGCTTCAACACTCCCCTCCTCTCAAGGGGCTTCCTGTCTCCCCCTCTCCCACTGCCCTGGGGAAATGCTGAAGCCAGCTCCTAATTAAAGTGCTCACAATTCCCCACTGCAGCACTGGCGCCAGGCCCTGAAACCATCCTGTATCCGCATCCCTTAGAGACACTCAGCCATGCTCAGACACCTCGCTGCTCACTCCTCCTGTCACAGAACTCCCCAGATTGGCTCCAGCGGGTATCTTCTGTGTTTTCTCATCTGTGCTAATCTCTCGCCAGTGCAGCAGGCAGGGGATGGGGAGGTCACTTGGCAAATGGAGTGAAGTTCTCCCTGCCCTGAAAAAAATGAAAGGGGAAGAGCTGTGAGGGGAGGTGAGAAGGGCTGGAGCAGTGATACAACTCCGCCTTGTGCTGCTTCACAGTGACAGCATTTCCATTTGACTTGCTGTTGTCCTTTGCTGGGGTCTGATGCACTGCACAATGCATGCCACCCAAATGACACTGAGCATGTAATCCACTTACTGCCCAGATTAGTGCTTTACAGGCACCATGTCTACACTCACACAGCCAGCACGCATGCAGTGGATGGCCCACCCCACAAAGCAGCACAAACAAGTCCTGTCCCATGCCTCTCCCCATGCATGCTCTGCCCACCACAGGCACAGTCATGGTCCCCCACCAGAAAAGTATATATTTGTGAGGGCATCTTTTGTGCAGCATGGAAACACTGCTGCTGAACGCACCATGCAACCAACACACACATACCCCTAATGCAGCCAGTGCCCACCACACAGTGGTGCTATGAATAATAATAATGCATATTATAATGCTCTATGTGGAAATACACACCTCAAGTGTCCTTTGGAACAGGGGGAATCTCCACTCATATTCATCCTGAGAAGACTGTAGCTGCCTCACACACCACAGCATCACTTACGATACATGATAAATTATCACATCATTTATGATGTCCAGCCCAGGAAATGCACCAAAGGAGCTGTAGAGTTGAATCAGACAGGGCCCCTCTTCATCTGGTGTGTCATGCTTTAGTTTTGCAATTAGAGCTGCTCCTTATTGGGCTACACAGGAGACAGAGTCATCGCACCTCTGTTCTCTGAACTAAGCAGAACTCCACTACAGGGAGGCTTTTCCTGATATATCTGGAACTATGTACCATAGTATATTATAGTCCCAGTAATATACTAAAGCATCATGTAAGTTTTAAACCTTCTACGTAAATCCTCATCAGATGTGAATAAGTGAGCACCAACTTGATCAAAATCATACTCGTATACAAATGCACATGTGAAACATTTATTCTTCCCACCAGCCACACATACAAGTTCTCTGGAGGTGCCAACTAAGGTCAGTTGGTGAAAAACAAGCCATGCCTCACAACTAGTCAAACTGCACTGTGTCGTTACAGAAAGTTCAGTGGTAGGACTAATGTGTTCTACAGTAATGTTTTCACATGTATATGAGCCACTTAAGAGCATAAATCTTATTTGTACAAGGAAAGCAGAGCTTACATAGCCTAATGAACCTCCTGCACCAGTGTACGTGAAGTTCGATCTTGCCACCTCATGAGAGGCAGCAAGGGTGGGCACTTCCTGAGTGGGGAGGCAAGCAGGAGGTAGAAGCCATCCTCAGGGCTTGGCTGCAGGATGGGCAGGGAGTTCTGCTTCCAGAGAGACAACACAAACTCAGGCACAGCCCCTGGCTTTCACCCCTTGGCCTGTGGGCAGGCTGCCTCCTTTCCCCTGGCTCTGAGACAGAAAAGAAGCAGAGGGACAGCGACTGTTCGCTGCCACCAGAAGCCTGCTGCCCTAGGCAATTGCCTGCTTCAGCTGTGTGTAAAGCTGGCACTAATCGCACCTGGCCTTGAATGAGGCTTAGGCTCAGGGGACTTCGCTGTTTTGGAAATTGTTAACCTGTATTTCTCTTTCAGCTGTGGCAGACGAGGAGACAATGGGGCAAAAGGAGCAAGAAAAGCCAGTATAGCTGGAGTCGCCCAAAAGTTTTTAATACTATGGGAAGGTGGAAGCACCTACTTAGAGATTCAGCCTAGCAATGTCATAAAATTGCTATCAGGCGTTTTGAGAGAAAATCTCCGTGAAAAGAGAAAAATAGAAAATAATTTAATCAAAATGTTCAGTGAAGCAAGTTGAGTTTTCCTTATCGATTACTGCAAATCAAACTATTTCATCCCAGAATAAAAATGGCCTGGTTGACAGTAACGAAATGTTGAGTTTGCAGCACCATTATGGTGTCTTGTAAGAATCACGGCATGAAGTGACTTGTGCTCCTATTTCACGCTGTTTGCTGGGGTCTTCAGTTGGAGCGTGCCTCCCACAAGACCCACCAGTGTCAGTCAGTAAGTGGATTCTATCATTGCTGCAGCTATGTGCTGCAGTGCATCATGAGCCGTGATGTCTGGCAGGGGTGCTTGGCTCTCAAGGGAAATAAAACAGCCTCCAGCTCTCTCATAAAAAGGAAAACAAATGGAAAAGATGAGTGCAGAAATACATTGAAAGCAACAGGCATGTGAAGATCCTTTCAATTATAATCTCTAAAGCTGGAAGCTTACATACTATTTTCTTTGCTGATGAGTGAGTTTGCAGCCAAATACTGACCCCATTAGACTGGAACCGTCAACAAGTCTATGAAAATAACATAGTGTTAACCAAAAGGCTTAACAATAGCTTATGGTTGAAGTCATTATAGATAAACAAACATGACTATCAACAATCCTACCAATGAGAGGCACTTAAAGAACAATTAGTCATTGTTTCACCCAATAAAGAATCACCAGAATTGACAGGTTTAGATAGAAGTAGCTCTTTAAAATAGTTCTTAAATAAACATATATCTCGCTGGTATAAGAAGTTGTACAGACCAGGAACAGAAATGGATTCAAACAGGGAATAAGCAGTTTCACAGCTGGTGACGATGGAACGTTATAGTCTCTCTATATTGAATATAGTGATATTTCAATTTCCTTACTTTATAATGGTTGAGAGCTGGGAAGGTTTGTTTAGAAAAGACTGGTCATTATTTATTTCCTCTCTTCCCTGTAGCTTTTCCTCAGCACTTAGATCTGGACACACTGGAAACATACAAATGAACAAGGCGCTCTGACTGCCCAGCACTGAGATGTCAGTTTTTAGGTTCCTGCTACCCAGCAGGGCACCAGCATGCGACATGTGCTGTCTTACACTGGAGTGAAAATGTCACCAAGCATCAGCTCAGCCACATGCAGCCGTCTGATGGTAAGAAATGCTGTGTTCCCAATAATTTCTGTCTCTCCTCTCATCGAGGAATAACTATCATCTCTCCCCAAATCAAAACATAATCTGCTCAACAGGAAGCTAATAAAAGAAGTGCCATTCTGAGGGGAAGAATGACAGGGAAATTTTTAGGCACATAAATTATTAATAAAAAAGCCTGTTGTTGTTCAAAAATAGTCCAAGCTGCTAATACATCATTTGGAGTTGCTTTCTGGACAACAACCAAAGCAGGCTGTCTAGGAAGGGGACTGCAAACCTCATGCTTTCATTAAAGATGTGAGTAAGACTCATGCCAGAGACTGCAACAGTCTTGTTACCTTCTTCTGTGTGAAGCTACACAGAATGAAATTCCACTTAGTTACTGAATAATCTGGTTCAAAATAGAACCAGATTTCTTCTGAAAAGATAGTCGTCTTCCTATGCAGATCATCACTAGTCTTAACAATCTACAATCAGAGAAGAAGGTGGCTTTCATCCAGCATGCTAAAATACCTCAAAATAAGCAGTTTGTACTGCTGCTGCTCCTGGGTGTTCATTATTGGAGCTACTTCTATTTGCAGATGTCCAAAGCAGAGATGTGTCTAAGGAAAACAGACTGACATTCCCAACCTGATGTGTCTATCTCCAATTTCCTGCTAATCTCGTGCAAAAATCTACAAGAAACAAAAAGGATTAAATTTCTAGTCCCTGTACCAAAGCATATGGGACCCCAAAATCCTTCTCTCACATTCCCATGCTGCCAGTCATGACCAGCCATTAAAGGCAGAACCAACTCTATCCTAGGAAAGCACAGCCTTCAGCACTGATTTTACCACTGTTTTTTTTCCCAACAGTATTGTCCAGGTCAATCAGCACTGCAGCACCTTTTGAACGCAAAGACCCAACAAGCTGCAGAATTCACAGCTACTTTAGAGCTAAGCAAAAGTACTGGGAAACCTCAGTGCTGGTGCACACAGACTGTAGCAGGCACCAATGCCCCAGATACCTTCAGAGCTTGATGGGATCTGATTTGGCCCTAAACAGCCCATCTTAAGCTATCACCATGGAAACCACCACGTTCCTGGGCACAAGGCCACCTTTTCTTGGGACAGTCTGGTTTTCTTGAAGCTCAGCTAGAAGTGATTATTCCCACAACAAAAGCGGGTAATACTCTAAGTAACAACATACAGACTACAAACAAATTCATCCTGTATTTCAAGGAGGAATTTGCTGGCTGTTGTCAAGAGGAAAAAGAGTGGGCCTGCTGAGACATGGGCGCCTTGTGAGAATGTTGACCTTACCATTTCTCACCAGACCTGGGACCAGCGAAATGGTAAAGGTAATACCTTCTAATAGTAGGCATAGGGAGAGGCATAACAAGATAACAAATATCCCATACAGCAATATGCTCCATGGCCATTTTGTCGACAAGGCTGAGCTGTGTGTGCCTTTCTCACACAGAGACATACCATATGTTTTTTGCAACCAATTATCTTCTCCACAGCTAGAACACATTCCCCTGCTAAGGCAAAACCTGCAGCTTCTGCTCCCCGTCAGAGTCTCAGAATGAGCAGTGCACTGACAATTTTGTCCCCCAGGGCCAGATATCTAAGCCCAAGAGACTGGAAAACACCCACACAGCACCAGTGAAACACCAAATCAAACAAACCTGGAAGGAGAGGAGAGCTGCCAACTCCTCAGAAACGCTAACAAGAAAAGCAAAGCAAGGCAGCATGTTCCCTCCTTGCAGCTTCCAGTTAAAGTGTGCCATGACTGCAGCTACCAAGATGGAAGATCAGGTTCAGGGCCGGGCTCTTCATTACCTGGCAGTCCCATGCCATCAGGATGTGCCGATCCCACTGGTCACCTGGAGATGAAAGCACTCTCTCTCAAGAAATTGCCAGAAGGCTCCTTTTGGTTCTCCATTTTGGAAACAAAGCTAATTTTTAAGACATTTCTGCAAAATGGAACAGGCATAACAAGGGCTGCAGGAGTGGCACAAAAGTACCCAAGATCAGAAGTGTTCTGCTTTAAAGAGATAAAGACTTCCAAACATCAAAAAACATTCCTAATTTTGAAACAGGATTGCAGGCTTATTTTTTGCCATTGCTGAAAGAAAGAAAAACAAACACCTATGCACGGAAAGGCTGAGACAGACAGAGAGGAGCAAAGTCCTTCTCCCTGCGTTCTCCATCCCTGCATCAGTAACAAGCAGCCTCCGGAGCCCAGGACGGGAGAAAGGGAATGGTAGCAAGGAGTACTGAAGGAGGCATTGGCATTGATGGCTCATTCAAGGCAATGTGGGTATTGAGCAGACTGCAAAGAGCTGATGTGCCATCCGGCACACCACAGAGGACAGCTTTGAACTACCAGTTGTAATGACATGTTGCAATTTACTTGCAAATCTTGTGTGGTTCAGATAGGATAGAAGCTTTGCCACCACAGTCAGTGCAAGTGGGAACAGCCCTAGGGAGACTTGGCAGTGAAATCCTATTGTTACAGGGTCACCACAGAGAGGTGTCAGGCATAAACTCTGTGAGTATGGCTGCCATCTTCTGAACTGCTTTTCTGCAGGTGCTCAGGAGGAAGCAGATTGCTCCAAGGGGCAAACAAGGCTGGAGCTCAAAAAAGATAGATCCAAGTGCTAACACAAGACAAGATGAAAGACCAAGGGTTTATTTTTGATTTGTATGCTCTCCACTGATCTGTGACCCACTCTGACCTCTCCCTCTGACCCCTCACCTCCAGCAGTTAGGGGGAGAATTAGTCACTCTAAGTAAGGACACAGTCCCTACAACTGAGGTCTGTGCAAGTTTCTTTAGGAGCAGGGGACTGTAATTCCCTGCAGCATGTGCTGTAGGTCATGGTGCTCCTTCTGTTGGTCATCCATCTTCCATGATTCCTCAGCAGGACGCCTATTTGTTGAAGGGTGCTCATTTCAGAATTGATCTTGTCACTACAATAGGAACGTAGGTTGTCCCTTCTGAGCTAGCTGCCCTGTTATTACCTCATTTTTCCTAATGAGCAGCAGAAATAGTGAGTCAAGTTTTGCAAGCCTGATACTCCATTAACGCTGCTGAAAGGATGAGACACTGCCCATGAGTAGCTTAGGGTATGCAGAGCTACAGAAATTTTGTTCTGTCTTATGACTGAGCTTTGACTGGACCAAACGCAGCTGGGATCAAATGACCGACTTCTTACTAAACAAGAAGTTAATCTCATCAGAGGACTCGATCAACAAAGGTGGAGTGCATTTCCTCAGGGTCTGCCCTGGTCCCATGGGAGGGACAACAGGGACAGAGAATTGAAATGGATGGCTTCTCCCACTGCGGCCTCCCCAGATTTGCAATTCAATTCAATAAAAGGTGGAGCATGCTGCTGAACTGCCTTTGAAAGGGTCAGAGGGTTCAGAAGCAGCAGGAGGGAAATGGAGGCAGGATGCAAGCAAGAGAAGGGACAGCATTATTCTTCTTCACTCCAGAGTGAACGCTTTGCCCCAGGGGCAGGAGAAAGAGCACCTCTCTGATTGAATTACCAGCAGGACCAGAAGAATAAGCAAGTGCTGGATGGCTGACACCCATAGCATTTGGCAGGCATTGATGTGACTCAAACAAGGATGAGCAGCATCTTACAGTAAGAAAACCTTTGCCGAGGGTACTGGAAACAACCATTCTACTCTTGTGTCCACATCCCTGTTCTACCACCTTCCAAACATTCATAACTTTCCAAGTTACAGCAAAGGACAGAGGCAGTGTGTTATACCAAAGCACATAAGACAGATTAATTTTTTCCTGAGTTGCAAGAGGCTACTGAGACTGGCCCAGAAATATGTACTGCAGTGTGCTGGGAGACCACTTTGGCTTAACCCCTTGCCTCTAATCCCTGGAGAGAGTGAGGTATTGTAGTAGGCAGCACTGCCTAAGAGCTGAGCAGCTAGCATGAATTACAGCACAGTGATGAGAGCGATTTAATACGCAGACGGAAGAGGACCTGAAAAGGTCGTGGAGAAAATCCCTTGATTTAACCACTAAAATGTACAGAATTATTAGTAAGCAAATTTGTTTCCTTGAAGTTTCAGTTTCTCGTTCTTGCTCAAATTCAGACAATGCTATTCACAGGAAGTTAACGTTACCTAAATCAATCAGTACAATGCACTAGCTTGCAGTGCATTCCTGTCCCAAATTTTTGAGGGCAGAGCCAGAGCTAGGGATTGTCTGCACCAAGTGACTACTCACCTGGATGATAAGGAATTTTAAAATCATGCACTTTTGCTCATCTGCACATCTCTGGATCAGGAAGGAGATTGCTGGACGTGGCTCCTTGCCTGCTGTTGGAAAGGGTGTCAGGCAGGATGAAACAAGTGGGTCTTTCCAGCCTTCAGAACTCAATCTTCCAGGGGTTCATTTCTTTCTCATTCCTTATTTCTCTCATTTTATATTTTTATTTTCTTCTGACGGAATTCTCTCCTGTCCAACACTGGATATCTTCAGGCAGCATTGCTTACATCTCTTTCCCGTAAATCTTTCTTAGGATAAAATGATAGTCAGAATAAGCAGACGTATCAGTGCCACTATGTCCCAGCTCCATTTTCCAGTATTGGCCTGTTCAAGAAGAGTACAGAAGAACTAAGTGTGGAGCTTAAAACTGAAGTTTAGCATGAGAGAGCAAGCTGCAGAATGCAATTCTGTAGTAAAAATTGCAATTCTGTGGTAAAATCTTCATGCTAGAGCAGGTATAAACTCAAACAATTTACAGAAAAGGGGAAAAGTAAAAAGACTAGAAAGTATAAAGTCTAGTCTTTATCTACTTGCTTTTATAATACCTCCAAATGGCAACAGTCTTACACAGTCCTTTACCTACTCCCTCTAGGAAGGATAATGCATGTTTTCTGGCTTTATCTTCAGAGCTTAGCAAGGCAATTTCTTGATTTCTTCACCACTCCCTAGGGTGAGGCTGGAAGCTTTATAAACCAGATTACATACAGCACTGCTTAGCTTCCGCTAAAATGGCACCTCCAGACTAAACTAGTCATCTTATGGAGTTTGATCTCTCCTAAATCATTTCTCTACTCAACATCCAAGCAGGAAATACGTTTTTCTCATCTTTCTCCTATGCACTGATTTACCCACTTCTAATGTATTTCACAGCAGTCTGTATCTAAATATTTAGTGAGTAGGGTTCATATGTATTGCAAATCATATCAGAAAGCAAGCCATCTTTGCCTAGGATCAAGGCCAAAGCCAGAGCCTCTTCATTCTTCTCCATTCACCAGGATTTTACTCTCATCTTTTCAGAGCACTGTGACTCAGGCAGCCTCAGCAAAGTACAAATTCCAGCTGCTCTGATCTTACAGCTTCAAAACTCAAATATTCCTATTTTCATGGGTATATGCTTCCCGTACTTTGAATTTGCTTTGAACTTTGGGTTTGAACAAACTTAGGAGCTTCTGGTCATAATCAGTGAGATTTCATCTAGCGGAGAAAAAAAAAGGGGGGGGAGAGAAAGAAAAAGGATGTTCTTTATGGATCAGACAGAAAATCAGCCTTGGGTTCAGTCAAAAAGGTCAGATGAATTTCCTAATGAGCCCTGCCTATGTTTTAAGCTCGCACTGACAGTTGCAGCCAGTCAAATTTCAGTCCATTTCAGGTTTCATTTTGAATGTTTCGTGCACTTCTAGACCTCACGATTTTCAAAATATATAACTTGGTTATTACTCCTGATTTAAAGAGTAGATATAAATCATATCACAAAAGAAGATGGCCAGACTGTTAAATCTCTTCTCAATTGCTGAACTTTGAGAAGGTGATTTTCTCCATAATATGCTGAGGTTATTTCACATGGAGGTAAAGAAGAAGCCACAGATTTCTATATGGTAAAGCTGTCTCAGCTGGGTCTTGATCTTGAAGGTTTCTGCATATGGAGGCAGGAACCTTAGTTTGGTAGAAGTTGCTGTAGGTGCCCACAGGTGTTGGGACCTACCTGTAGTGTGAGACTTCTGATTTCACTGGCTTCTGCCCCACACTACCAAACATGTTGCTTCTTGGGCAGCAGCACGTCCATCCTGAGAGCCATCCTGAGAGCTGCCGCAGAGTGCTGGATGAGTTTCAGTGCATGATACGAGAGACTGATTATGATTGTGGTCACCTGAAAGGAAAGCATATCAAGGGCTTGCACTCACAAGGCAAGGAAGCCATGGTTGTCTGATGCCAGCAGCATCCCAACTTCCTGTGTGCTACCATTCTTCCTGGTCAAGGTCTTTTCTCCCATTATTCCTCCCTTGTCTTTTGCTACTTTCTAGTTGTACGAGTCCATTATAGTGCAGCTTTCTAGTCTTTCTTTGACAGGTTCAGTCAAAGTATTTCTTCTTCTCCTCTTCCTGGAGGCAGTTGCATGTGACCACTTGAGCAGACGGCATGTGTTTCACTGAAGCCTGAATGATGCTTATGCAATAAAGAGAGATCAAGATCTGAACTGCTTCTCCAGTTTGCTTCAAGCTGATGGATGGAGAGAGCATAAGCATGACACAACAAATCAGGGGCCAGCGCTTCAACCAATGCAACTTCAGTCCTGTTCAGACAACGTTTGCAAACTAAGCTGCTTTCTGCTTTTCCCAATAAGTCAAAGCAGGTGCACAAAGAGAAGAGGGGTAATATCCATCTATGGAGATATTCGCAACTTGCCTAGAGTTGTGAATATCTCCGTGGAGTCAGATGGAGTCCTGAGCAGCCTGATCTGACTGGCCCTGCTTTGAGCAGAAGACAGGAGTAGAAACCTCTAGAGGTCTGTTCCCACCTCCATTATTTTACGATTCAATCATCTTTCCAGTTTGGCTGACACATTTTTGGGCAAGAAAAAAATTGGAATGCAAAGTGTTCATTATAAACATACATATATAAATAAGTAAAAATAGATATATTCTCCTGTATAACAAATCTTAGTCTTTTTTTTTTTTTTTTTTTTTGGCTCTAGAAGAGAAATATGAATTCTATTTTAGCTGAAGCTAATGCATCTCTCTTCTGCTTATACAAACTGGGTGAAAATATTCTATTATGTCTCATGTCTATCTATTTTTTTTCTAACATTTTTTAGCTATCTCAAAACAACTCAGCTATACCATAGGCCTGAAGTTCAGCTTCAACTTGGATATTATTAGTATTTCTGAAACAGAAAGGGTGAAGGAATTGGAAAGAAGAAAATTCCAATTAAAAGTAGGAAGTGTGGAGTACAAAGAAAGATTGTGAAATGATGACGAATGAGTACAGGAAAGACAAGCAGAGACTGTCAAATAAGCAGCAGGAATGCAAGGAGAAAGATACTTTAATTTTAAAAAATTTGATAACTATAGCTAGTCAGAAACTATTTTTTTTTCCTCTGGAAACATTTTTACAAAAATATGAATTGCTAGGATTTTTTTTTAAAGACTCAACAAAACTACCTTTCATCAAAGACAAACCATTTTCAATACAAATAGGAAAGATATCTTTTCAAGTGTTTTCAAATTCTTTTATTTTTTTAATAAAGTATGAGGGAAAGAGGAATTATATAATTATCATAAGAGTCACAGAACCATAGAATGGCTTGGATTGGAAGGGACCTAACAGACCACCCAGTTCCAACCCACCAGATCAGGCTGCCCAGAGCTGCATCCAACCTGGTTTTGAATGCCTCCAGGGAACAGCCTGTCCCAGTGCCTTACCACTTTCTGAATAAAGAATTGCTACCTAACATCTAACCCAATGGGGGACCAAAGTTGGCCCCCTTCTGCTTATAAGATCCCCTCAAGCACAGGAATGCCGCAATAAGATCTCCCCAGAGCCTTCTCTTCTCCAGGCTGAACAAGCTTAGCTTCCTCAACCTTTCTTCATAGGAGAGGTGCTTCAGCTCTTTGATCATCTTCGTGGTCCTCCTCTGGACCCGCTCCAACAGCTCCACATCGCTCCTGTACTGGAGGCCCCAGGCCTGGATGCAGTACTTCAGATGGTGCCTTATAAGGGCAGAGTAGAGGGGGACAGTCACCTCCCTCTTTCTCACTGATGGCCACTCTTGATGTGCACATTGTCAAATGCTTTTGTTGCAGGAGGGCCAAGTGACAAAATGTTTATTTTCTCCCTCTCAGTATGTCATTGCAAAGCAAGATAGCTACCACTGGAAAGACTGGCAGTGGCCTGGTTCAGAGGATTCTAGCCTGGTGGCTCGGCCATGCTTTTCGGGAGTGGGAAAAATTTGGGTTCCAGTTCCTCATGCAGAAGGCTGAAATAATCTCCTTGCTGACATTATCAGCTTCTGTCTTCTCCTTACTCATACTTCACATCAGCTTGAATTTGCACATTATTTTGCCATCTCAGAAACTACAGCTCATGGGACACAATTCAACAGAAAAAGAGAAAAGAATTCACCTGTCTCATTGCTGTCACACTTTCTTTATTCAGCTTTTCATCTATGAGAACCCTCAAGTCCTACTCCACAGGGCTGCTCTCAATGAGTTCTTCTCCCAGTCTGTACACATATCTGGGTTTGCCCCAACCCAAGTGCAACATCTCGCACTTGGCATTTTTAAACCTGAACCATTGTTCATGTGAGCCCACTTTTCAAGCTTGTCCAAGTCCCTCTGGATGGCATCACATCCTTTTATTGTGTCAACTGCATTAATCAGCTTCACCTTAGTGTCATCAGTAAACATGCTGAGGGTACATTTGATCTCACTGTCTATGTCATTGATAAAGATGTTGAAGATCACTGGTCCCTTGATGGACCTCTGGAGGATACCATTCTTGACCAGCCTCCACCTGGACATAGAGCCATTGACAACTCTCTGGCTGTGACCAGCTAACCAAGCTTTATCCACTGAATAGCCCAGCCTTCCAATCCATACCTCTCCAACATAGAGATAAGGATGTGGTGCAGGACCATGTCAAAGATCATACACCAGTCCAAGCAGATGACATCGGTTGCCATCCCTTAGTCCACCAAAACCATCATTCCATCATAGAAGGCCACCAGATTGGTCAGAAATGATCTGCCCCTGGTGAAGCTGTGATGGTAGTCACAAATCAACTCACATGTGCCTTAACATCTCATTCAGGCTGGTCTGTTCTATGACCTTTCCAGGCACAGAGGTGAAGCTCACCGGCCGATAGTTTCCCACGTCTTTGTTTCTCCCTTTCTTGAAAATAGGAGTGATGTTTCCCTTTTTCCAGTTACTGAGGACTTCATATCTGTCAACAATTTCAAGGTTGGTTTGGCTCAATTACGTGACTTGATGGGGCAGAGGGACCCACAGACCCCCGCTCCAGGAGAGGAGGAAGGGGGGTAGGGAAATGGTCCTAAGAACAAAACAGCAGCAACGAGATAAGGGAGAAAACTAATTTACTAAATATGATAGCGGAATGCAAGATAACACAATATAATATAATGTAATTTCAATTGAAGCAAATTAATCAAATAAAATGAGAGAGTGTCCAAAACCAAAGGCCTTACTCTAATGTTGAAGGTGAGATGGCTAGGGAGCACACACCACAGTGATGGGCAGTAAAAGAAGGGGGGACATCTCGTGACTCACAAGCAGTTTTATCTTTCCCTCTAAAAGGAAAATGGAAATAGAACAGTGGAAGTCTTCTGGGATATGTAGTTCTTCTTCTCTTCTGAGAGCCAGGCATCCGGAAATATCAACAATACACAGAACAGGAGCATTAACTCCTTAACTCCCAGTGCACTACATGATGTTATGATGTGGAATACTGATAACAAAAAATCGTAAAACCATGACAGTCTCACAGCCATGACTTTTCAAATATGATGGAGTGGCAACCACATCAGCCAATTCCTTCAGGACCTTAGGGTGCATATTGTCCAGTCCCATAGACTTGTACAGCCTCACGAGGTAGTCTCAACTTGCTCTGCTCTTACAGAGGGAAAGATTTAGCTCCCTTGACCCCCACCTAGAATTTCAGGGCCATGAGAGGCATTGGAAGCCTGACTGTCAATGAAGACCAAGGCAAAGAACTCACTGAGTACCTTGGCCTTCTCCATGTCTGTTGAAGCCAATCCTCCCTTCTCATTTATTGGAGGGGGTACACCCTCCTTTGCCTGTCTCTTCTGACCAGTGTATTTAAAGAAACCCTTCTTGTTATTTTTCACATTCTTCACCATGTTCAGTTCCATCTGCACCTTGGCTTTCCTGATTCCACCACTGCATGTTCAGATGGTATCCCTGTATTCTTCCCAGGCCACCCATCCCTGTTTCCACTGCCTATACTTTTTGTTCTTTTTTCTCACTTAGGCCAGAAGGTCCTTGCTCAGTCATGCCAGTTTTCTGCCTCCTCTGCTTGATTTCTTCTGCTGGGGAATGGAGAGCTCTTGTGCTCTCAGATAGGTGTCCTTAGGGAGCTGCCAGCTCTGTTCCACTCCTTTGTTCCTAAGGACAGTTTCCTAGGAGATATCATCTGATAATTCCTTAGACAGTCCAAAGATTCCTCTCTTGAAGTTCAGGGTCCTGACTCTGCTCTTTGCCAGGCCCACATTCCTCGAGATCATGAACTCGACCGGGGCATGGTCACTACAACCCAGACTGCCTCCAGTCTTAGCCTCTTTAATGATCTCATCTGCACTGGTGAGCATCAGGTCCAGTAAAACTTCACTTCTGGTGGATCTGTCCAATACCTGGACCAGGATGTTATCCTCAACAGATTCCAGGAGTCCTCTGGATTGCTTGCAGCCCACTATGTTGTCTTCTCAGCAGACATCTCAGTGTGAGAGCCTGCGAGTGTGGTATCTGTTGCAGCTGAAGCAAGAAGGCCTCATCAACAGGCTTTCCTTGATCAGGTGGCCTGTAGTAGACCCTGACCACCAGATGTCCTTTATTGGTCCAGTCCCTAATTTTAATCCATAAGCTCTCAGCCTGGTCATGGCTGTTTCTCAGAGGCAGCTCTTTGCAGTCTGTCCAGTTTTTAACATAGAGGGCAATTGTCCCATTCCTCATGCCTTGCTTATCCCTTCTAAAAAGCTTGTAGCCTCTGATTGTAGTATTCTAGTTGTGTAATTCATCCCACCACATTTATTAAGTCATAGTTTTTAATTGCTCCATGATTTCCAACTTCTTCTCCTTACTTCCCGTTCTGTGTGCATTGGTACAGAGGCACTTCAGCTGGACTATTGGCCACATTACCTTCCTGGAGGAGCCTACTGCCAAGTCTACTTCGATAAATCTGAAGTTTTCCCCTTTGCTTCATAAAGTGACAGTGTTCCCTGGCTTTTTTCTGTCACTTGGCAGCACATTCAATTCCTTCATCAAATCTAGTTTAAAGCTCTGCTGATCAGCCCAGACAGTTTGCTGTCCAGTATACTCTTGCCCCTCCTGGTCAGTTGTGTCCCATCCAACACTGACATGCCTGATCTATTGACTGTGTGTCCTAGATCATAGAACTTAAAGCCCTACACCATCTACACAGCTGTTCATTCAACTGGTCTGTTCTCTTCCTTCTGCCTGGATCCCAGTCTCCAGCTGGGAAGATGGAAGAGAACACTACCTGTGCTCCCAATCCATTCAACATCTTTCTTTTAATATTTTGTAATTTCCTAGTTTCAGCCAGCTTAGAAGAACAGAAGCAGATAGTAGTCCTCCAATTTTAACATACCTGGTAGCCTCTTCCTCATGTCCAGAATGCGGG
The DNA here is from genome assembly GCA_016647715.1 of Pavo muticus. Lineage (NCBI taxonomy): Eukaryota > Metazoa > Chordata > Aves > Galliformes > Phasianidae > Pavo > Pavo muticus. The sequence goes on from JACDJE010000131.1 coordinate 1,805,696, forward strand.
ACTCTGGCAGGCAGCAAATCTCTTTAGAGAGGTTATCCACATGGCAAATGGGTGCCACGGTGTCCCTCAGCGTGGAGTCTCCAATAACTAAGACCCTTTGCCTTTCCTTGGTGGCACTGGTTCTGACTTGGGTCCTCGGTTAAACAATCTTGACGTGGTTGGTCCTGTCTCCCTCATCTTGAATGTTTTTGCCATTTGCCTCCTCAGGGCTGGTAGCTTGCTTAGCTTCTTCCCCCTGCAGGAACTTAAGACAGGGCTGTTGGTCTGCCTGCATCACTGCACAATACCACGCATCAATGTCTCTCTCTGATTGCTGGATACTTCTCAGCCTGGCAATCTACTCACAATCTACTCACCTGCTCAGAAAGTTCATCAAGCTCAGCACACTTCTTTCCCTGAATAAGTTTCAGACGTTTTATGGAGTAATGTCAGCTTAGGGCAGCTTGGCTGTTGTCAAAGCATTATCCAGCATTGCTATTTCACATTTGATTGTAAGAATTTTACACATATTTACTATTCCTTAGGAGGAGAAAAGAAAACAAAGCAAAACGAAATAAAAAACAACAACACAAGCAGATTACAAGGAGAAAATGATTTAACATCTGAAAAGATAACTGCATAGATTTACAAAGCTACAAATACCTTGAGATCAGCCTTCTTCCTATCGTTCCTCTTCCTCTCCCAGCAAATTATTCTCAGCTTTCTCCTGTGTTTTCTGCAGCCATTAACAAAGTCTTCCTCCACTACCATCAGATGAGCTCTTCTATGCAAAGAAGCTGGGGCAAATAATCCATCATCTGGCCCCTCTGCAATTCATGAAATACTCAGCACCAGGCAGCTTTACAATGCAAAATGCTGACTTTCTACTTTTTCCTAACATAAGACTGTGGATGTAGAGGATGAGGTTAAAATCATTTATTCAGAATATTTGCTGAAGAGCTATGTTGGGAGAGGGAAAATCCAGGCTAACCCCAAGTCATGAGACACATCAAAAGCCCCAGTTTGTAAGAGTTACCAATCAAGCTAATTGGCGTTATCTGGAGTAGGAGGGGAATACATGAAATGAAGATCCATCTTGAGGCCGAGTTCCCTCCCTGTGCTCCATATTCTCTGCTCTTTTTCTTGCATTAATTTTCTTTATCATTATGCCATTAAGGCATGGCAGCCTAAGGGAATGCCTGGAGCAAATATACGGATTCTTCTTACATTTTTGCAGGATCATACACCAAAGATGTGCTTCCCATCTTTGTCTATGGGACTCTTTATTAAAATGCTTTCCAGGATTATTCCTGCAGGTTTTTTTTTCTGAGGTTTTGTTCTTCTCATGAGGAGAAAGTCAGCTGGATAAGCTGGCATCATGCAGTTCTCAAAATATTTCTGTTTCCAGAAGGGAGTGCAGCAGAGACTACAAACAATGACTGTGGGAGGAGGAGGGAGAGGAATGGATTTGCTCATACACTTTGCTTCCACATGGCTCAGCCCTACTCTCCAGTTGTTGCGACACCTTTGTGCCACACACACCGCAAGTCTGCATAGTCCTCCTATGCAGCCTCACCCTCCCTTATCCACCATTTGCTACCCTGAGCCATTGTATCTTGCTTCCAGCAGGACTATCGGAGAGCTATTGTTGCTGTTTGACAGATGAACGTGAAAAAGGAAAAGACAAAACACTGTAGTAGTTGTGATCTGAGCCAGAATTCAAATGCTTAGGGGAATTTCTTTGCCAAATTGGTGAACAAACAAACAAACAAACTTTTTTTTTAATTTTTTGCTTATTTTGGTTCAGGGAAAACATTTCATTCAGTTTAAAATGAAAAAAATTCTTTTCCATTTTCAGTAAGCTTCAAAATGAATGACTGCAGGCAGACATTGCTTTATTCAGTAGTGCAGTGCTAAGACGCACAAAGCACAGAGGGGCAGCATTTGCCATCTCTGGAGACTGGAATACTCAGGTTTTCCCATTTTAGGTCTACGTCCTCTGCCACGGAACTTTCTTATGCAATTTAAGGTCAGTCTTCGCATTGCTCTGCTCTGTACTACACATGCAATGCATGTAGCCAATCTCTTTATAAATCCAGCAGGAGAAGGATTTAAATATGTTATAGAAAAGTGGAGCAGCTCCAGTAGGAGGGTATAAAAGAGATTTACTTCACAAAATCTCAGGTTGAAATGTAGTTTCAAGCCAGTGAGGCAGAGGCAGGGATAGAGTCTGTCTCTCCATCAGCGTGAGTGAATGAATGGAACAGACAGCTAGGTTAACACGGGCCCTTCCTCATCAGCCTCTACTTGAGGAATATTAGGCAGGGAGGAATGAGAGGAGGAAATAACTGTTTATCTATTCAGCAGATTTGGTTATAATTATTGTATGGTCATGACTGATTTCATGATCATTAAGAGATAGTATATTTACCAAAAACATTTGATTTTGTTTCATTATGAGTTATGTGCAAAGCTCTTTGAACCAGGGACAGCACTTCTCACATTCAATACAGTATTGCACAGTGACACACTAAAACCCAAAACTTCGGCAAGGATTCTTGACACTACATGGATACCACATCCAACAGTGAAAATGCTTTAAAAAAAAACAAAAAGAGAGAGAGAGAAAGAAGAAAAACCTCAAACCAGATCACTCTTATCCACTCTTATCCTGAAGAGTTCTTCCCAGTCTGTTTATTCCAAGATTTTTCATTTTGCATAAAATAGTTATTAGTCCAAATGATACTGACATTTGATAAATGTGGGTTAACTCATTTCCTAAAACTCCAATGAAAATCTCAGCCTTAGGGGAAGGAAAAAGCAAAAACGTTCACCTTGGGAGGCTTCAGCAATATTAAGACAGGCATCCTGAGGCACTGCAAGTGGTTGGGGAGGTGAGTAGTAAGAGCAGCATTTCAAACACAGTTTATCAGCAACCAAGGGGCAAAAACTCTGAAGAAGTAAATAAAACACTTCTCAGTATGGCAACAAGGCTAACTGGGAACTGCTTTGCCTCCCATTCAGACACTGCAGACTCACATGAATCTATTTGTTTCCCCATTTACCCTCCTGTTGACAGGACACAGTCTGGGTATGAGCCATCCTGGTTGTGCCAGGTACCTCAGAAGGCAACTGGGCAGCCCAGCATAGGTTGTCCTCTGCCTCTCCACATCTGGAGCAGGTAGATATTGTTGGTTCATTCACTGCATCACTTTCAGTCAGGCTGCAGATGAACTCCATTTCAGTTTTGCTTATAAATGCTTTGTCTCCACATTGCCGATGTTCCCCAGGAATCTGGCTCTCCTTACGGCACTTTATTCTTTAATGACTTTTTTTTTCTGGAATTAAAAATAATAGTAATTACAGAAAAGGTCCTCCTATGCTGTTCTGAATAAATGAAGTCCCTTTGAGAAGAGCTGTTAGCAAAAATGAAATGAAGATGTCTTCTGCCATGCTGCCCACAACCCTGTTGTATCCAATCTACAGTATGAACTTTCTATAGAGCAGAGATTTTAACATGACAAAATCTGATCGTGTTAAATTATGTAACACTCACGGTCTAATATGCGCACTCCACATCTTTAAATCTCCATTGGCATGACAGGAAAGATGTACGTGTTGAACTTCGATATAAACTTGAATGTTCTTTTTTGTTCTTCCTATACAAGTTAAATTAAAAGCCATTAAGCATGCTTTTTGCATACAAGGAAATACAGCAAGATGTGGAGCTGTATGGTAAGCGTGTGTGCAATTGCTGTATGGGGAGTAATTGAATCAATGAAACCTGTTTGCAACACTCAGTCTGCATGTGCAAGGATGTTGACTGAATTTGAGAATGAAAGGTGAATGACCGGGAATGCCAGCCCTGCGACCCATGCGTGTAGAACAGTGCAAGCTTCAAGCTGTGCAAGAACCAGCTCTTCCCAAATCTAATTTCAAGCACAGAACTCCTTAGAAAGCAAAAGAGAATTTCATTTTGCAGGACTCAAGTGCTCCCTGAGCTCCTTACTGATACTGGCAAGCAGGTTGAAATATTGCCAGTAGATTTTAGCTTGGTTTCTAAGGAAACAAGGCCTTTGTGATTGCACAGGAGCATGTGCGTCCATGTGCGTGTACGTTAGCCTCTCAAATGCCCTTCACCTCCAATACCTTTTGAGCTCATCAACCAATCTCAAGCCAACCTTGCTGAAAGATATGAGCACTGGAGACACAATATTCTTACAAGTGTCACGAAAATATGTGCTCACACAAAAGATGTGCTGTTCATTCTGCCGCTGACAAGAAAAGCTAACAAACTTGCCCTTTTCAGACTTCAGGGAACCCAGGATACTGGAGACCATATTCCATTATTTCTGCAGCTTGTGAACATGTTTGTTTCACCTTGTTGAAGCATTATCTGACATCTGCTGGACTGAGCCCACTGAAAGGGGATGATCGGCAGCCATTGTCCAGTGATCCATGCCGGATGCAAGGTGATGCTGGCAAAGGGTCCCTGGATTTTCTAGTGCATCAGGTCTTGACTTGAGTCTCATGTGAGGGGGCTTTGGGCCATTGGACTCCCTCGCCTGGGAGCATTATTTGACCAAAGTGTCTCAAATTCCCTGGCTTGGGTGTTTTCTTGTTGCTTTTCCCCATGCTGACTCTGCTGTCTAAATGTATCCAGAGAGCATCTCTAGGAGGGAGGGAACACGGGCACCAACGAAGCGGAGATGTGCTTAATGCAGACACCATTAATAAATCACTGATAGTTAAGATATAGATTGGGTGATGGGTGGCAGATGGGAAGGAGGAATGTCAAATTGCTTTTCTCATATAGATTATTGGATTAACAAGGAAGCAGCGGGCGTGTGGCAAACCGGTGTAACAAATTACTATCATAAAAAAAAAAATGGAACTCATCGTGTGCTGGTAATAATGCCATGTTGGCCATTAGCTCTCTGGAGAGGTACTCAGCGCGCAACATCCGTCTTCTGGAAAAGAGACGGCCGCTGGACCACCAGGATGAAGAAGGGCCCCATTTGCTTTCCCTTCCCCCTCCCCCTGCCTCCTAGCTCAGAGCTCATGCTGTAAAACAGGGTGGCCAACAGCAGCGGCAATGAATAATCGTCGGAGCTTTTAATAAGCACTGCTAATTATTCCCCCCTGCCTTTGACAGGGCTCCTGCACTCCCCTGCATCAGCGCAGACGATACTGGCGTGAGATCAGTAGGCAAACAGCAAACTGCCAAGCTGACTCTGCTCTTGGGTTCCAATCCTGATCCATCTGAAGGCAATGACTAAAATCCTGTTTGCCTTTAACAGAAGCAGATCAAGTCTTAATTCTCCTGCTGTTCCAGCTGCCCAGCACACGCTCCTTGCCTGCAGTTCAAGAGTTGCATACCGCCATTATGCTGCAAACAGTTCCTCCTGATACACGCTCAGTGCTTCAAGAGAAGCCTCAAGCTGGCTTTTCTCCCTTCTGTCAGAGTCGCCTAATACCAGCAGTGAGGTACAACAGCAAGAAGAGAGCCAGCACAGCAGGAGAACTACAGTCTACAGGTGTTGTGGGAATAATAAGCATATCTTCTAAAATGTAGAAATTCAGTAATGGTGAAGCTGTGAAAATCCTATGTGGAGAAGAAAAGGAATGAATAGAATAGAGTGGCACAGCACAACGTAGCACAGCCCAGTTTGATCACTGGCCTGTTCTTGTGGGTTCAGTCACTTGGTTCCACAAATCTCTGGTTCAGCTTAGGCTGGGTAGAATCATGTTTTTCTTCCATCCACCCACCATGTGTCTGTGTTTGGCCACCTGTCCTTCATATGGTAGGGGCTGCACCCCCTCATATTAACCCCCAGCCAGTCTGTCCCTGCAGAGCTCCTGCATGCTGCATCCAAACCACACAGTCAATGCATGTGAAAAAGGCTCTACCCAATCCTCATGGTCCAGACTCAAATAGCAAGCACCATTTTTCTGCTTCCCACACCACTCCCTCCCTTCCTTGTCAGCCTCATTTAATTGCTCTGGAGACAGCAGAAGCCAGAAATCAATGTCCAAACATTATCAGACTATTTCTCTTAGCCTTACAACTTGCTAGAGCTATAGAGCAGGCTAAATCACACCGTGAGACCTTCCTCTCACTTGAGTGCCTTTCTCATGTGAGCAGAGAGCATTGTTGCAGCAAAAGTCAGCTGCTGACCTGTGCAGAGTGCCTGTCTGCAGGCACTGAACACCTTTCTGCATCACTGTCCTACATAGGCAATGAGGTCGGACTGTGCTGCTGCACGACTAAGCCCACTTAATGCGTAAAATCAGAAGTGAGCTGTTTGCCCAGGCAGTTGGGCTCTCTAAAATCCTTGTGATTTTGTTTAGCTGCTGATCTTTCCAGTCCAGGCTCATTTTGGCCAGAGGACTTGGAGAACAGGCTGCAGAAGGGCCAGAGAAAGAATCAGCAGTTTCTCTAGTTTCAGTGGTCAACCACCACATCAGAAAAAAACAGTGGCTCTGTTAGTCCTCAAAGGCCTTGATGGTGATTTTCCTGAAGAGGCCAAGGAATAATCAGGCCATGGAGGCCGGGACATCACAGGCAGACTTGACAAGGCCACCAAGGGCCTCCTGGTTCATATCAGCTCAAATCTTGTACGTGATCTGCGATCAATTGACTTCCATTTCCAGAGCACCTCCCCAGACAAAATTACCATTTAAAACTCTGTTAAAGATGTAGCGTCTGCATGTGCATGTATGTGCTCCTCTGTGTGCATGTTGGTGTGTCCATGGGTGTCTCGGGGCTGATGGAAACAGGTTTGGGCTGTCATTACAGCCAAGCCGCAACCTACCACAGCTCTCCATGGAAACTCTAATCCCTGTGAAATAGGATCTTTGTTTGTTTTTGTTTTTAAGAAACCCGTAAAAAATAACTGAGAGATTGTAAGGCTAGATAGAAAGATTGAAGAGGACAAGAACACAACTATCTTATCTCACAGACTGCCCCAGCCCCAGACCAGTCAGCTGGCTTTTAGGACTTGCTTCTGGTGATACTGGCTATTTATGTTTTCCACCAGCCTCTGTGTCAACACATACCTCGTCTGCTGTCTCTCCTTTGTCAGTTTAAAAAAAAACCAAACAGATAAAAATGGAGGACAATTTCATCTCCTACTCATCTTCCCCCATATAATTTATCCTGGATAGATGAATAGAAACAACGAAAGTGGTTTAAATGTGAAGTGGAGAAGTTGTTTGTCCATCACATGCTTAAAGAAAAAAAAAATAGCAACAACACCCACTGATTATGCAGACAATATTACAACCTTACAATACACTGCTGAGTGGAATGGATATAGGAATGATAGTAGCATGACATACCAGTTGGGTTTTCATTTACTAGCTAATCTATAGCACCAATCATTACTCACTACACTCACAAAACAGAGAAAGCAGGCACAGCCCCAACACCGAATTTCTCACAGAATTTCACTGTCTTTGTTGTGGCATTTGAGCCACAGCTTTAGGGCTGGAATAGCAAATTCTGGGTTTCCATTTCCTGCCTAGAGTTTCAAGTCTGTTCTATTCAAGAAACTGGCCATCTGCAAAGGATTTGGTGCTTTCAGTTCCCTGTCCAAGGGGACAGACCTGCTACCAGTGTGATGTCACTTGCTGTTACCCAATGCAGTGATGCCATCGCAGGGCTAGGTGCTCTCAGCAAACAACAGGCAGTAATGTGAACAGATGGAGTGCTCAAGTACTAAACTAGACCTGAATTAAAGGGGGAAATAAAATACAATGCAAAAAAAAGACCCAGAATACATCCCAATTCAGTGCTCCAAGGGTAAAGGCATGTTTTCATCTCCTGAGGTGCAAAGAGAGCACAGCATGCAGTGCGCGAATGGCTGTGGGGAGGAAGGAGCTAAAAGATGGACATTTGTGTTTCCCTTGAGATGCTGCTCCTGTGCAGGGGGAAACACAGAACAAAGGAAAGTTGGAGGTGGAGGAAGGTTGGGATCGACCCAGCCATGTCTGCTTTTTTTGAGAGGAAACGAGACACTTTCCTGCTTAAAATCCCCTCTGTGGTAAAATCCCATTTTCTGACTGAAGAACATTTTTATCTGAAGTATATGGGTGCGTTTACTCTAAGGTCACTTTGTCAGTGAGAAAAATGTCCTGTTTTGAAAGGGAACCGGTGCCCTGAGGCTTAAGACAAAGATTGTATAGCATATGAATTCCTGAGTTTCAGCCCAGTGCAAAATGGCCCATTTGCAGCACAGAGCAGCAGACATCATACCAGAAACAGTAAAGCACCACTAAAAAACATTTGATTTCGGTAATTAAATAAATTTGTTTATCGAGCCTCCGAGGTATGTATGAAAGTATGAGGTCATGCCAAGTATATAGGAAGTCTGTTTTCTAGCACCCAGGCAGGTTTCAAACAAAGACTTCAGCAGCAGAATCTCTAAAAAAGAACACCAACTTCTCTAAGCATTTTTTGAAATCTGCTTGTCCATCTGTGGACCGTGGGTTACCCTTGCCATTGCGGCAGGTGGCTTCAGACCAGAGAGTCTTCCACCATACCTGTGGCCCAGAGACAACCAGCCCAGATGGCTTCTTCCCGGTTAAAAGTGCCGGATGCACCTGCAGGACTTAAAATGTATAGATTTTCAGGGAGAATGCTAATCTTTTGAATTTTATCTGTTAATTAACTGGATGTCAACTGGAGAGTACAGGTGTTTGGCAGTTTCATGAGACACGCCACAGAGTCAGCAGCTGCCGTTGTATTGCCTGAACCTGCCAAATGTTCTTTGCTTGTGGCCCAACGCAGAGGGCCTATACTGGGGGTAACTCAAATGCTGTGACTGTCCGTGCTGCAGTGAGTTTTTAGTCAGTCCCAGCCATGGAGGAGGACAAAATCTCAAACTGGTGAGCCCCAGCAGATCTTGCCATTTGGTTTAGGACACTGTGGTCCCAGCTGTCTTTCTGCCTGAGGTCCAACATGACCACAGAGATGCCCCATGGGACATATGCCAACAGCTCTGCCCCATGGAGCTGGCGAGCTGGGGAATAGGGCAGGCTGGAGGTTGTACCAAAGTCTCAGAACCCCAGAGCTTCCCCTGCCCCAGTGTTGGAGGTGCTTCATGTGGGTAATGGTATTGTGGGGGTATCAAGGGTTGTTCGTCCTTCACAAGCTAATTCAGAGGTCTGCAAGGTGGCACAGCATCTTCACACCCCATCCCCATTCCTGCCAGGGCTCTGTGTTTGAACGAAGTTTTGGCAGCTCATGAAAATAGGACTGAGGGAGGTAGCAATGGGACAGGCGAGAAACATCATATTCACTTGAAAACTCCAGAACCTTCTAAAATTTGTATCACAGGTAACCTTAATCATGCCATTCTTTGGAATACTTGACTGTAGTTTTAATAATATTCTTTTCGCTGTATATGATTTACTACAGAAGAAAAAAGGAAAAAACAAACATTTCTGTCATGTATTTGACAGCATTGGAATAACGTAAACGCATTCAGGTTGGATATTAGGAAAAATTTCTTCTCCAAAAGAGTGGTCAGGTGCTGGAAGAGGTTGCCCACGGAGGTGGTTGAGTCACTGTCCCTGGAGGTGTTCAAGAACTGTAGAGATGTGGCACTAAGGGACATGATTTAGTGGAGAAATATCAGCGGTAAGTAGATAGTTGGACTAGATGATCTTGGAGCTCTTTTGCAGCCTTGGTGATTCTATGATTCAATGATTCTTTAAGAGATGGGAACAGACCTGAATGCCACTGCTCCAGTAGCACTGAGTCCAGGAACTAAGCAGCTATGAGTGACTGCAAGAGAACCAAAAGTTTTAACACAAGCAGCTCCCCTTATCTGAGATCCCCCTCCCCAGTCTGTCTTCTCTTCCTTGGTTCTGTCTGTGGTGGGTGTTCTGCTCTGCAGCTGGGGGGTAGCTGCTGGGGACTGCAAAATGGACCCATGTATAGACCTTTACACTGCTTCTGCTACCTCTACCAATAGCTTTAAAAGGAATGGTCTTGAAAATGGTGCAACAGATTATCAGAATTGCTCATTGCCCTGTCATAAGCATAGAAAAACTATGATTGCATTTGAGAGGAAGCAGAGGTGCAACGCCAAGAGGATATACAGTGAGCATCAAGGCTTGATCTTTCAAAGGAGGCTTAGGAGAACAGTGCGTCCATCTCTCCCTGAGCTCCTCTGAAAACCCATACCTCCTGTCAGGGATGATATCTAGCATTCATCCACCTACTTTGTCTGCAGGAGGCTACAAAGTGCCTGACGTAAGCACAGAGCTGACAGAACAGCAGGGTTCCCTGGTGAGGCCACCAGAGCAGTGAACAGACAGCAAGGTCTTCTTTCCCCCAACCCCTAGCTGATTAGCATGCTCAAGAAAGGTTTTGGGTGTGCAAGATATCTGTAAGGCCTGCTGCCAGCTTTTTTGCAAAGCACTGATTTTTCATGATGTGAGTTATCACTTTCTTCTAGTAATTATTGATAATGCTCTTGGATGAATTACAGACATTTAAAAATGAATTAGATTGCCTGTGTGTCTGTCTCTCCTGTCCCCTTTCTGTTTCACCACCACAGGATCTCCGGCTTTGAAATGTTGATACATATTCATCACAGCTTCTAAGACTTGAAAGGCATAGCTAAAGGGAGAACTCTGATCAACAAGGATGTGAAAACAGCAACGAAAGCAGGATACGTGGATGCAAGCTCAGTGAGTAAGCAGCATTTGAACAGTTAGCACAGCGAACGAGGCAACAGGAGATCTGAATTCTGGTTCTGGTTCTGCTGTCTCTGATGGCTGCAGACAAGAACGTGTGCCTCAGCTCCTCTAGCTGCAGGATAGATGCAGCAGCAAAGCTTGAGCACCCTGAAGCATCATGCTAATAAAAGCAGTCTGAAACAGGTGACAAATTAATCCAGCTATCACCTTTCTTGTCACTTCCACTTGTCAGACTGATGAATCCAGTGAGAAATCATCGGGAAAAAAAAAACAAGCAGTTACCAAAATCACAGGTGAAAGCCTCTTCTGTTCATAGTATCCAGAGCAGCATCCATGTGGCACGTGGTATGCATCCACTTTCATACAATCATGCATGTGCACACATGCATACATGCTCTGTGCTTGCATAGAGCTAAGTTTTGTTCTAACTTGTGTTGAAGATTTCCTAAACTAGAATTTAAAGCAATGATGAAAGGATGTTTGGGGGGATCTTCCAGATCTGTTCCTACAGATTGGGATGTAGTGAGAAAAGGTAGGTGAAATATGATCTTGTATTTCTTAGGGCCATTGCAATCGTGCAGGTGTGAAAAGTGAAGCAAGCTGCCTTTGTGCCAGTGGAGGATCACAGTACCGGCATGATCATTTGGATCTTTCCTTCTTTTTGACTGCAGTTTCTTGTGCGCATTCCTTTGATGTGAAATTGTGTCCAGCACCAGAAAGGTTTTGGTTAGAGGTCTCCATTTAGAGCATAAGACAGAAAATCACACCAAGTAAGAATTCGATTATTAATCTGGAAAAATCCTTCCTAACCAAAGTCTAATCAGAACTAGTGAGAAACTCCGGCTTTTAGCAAGCTGGCAATTTTTTGTTCAAATCAGTGTGGTTGAAAAAGCAGGGCTGGCTGTGACATCTGAGCGGTTCTATCTCTCCTTGGCACAGCTTCAGAATGCAGAACTGTTGCGTTTGGGACATCTTCAAGCTCTTGTGTCAAAGCTCGCTCACCTGTTAAGGCTGCCTAGTCTATTCATTTTACACCCTTGCAATTGAAACACCACTTACAATTCTTCTCTTTCTTCCTGAGGATCCCTTTATGCTTATGCTAAATATGATGTTGGTGAAAAGTATCAAAGTAACAGCAACAAGCCTCTATGCAGAGCAGGTTTAATGCTAGCAATGCTTGTGTAAGCTTTTTTCTTACAGCTCCCAGTGTTAATACATTTCAGATATTCTCCCCAGAGAAGAAAGAGTAGCTTGAAGCTCATTCAATTTCTAGCCTTTCTGCCAGGCTTGCCAGTGAAAAAAAGGAGACAGTTTCCAGCAGTGGTGGTATTTCTGACGTTCACTGATCGAGAAGGAGATGGACTGGGACTAGGTTCATTTCCTATCAGCTGACAGCCAGTCAGCACTTGATAGAAATTTGCAGTCCCTGCTGGGTGTGGGTTGGACTCATATTGGCAAACTCCACATGAAAAGGCTGTCTAACCCATTACTAAACTGTTGATCCCCCATCTCCTGTGAGGATTCATTTTATAGTCTTTATGAGTAGCTCTTGATGTAAAATGGTTGGGACTACAAAGATACAAAAAAGAAAAAGCATGTATGAGAGAAAGCATAGCTCTTTGTTTCTAGAAGCACAAAGATCCATTCCTGAACTCTCAAAATATGCAGGCTGGATAATGAACAAAATTTGATTTACAAAGGAGATGTTCTTCTGTCACCTGCAGAAAGGTCACACCTGGAACATACAGGCTTTAACCATCACATGCAAAGATGGATACAGAGCAGGTTTCCAGGAACTCCAACCAGCTGCAGTCCCCAGGGGCATGCCGTGAAGTTTTAAAGAGTTGGGATTTTTTTCAGTTAAAGTGGGAGTCCTTCCTTCCCCTCATGCACGCAGAAGAGAAACCAAGTGAGAAGCAATTCTCAGGCAAGCAAATTGTCATACACAAGAGCATTTGGGCTGAGCACTTTGCCTGTTGGTAGGAAAGCAACCTGACCCACCTTATCATGAACCCCTATCAACCCCAAGGGAACACATCACTGGAAACTTTATAACCCCATCACAGAGTAGAAATCGTGTAAATTCCAATCTCTGTTTTCCTCTGAGTTTCTCTTGGGGGTTTCCTCTGCCCTGCTCTGCAGATCCCTATACTCAGGGTAGAGCTGGCAAGATCTGCCTGCTAACACAAATCAGGCCCAAGGCACTGGCCCGATACTCAGCAGCAAAAAACAACTTAGTACCACAAGGCCAATGGCTCTGTCTCAGTTTTACACCAGAAGACAGCATGGTCTGAGTGCAGTGTTAGGTATATTAAGAAATTTGTTACTTGATTTACACATACGTTGACAATGCACTGTTGACTGTTTGGAGTGCCATTCCTTAAGCTGTCCAAGAGGAAGCAGCCAGGGCAAAGGAGCAGTGGTTTGGAGTGGGAATCCTGCTACCTAACCACTGGGATGCCCTTAAGGCAATATCACTTTGGTTTCCCCCACACAAGACTCAGAACACACATTTAGGCATCCTCTGTTGAAGGGGACTAACTATGCCCCCAGTGTTATTAAAGATGCTCCTTATTGAGGTCATGCGTGTGGCAGCTGATGCTCCTTCATAAACGATCACAAGTAAATCAGTGTCTTTGACTTACAGTGGCAAGATAGTTCTGTTTGATGACAGACTGCTTTAATGTGTCTTTTATCAGTGCCTTTCTGCCAAGATAAGGAGACTGTCAGAAAGATATCAGCAGTGGTTTAGGGAGAGCCTGCTGCTGTTCTAAATTAACAGCAGGACAGCCTCCATATACATCTCTTGGTGGGAGGTGCTAATGGAGGCTTGGCCACAGGGACTGTGTTACTCATGGCACCAGTGTATATGCTCATAACTACTAACTGTATTATCTCTGCCGAGTTATTTTCTGAGGGTGGATTAAACTCCAAGTAGGCTGTATATTCCCTTCTGATAACAGGCTACCTCATCTCACATCACCTAGGTCTGCAAATACTGACAGGCTCAGATTACTGTGAAGAAAAGAAACTCTAATCTGGAGCAAAGGAGAGTGTAAGTGAATATACAGTTGTGGTTCTAAAAAAACCCAGAGGTTCCTCTGTATCCACATAGCAGATCACATCTGAGTGGTGTACCAAGTACTGGAGCTGGTGGAACATCAAAGTAGAACATGATCTCCCTCTATATTCTTGTGAGACCCCACGTGGAGTCCAGTTCTGGGGGCCTCCACCACAAGAAGGACACTGAGCTGTTGGAGTGGGTCCAGAGAGATGATCAGAGGGCTGGAGAACCTTCCCCTACAAGGACAGGCTGAGAGAGTTGGGGCTCTTCAGCTTGGAGAAGAGAAGGGTCTGGGGGAATCTTATAGCGGCCTTCCAGTACCTGAAGGGGATCTACAGGAAAACTGGGGAGGGACTTTATAAGGGCATGTAGTGACAAGACAAGGGGAAACGGTTTTCAACTGGAAGAGGGTAGATTTAGACTAGAGATTAGGAAGAAGTTCTTTACAGTGAGGGTGGTGAGACACTGGAACAGGTTGCCCAGTGAGGTTGTGGATGCCCCCTCCCTGGAAGCATTCAAGGCCAGGCTGGATGGGGCTTTGAGCAACCTGGTCTAGTGTGAGGTGTCCCTGCCTATAGCAGGGGGGTTGGAACTAGGTGATCTTAAAAGTCCCTTCCAACCCATCCATTCTATGATCCTATGATTTTCCAATTTTCTAATAGACTAGGGTCCACAGACAGCAGTGCAGGGTACCAAAAGGCTTAATTCAGACTTAAAACTACAGTGTGGGTCCTTGTTGATGTTGGGGGAAATGGAAACACTGAAGATGGGAGTGTGAATTCCAGGCCATTGGGAAGAAGGATAGTAAGTCCCAAGCTAGTAACTGAAGGAGCTAGTTACATGTTGTGATGTATGTTGTGATAAGGTATAGCCATGGGCCAATAGAAGTGGCATGGGAAATGGTTAAATAAATCTATATGAAAAGAGTTCATTGTCCATGCGAGAATGCATGCATATGCCAGAGCCTGGATCTGTGCTTCTGGCTGCCTTCCCAAACCAGTGCACAAGGCAAAAGGGAAATTATGAATCTATTTCCCCAAGATTGTGGTGAGGGTAGACAAAATGGGCATACATTTTTCCTCAGAAGGGAGAGGCTAGCATGTTTTCTTTTATCCATTCAGAAAGTCATGGAAGTAAACAAAATGGTAGTCTCTTCTCACCTGGACAATGTGACTTTCTCATTGCAGTGCCAGTGCCTGTCTCTGTCAGGCTGCTCCAGAGGCTCATAAACCTGAGCTGAGAGGCCAAGACCATCAGTGCTTCTTCTTCATATCACCTCATTTCAGCCATGCAAGAGGATGTCAGGGGGTATCTGAGCTTGATCTCCTTTCAGTTCAACTGGTGTGCCTCACTCTACGTGCGCTGGTATGCAGACATGTTGTCACCAGCCCCAGCCTCAGGCAACAACAAGTTTGTCCCTGTTGGCAAAGGCTGTACTCCCAAAGTGCTGAAAGATGACTCCAGTGGCTTCTGTAGGTTCCTTCTTCTGTTCAGTCTCCTGCAGAGGGAAAATGCCTTCACTGGCCAGGTCACAAGCATTCTCCATCATTAAGGTCCATCATCCTGTGATTGCAGCTACCTGAGGAAAAGTGAGTCTACCTGGCTGCTTTCAAACTTCAGTGTGCTGCATGAGGTAGCCTTTAAACAATGCCCAAATCACTCCATTTTCGTAATCTGAGATAGGTCTCCTTCCTTGTCTTCTCTGAGGAGGAACAGAAAGCTAAACTGTTACCTCTGTGCTTAATTCATTCATATATGTAATAGCTGTTCCTTTGAGTTGCTGACTCAAGACCCATTCTGATTATATTAAACAGAAAGTTTCTCATCCTTATTCTCACTTTCAGTATTAGACACAATTAATACTTTCATTGACTGACTTTGGGCAAGAAAGTCATCAGCAAAGCAGCAGAGGATCATGAATATATATGTATGCATATACATATATATCTTGTGTATGTGTGCATGCATGCATGTCACCTCCGAAAAATGAAATTCTTCTGTATGCTAATTTTTCTCATTGAGTTTCCAAGACAACAGTGGTTGCACTGGTCTGATTTTTTGGTCTGATTTTTGGATGGTCCTGTGTGGAGCCAGGAGTTGGACTTGACTTGATACTTCGGAGTCCATTCCGACTCAGGATATTCTGTGATTCTGTGATTCACTCTGTGCTGTCCCCATTTAACTCCCTGCCCCCCTGTCTTCAGAGCCAGCTTTAGAGCTTGTAAACACACTGTGTTTAGGTTTTTTACATTTCTGTACCTTTTCCACATGTTTCTAATCAACCATACTGGACAGCCCTGCCACAGGAATCAGTGAGTATCAGCCCACAGAGAAGCAGCTAGCTCAGAATAAGCTGTATGTGAACTTGCAGAGAGCATCAACCACTCTGGAGTGGTAGCTGTGTGAACTTCCTTTCTCCATGTTGCATGTGGAGTCACTTATCCCATTTATTTTGCCAAATAAGAAACCTCACTTTGGTATGGGTAAAAGCATGTCCCTGACTTTCAGACTGTCCTCTTCACTATTGCCTCCTTCGTTTCATAGAATCATAGAGTGGCCTGGGTTGAAAAGGACCACAATGATCATCTAGTTTCAACCCCCCTGCCACAGGCCGGGTTGCCAACCACAAGACCAGGCTGCCCAGAGCCACATTCAGCCTTCCCACTGTGTCAGTCCAGCTCCTTTCTTCCTTAGCTGAAAACCCAGATTAATTACCAATTGCACAATTCTCCTTCCATTTATCCCCTTTTCTGTCCTGCAGCAAATGTTACCATAACCATGAAAAGTATCAATTCATAGAGTTTAGGAAGATGCAGCAGGAAATCAGGGACAAAACAAAATTTCTAGATACTAGTACGAGGTAGCTGCTCAGACTTCAGATTTGAAGGAAGCTTCTTCACCTTCTTTCATTGTTTGTAGCCCTCATTTCTTATCAGTCCAGAAGATCAGACTCACTCATGGGGGACATGAGTACTGGCAGAATATAATCAGGTGCCTATGAAAGCAGCCCAATTCCTGTGGTGTTACAAGAAATCATGAGAGAGTAATGGAACACTCTCTGGAAATATTCTGCAAGGAAGCTGTGAATCAGACGTTTCTGCTTATCTCTTATCAGGCTTAATTTTCCTGCTCTTTAAAAGAAGCCTGTACTGAAAAACAACAGAAAAGCAGACCCCAGGTCCAAGCTTTGTTTAGAACAGTTTGGATTTGGTGGATTCAAAAACCTGTCCATGATAGGGACACATGCAGGTCTGAGAAATCCCTTGGGAAATGTGATCTTCCCTCCAGAAAGCTGGAAAAAGTGCTCATCTTTAGTGATGAGGGAAAGTAAACAAAAACACAGATGCTCCAAAATACTGCCCAGAGGTTATTTCTATATGCAGCTGTGGAAGAATAACAAGCAGTGCAAGATGTTGGGATTCAGGGAGAACAAAGGTTTGGAGAACAGCACATACATGTTCATTGGCTGCTGCAGAAAATCACTGCAGAAATGTCCAGCACCCTGACAGATCCCATAACTAGTACAATAATCAGAAGCACACATGCAGTCCCTCAGTTTTCAGCTCTGCCGGATGCAAGACCAACAGCAAAATGGCTTTCTTTACAGGAACATGCCTGGGTATCACACATCACAAATCTCTTCCTTAGCCTAAATTTTAACTATGTATGTTCAAAAAGCACTGGAGATCAAATACAAAGAGGAAGATAAATAATAGCAAATAAAAATGAAATAAAACATGGACCCAACTGATGCAAAGTTGTGCTGCTTGTGAGTGGCTGCCCTTACCATCCTTGACGGGAGATAGCTGAGGTCAGAAAGAGGATTGCTTGATTCTCATCTTCCAAGAAACTTCTCAGCTATAGCTATTTGCTTGAGAAACAAAGATGCAGATGAAAAGCTCCATCTTAAAGAAGGCAAAGCCCAGTCTGAAGACACTCCTTCTATCAACACAGACTTGCCTGCTCTCTGTGTCCCTGTGAATTTATGTGGAACATCAGCTTTTATGGAGCATTGGTTTTATGTCAACGAAGAGTCAATTTTTAAGCATCAGGCTCAAATTTTACAAGAACTAGTGATTTTTATGCAGCCTCTTAAAGCTCTTTTTAGAGTTCAAGAGGTTAAACTGCCCTATAGATACAGACAATGTTTTGTTTTGGCTGGATATTGTCTAATCACACTTCAGAATAGGGTCAGGCACAATCCAAGTCTTCTGACGGTTCTATTCACACCTAGTTGTCACTAGCGAGTGCAAAGGTCTTCAACAACACTATCAGCTGAGGGAGGAAACAATACACAGTGAAAAATGGCTCACAGTGAGTCACTTGCTGCTACATGTACAACTGGCAGCCTCAAAAAGGAGGAATGTGCTTGTTGTTTGATCCTGAATTTACTGCTATGAATTAAATTTTTCCCTACTGTTGCCCAAAATTAGATTTGCAATACAATTTGAAGATCTCTTTTATGAACTGTTGCCTGTAATAACTGAAAAGATAAAAATCGTTAAAGACTAGTTGAGTTGCGGATGAGAATTTTAACACATTTTACACATGAGATTTTATATCTAGAGCATACATTTGCAGTCTCTCTTTAGAAATCCCAAGTGAAGTTTTCACTCAGCTAAACATAACAGTGTTGACTTTTACCCAAAGCATCAAGTTGTGCCAGCATTTCTGATACACTAA
Source organism: Pavo muticus (assembly GCA_016647715.1). Taxonomy (NCBI): domain Eukaryota; kingdom Metazoa; phylum Chordata; class Aves; order Galliformes; family Phasianidae; genus Pavo; species Pavo muticus. Next base: position 1,824,132 of record JACDJE010000131.1, read on the forward strand.
TTACAGATCAGGCTGACATAAGAACTCAAGGTCAGCTGTGCTGGGTTACATCAAAGGTCCATCTAACCAGGACCTATGTCCCTGCAGCGACTGGAATGACATACTTGGAAACTGCTTTTTCTTAAAAGACCAAATATAACATGTATATCTGGAACATCTGTAATGTTCTGACAAATCCAGCAGACTGCAACCGGGATTTCTTGAGCCAATGATGATATCTTTATGGCCCTCAGTAGGTTCCCCTTCCCTAAACTAGACCAGATCCCTCTGAAGGCCATGTAAGTAGGCATGTAACATCCACAACATCTGCAACAAAGATCTCCACACCTGAATGACGCATCTGAAGAACACTCAGTGTTTCATCTGCTAGTGCAATTGGCTGCTCCCTGGTTCTCACAGCAGAGAGCAACCATTCTCCATGCCATCTGTGAAAAGGCAGAAAGAGCCCTGTGTCACCACTGGATACATCTCTCATGGTAGGTCCCCTTAACTAGACACACTCATCCCAATCCCAACAGCTCACTTAAGCACTAAATCAAAACTAAGCCCAAGAAATTTGGATTTTAAGCAAGGGTATAGTCAGCATACCCTTCAGGATATCTGTGTTCTCATTGCTGGACTAGCTCGTTGCTATTGTTGACAGTCTCCGTGGGTTGACACCTCCTTCTTTTACCCACTTTGGCAGCCTACCTAACCCATGCAGGAGCCCAGAGTCCCAGGGCCCAAAGCACATGCCCACTATCTTGAGGGATCCTGGTGCCAGCCAATCTCTGTATTCTTCAAAGTCAAAGGCCCAAGGATCTTTGTCTTTGCCCTGTGTCTCCTTTCAGTTCCAACACGCTCTTGATTTGCACTAAAGGATTTTCACTGAGAACCAAGGGGAGTGGCATGCAGCTAGACCAGAAAAGACAGGGTGAGCAAAACACATCCTACATGAGTAAATAACAAGAGGGATGCTGGAAATGCTTCAGTCAGCTCTGAGGCCAAGCTGAGCTGAGGGCTGAGCAGTGACCATCTCTGTCCATCTCTATTCACAGATCAGCCCAACAGGTATCCAGTATCTACTGTTCTGAGATAATCTTAAACCTAATTTGAGGGGTGGTGCAGGAAAGAGCTGTGATCAGATCCTCTGAACAAGTAATTTAAACCTTAGTCTGTGGAGCTTAGCTCCTTCTTCCTTATCACATCTCTCCTGTTAAACTAAGGTTAAAATAAAGTCAGTATAAGGCAATTGTTTGTTGGAAAAGAGAAGAAAATAATATTCTCTGGGTGATATCTGCCAGCTCCTAACACACAAATGCTAGCAGCATCCGCTCGCACTCACACACACGCACGCACACAAATACATACACAGAGTCTACTTCAAAGAAGGGAACAGTTTGAAAAGGTCAGCACTCTGTATTCATTTTCTGCCCTCAGAACCACTGAAAATACTCACTGAGTCCATCTTCTGCCCTGGAGCAGGATCACTATTTGTATAAACATATGGGTGTTTTACCTGTCCTGAAATACCTCCAGTGCTGGCAATTCCCACAGTCTCCCTAGGCCATCTATTCCTGACCTCATATACCTTTACTTTAGCTTAAAAACTTGCTCAAGGATTTAGTCTAAGCTTCCTTTATAGCAGCATAAGGTCAATACTCCTTGTTTTATCCTCAGTGGAAAAGAAGAGAATAGTTTATTTCATTTCTTCTAGTAGAAATTTCTTACATATTTAAAGACTTACTTTTTCCTATGCCTTCCCTCTAGCCACAGTCTTTTCTTTTCTAGTCCAAACAACCACAAATCTTTCAGTCTTCCCTCACAGGTTGTGTTTTCTAGACCGCAGATCATTTTTATTCCTCTTCTCTGCTGTCCAAACCAAATAGCCAAATATTTCTTTTCATGCAGCATGCAAAACTGGATGCAGTTCTTCAGCAAGGCTTTACCTGCACAGAGCAGAATATGGCCTCCAATGTTATATGACTCTTTTTTATAGGTTGATATGATGTCTGTCTTTTTTTTTTTTTGTGGCAGTTCGGTGTTTATAGAATATGTATAGGCACCTTCAAGTCTTATTAGGGACTTATTAGATGGGACAAATAGTTCATACTTTAAGATGAAGAGATGACAAGGTACAGCGGTCAAGTAGGAAAATAGGCAGAACTTATAGACTTATGTCTTGAACTGGAGAAATGATAATTTCTTTGAGCAACATTTCTGGCAGAACTAGAACATAGGGCCGGATTTTGAACATTTCATTGTATTTTGGATATTGAAAACCAGAGAAAGATTCAAAGTGAAATTCATAGAAGGACAACAAAAATCATCAAGAGGTTACATAGAGAAAAGCAACAAAAAAAAGTCATTCTCTATAATTTAATCAAGTAATAATTTCAGGGGAGTATTATAGGCTTAAACAAGTGTCAAAGATGGAAACACAAACAATGCAATGGCTTAGAGTATTAAAGGACAAGAAGCAGATGGTGATGAGCAAATGCATTGACATGAAATTAATGAAAATATCATTTCAGTGTAACCTGGCATAGAATGGGCTTTTTCAGGCAGTAGAATAATTTTCACAAAAAGTGATGGAAGCCCCACAGATTTCTGTATTTGAAGCCAGTCTGGACAAAAGAAATATTAGTGGACAGCAAGGGAAAGGACCATGGAGCAGTCAGGTCTGGATTATTCTTTCAAGCACCTATTATTCCTTTTTTCAAAGAAGAAAATGTAAAGATTACACATATATGAAGAGAAAGACCACTCTACTGTATCTTTGGCCTAACTGATAGAAAGTTCATACAAGAGATTATGAGGATAACTAGGAAGTGAGGGAGACTGATCTGTAGCCCAGTGAGATCAGCAAGCAGCCCTCTTCTGACTTTGATGGAATTAGGGAAAACCTTGAGAAAGTTACCTCAGGATTCCTAAAGCAGATATCAACTTTTGTGTTATGTTTAAGCTTGTCACAGACAGAAAGAATTTACTGCTGATCCATCAGAGGCTGAGTAGAGCAAGTGTGACAGCAATGAGACAGGTGAATTCTTTTGTCTGTTTCTGCTGAATCATTTGTGTCCCATGAGCCATAGTTTCTGGGATGGCAAAACGATGGGCAAATTCAAGCTGATGTGAAGTGAGAGTAACAAGAAGACAGAAGCTGTTGGTGTCAGCAGGGAGATTATTTCAGCCCTCTGCATGAGGAGTTTGAACCCAAATTGTTCTCCCAAAAAGCATGGCCGAGCCACCAGGCTAGAATCCTCTGAACCAGGCCACTGTCAGTCTTTCCAGTTGTAGCTGTCTCGCTTTGCAATGACATACTGAGAGAGAGAATATAAACATTTTGTCACTTGGCCCTCCTGCAACAAAAATGTTTGACAACAAGGTACTTGTTAAGGAGTTGCCAGCAGCGAGAGAGAGGTGATTGTCCCTTCTACTCTGCCCTTGTAAGGCACCATCTGGAGTACTGCATCCAGATCTGGGGCCCTCAGTACAGTCCACATCAGAACATCATGTGAACCAGTAGGAGTTAAAGAGTTAATGTTCTGGTTCCGTTTACTGCCCCTTATGGGCATGTGGAATATCCTGACGGGAGGAGAGGTGCGGCTTCCCTGGGGAGGACTTGGCGCGAAGAGGAAGCGGGGGTGGAGCTCCGGACCGGACCGAGCGCCTGGCT
>JACDJE010000007.1:0-146641 GCA_016647715.1 Pavo muticus
CATTGGCAAAATCATCTGCTTTCAAATTTTTTGCAGCAGCAACCGTGAGTCTGGGAAAGTGACTCCTGGTTTCTGTAACATGATATCCTGTCTATGAAATAGGAATAATAGAACTTCCTTTTTTTTTGTAGATAAACACACTGCAGGGTAGCAATGCTTTGTTATCAGGTGGGATTCCACTAAATGTTATTATGATTTAACTTCATCATCCAGTCCCATGCACAGTGAGGGAAAAGTAGAACACTGTAACTGTTAATTCTTGGGAAAGTATAATAATGGATAAAAAGAAATAATCCTTTCTGCTACAGGGTTAAACTGAAGCCAAACTGAATAGAATTATAAAAATAATTTTCTGTTATATGATGCATAATGACACACACAGTATTTTTCTTTGGGCACTTCTGTACCTCTCAGAAGGTACACAAATCCCTTTTGTGTAGATTTGCAAAAAGCAATTTTGAATCAAAAGAAACAAAAATGAAACAACATTTTGAATATATCTCTTTGACAGTTCCCTACAATTACTCTTAAATCCTGTCAATCTGTGTCATGTACCTGTCTCCATGTGTTTCCAGCATCAGAAGAAACAAACATACTGATGTCACTGTCTGATAGTTCAGGGCCTATGTTACCTGTAAGTAGAACATTAATAAGTGAAAAAAAATCTAAGAAACAGCAGAATTAGCAAATCAGGGAATTAAACATATTCATTTGTCTTTTGTAATTATGTAACATTTAGTCTTGGGAGGAAAAATAAAGGAAAGGGAGAGAATTTCAGTTTGAAGAAAATACATGTCAAAAAAAACCAACACTGTATACAGATCTATATAAGAAAAGAATAAAAGAAATTCCCCATTTTGAATCTAATATTCTTGGTAGTATAAGGTTAGACGTCATCCCCTCAGTCCTGGAAGTAAGTTTCTGTAAAAATCAGATGATACATTGAAGGTCCATGGAGACTTCTGTCTAACAGCCTGTCCTACTGGTAGTGTGACACCCCACAGGCCGCTCCATACCCTCTGTATCCATCACATGTTCAGGATTTTCTCAGTGTTTGCACATCAAATACAGGCACTCTTTAAATGTTTCATACCTGAAGCTACAATAATGCTGGGGGCAGTGTCTCTGCTGGCAATGTTTCCTGAGGTATAGGGATTCTCTGAGACCTTCAGGTGAAGATGAAGGGAGCAATAGGGCTATGGAGAAAGGAGAGATTAAAGTGAAAAAGCAGACAACATGAAGAGTGTGCTCCCATTTCTACAGGCCTTTGTGCTACAAAGGGCATAGGATATCAACAGCTACTATTAAGATAGCCAAATACTATTCCCTAACCACTGTATCAAGCACCCTCTGAAAGACAAGGCCACTGCTCTGCTTGTCTTGTGAGATTTTTGCTGTCCTTTCCCAGTGCAACCCCTTCCCACTGGGAAACTGATTGTCTAGACTGAAACTCTCACAAAGATGAGATCTTTGAGGCTGTAGTCACAAAGGATGCAAAGAGAATTGCAAGGGCAGGTAATGGTAAGCAGTACCTAGCTCCTCCAACTGCTGGCTGTCTTGAGAAGCAAGCAAAGTTACAGATATGCTGAAGTGACTCACCAGGCAGCGGTGCTCAAGCTATCTCTGCAATATAACCCTGTCAGCGTGGTGCTAAGTCACCACTTGTAAGCCATAAGAAACAACTTAATTCAGGGAGTTTCAGACCATTTCTTGACCCTGAATATTTCTGACATATGGCTCTGTTCTGCACTGCACTAGGAAGAAATATCAGGACTTGAAATTGTCAGTTTAACAGTTGTTTCATAAAATATTTCATCACCCCATCTTTATGTGACCTTTGAGATTTCAATACAAGTACGTCTGTACAAACCTTACCTATTTGTTATTGATTTTGTATCTCAGGTACTCAAATCAAACAGGAATGGTACAGAATAAATCAGCTGAGCAAGAAGGTAAGACAGACAAACAGGCAGATTCCCAAAGTTGCCATTATGACCTCTCCAAATCTACAGCGAAATAATTTTTGAAAAATTCTGATAATTTTTGCTTTCTCTTGGGTTTTATTTTCAGTCTTTTCGCTTCCAAACCACAGGAAACAGGCTAAGGGAAAGGAGAGGGAAAAATACTGGCAAGAAAAGCTGAAGCAAACTCACCAAATTGAGGGGGACATCAGACGGTATGGGAACGCAAACACAGCAAAACACATCCTTCAGCTAGCATGGCTTTCAGACAAGCAGGATGCTATGCAGAAAGCCCTGTAGGCCCCAGAGAGGCAGGCCTCTCTCTTACATCGGTTACCTAAATGCTAAGTGTCCAGCCTCATAAATTTTGTAGGCTTTCTCTATCGTCACTAGAAGAAGATCACTGATATATCCCAGCTCCAGGTAGGAGAAAATGAATATCACGTGTGTATAAGGATAAACACAAAAGGCAGTTTAGGGATGGTGTTTTTTTTGTTGTTGTTGTTGTTGTTGTTTTCTTTTCAAAGGTGAATGAGGATGGTGAGGATTGATGATCTCTCATGTATATGTGAGATAGGAAAAAGGAACGCAGGGTGGTGCAGAAGGGAGCACAGCCTGCCAAGTGGAATGCACTGAGAAGCTAACTCTAAGTGACAGCCTTGTGAGGACAGCTGCTGGAGCAGCCTGGGGCGTGGGGAGGGAGCGGGAACCAAATTGAGCTGACGCACATTCAGAAGTGGGAAAGCATTAGGAGGGAATGAATTCTTCCTTTTTATTAGTCTAGATACAGAACATATTTTTAAAACTAATGTGCTCCAAGTCCACCTCAGCATTTTCAAGACAATAGCTAATGGCAGCAACTCAGCCAATTCCCCCAATCTGACAGAGACTGGATCTTGTTAGACTCAGATTTTTGTGTTACCAGAAATTTTCTTTCAAATTTGTAGCACTTCACACATACAATAGACAGAAGTGGAATATATACATCAAATATTAATCAGAACAATCAATCACAGAATGGCTTAGGTTGGAAAAGATCTTAATGATCATCTGGTTCCAACTCCCCATCATCTATTTCCAACTCCCAAGATTAAAAGCTACAACATCCAAGAAGAGACAGAGCGCTTCTAGTAGCATGACTTTTTACCGGTTGAAGTGCAGCACTGGGTAGAGACCCCAGTGACTAGTTGCAGTGTTAAAAGCAACTCTTCCTTTCCAGCCAAACACTTTATATGTATAAAATCCATTCTATCTTGCAAGAAGGCCCAAAAGAATTCCCCATACCAATCATGTTCCATAGAGAAGCCAGCACTCCTCATATGTCTGTACTGATAGCCCCTGGTCAGGAGTGGGGCCAAGTACTGCAACACAAGGACAATGCTAGACACTATCTAGAAACCTAGAGGTAGTCACACTATTTGCACACCCGCAGTTGCAAGGAGCAATTAAAAGAGAAAACACTTCCACAAGGGATACTCACAACACCTCACTTAGATGTTTAAATGACTCTGTGGCAGATGGTGTGAATGTCTCCCCACTTATGAAAAATGGGTCTTTGTTCTGAAATCCTTATAATCCGTACAGACAAGACAACCAAAATTAAAGAGGGAATAAACAGATGTCTGAGGAAGAAAGGCACAGAGAAAATAAATGACTTGCTCAAGGTCACATAGAAAATTGGAGATAGGCCTAAAAATTGAATCAAGATTCTCCTGAGATTCAGCCCAGTGTTTTGACCACAAGACCATACCCGAAAGCTAATTGAATAACTCTCCTAGACAGTTGCCCATAACTTGCAAGGTAGAATTACTTCTCAGTTAACTACTTCACAGCATGAGATAAGTATTAAACAAAATCAGCATCTTTGGGATATAACAACTTGGCAGTTATTTTATGAAGATTAAGTGTATTCAGCCTAGAAAATAAGTGGTACAAAGAAGAAAAATAAAACCTTGGGCTTAGGGGGAATTTCATTGCTTTCCTCCATCCTCATTATTCAGACCAACCTCATAAAGAAATGCAAATAATTTTTTTGACATGCTTTGAAAATACCTCCTTCTGCTTACTGTCAGTAGAGGGACAGCTCCGTCTGGCTTGTGTTGTGTTTCAACCAGATTCCCTCTTAACCTCTTTAGCTGCCAACTTAGCTTCTACATACTTATTTCTGCATTAACACTCCCTTAATTTAGGCTGAGGTTTAAAGAACAGATGTACACAGGATAACATTCTGCTCTCAGGCTGGGACCATCTAGTAACTCTGGAAAAGGGTAGATCCCATTCTGCCAGAAGCTGTGATGTACATCAACACTGTGTTCCAAGCTGTAGCTAGGGACAATTATCCTGAAAGCCAGCAGTGTGAAAACATTACTGTCTATCCTGGAGTAATGATGGAAGCTAAGCCAGATTTACAAGACACTATTAGGAATTCACTTGGCTATGCCATAAGGATCAAGAAAGATCATGCCAAGGAACAGAAATATCTGGAGGGAAAAGGAGCAACTGATACAAGGGAATGAAACTGCAGATGATGCAGACGTAGAGAGAGTGGGGCTACAGAAGTGAGACGAGCTTGTGAATTGTTTAAGTACTATAACTATGTCATACAGATGAGAAACAGAATTGCCTCAGCAGAAGACCCTTATGGATCCCTGACTTATTTCCAGGCATTTACAACTTCTCCAGTGTGTTGGCTTCAAAAATTTCGCCTATCCCTCCCAGCTTTTATGTTCTCTTCTCTATCATTTCTTGAATTTTTCCATGTCATATTCTGCCTTCGTCTTTCCCCAACACTAACTGTGAAGTAAAAACAGTTTTTTAACAGCTTAGGTCTCTCTTTCAGGATTGTTTTACTTTGTGGTTTTGATGTTTTTTTTCTACTGCTCTACTCACTTTCTCCTGCAGGCAGACTTCCTATTCCTGTAAAAGACCCAAAAAGTCACCTTAGTTCAGATTTCATCTATCTCCTTTCTTGCAAATTTAGAAGACAACCACCTGAGATCCTTTATTCCCAGCTGATAATTCTATTCTGCTACCATGCCACAGTCTGTGGGAACCTGTGGGAACCTACGTAAGCACAAAGGAGAACGCTGGCTAGATAATGAAAGAGGTCTCTTGTCTATTTCTAACTGAAGTTAAAGGGAGAAAAAATAAACATGGGTAAACATTCCCCTGGCCTTATCACAGGGAAGAGACTCCTTTGGGAATAACAAATCCTCAGCTACACAGTTTAAGTCCGTTGCGGATTTGCCCCTTTATGGAAAAAGAATAGAGTTTACTTTGATTACTCCACTTGCCTGCATGTTTTTCTTATTCCTCCTGTGTCTCTCTAGTCCCCTAAATATTACACTATCACCATGAAAACCTTGGGATTCCAACAAAACTGTTAATAATTTGAAAAAGTCAAATATATTTTACAAAATATGTTCACTTGAGTTAAAAATAAGTTACAATCTACTTAAAAGACAAAGGTTCCTACACATACTCCCTTGCAAAAATTAAACTGTTTTATATCTACATAGTTCAGCTAATACCAACTTTTCAGTTTTCATCTCACTGAAAGATTTAATTTAAAAATGCCCTTAGACACATTTTTTAAAAAGCTGGAAGAAGAAAAACTCAAACAAGTTCAGTCACATTCTGAGATAAGTTTGCTTCTTGGCCACCAGTCCACCCTCTTTATTTTGTTCCAAATTGGAGAGAAAATTAAAGGCTTGAATTTTGGCTCTATCAAAAAGATCAATTATTTAAACAGCTTCAAATATCAGGTTAGTTACAGCAATAATGTATAGGTTTCAGTTCAAAGATTGGCACAGTATTCAGCTACATACCACAATAAACAAAAGGTAAAGCTTATGTGGATTCTAACTTACAGCCTCAACATGAGAAACATCACTTTTTTTCTTCTGATGGAAAACAGCATGCAGGTAGAGGACAATAGGAGGACGAGCAATCTAAGTAGTGACCCTGGAACTATGTTAGATTTTTTTTTAAATATAAAAGCTCTTGAAAATCTCGCAGGCTGCAGTTCAGAGTATTATCCCACTACAGAATATAGCCAGCATAAGCTGAGAAGTATGTAGAGATCAGGCTAAGCTATCTGATTTGACAGAGAGCTCCAATTCTATTCACTGTGTTTCACTTTCTATTTTAGAAATCCTTTGCATATAATGACAAAGATTTATCTATACGTTGACCTGCATCAGTAAGTACAGACAGATATACTAAACACACAGCTATATGTATATTTGCATGAATACATCAATTCTAACTTTTGATCTCAAAATTAAAATGATACCAATAGAATGGCCTGAAAGAAAACAGTTCTTTTTCTACTTGAGCCTGTCTCAAGTTGTCAGGGCTCTTGGAAGTTCCACAGTACAGTAGCTCACTCCTCCCATCTAGTGTCCAGAAACCAACTGCTCAGAAACAGCATCCAGCTTCACGTGCTGTTTAGGAGACAATCAGTTGTGCAGAAGGAAGCTGATCTACGATGCTTCATTTTGTTCCAGAAATTAAATTAAACTAAATTAAATTACAATGCCAACTCTTGCTACACCATCTGGCCGACCTGATGTACCACACTTTTAAAACGCAGTGTTCCTTCCATGAGTTACACTGCATGGAGAGAGAGGTCCTCCCCTTGTGTTACCTGGCAGAAAAAGATTGTTCTGGGTTGTTAGTACCCCTCAGATCCCCCCAGATACTTACCAGGAGACAGTGAACAGGGTTTCCTTTCAGATCAGTGTCCGGAGCCTGCAACAAATTCCAGTCTCTCCCTTTATTGTAGGTGATGAAAGTTTTCACTTGGTTGTCAATCTTCTTGTTAGCCAAGAACATTCCCTTTATCCCTGCTACCTAGGAAAAATTGACATGGCTGAAAAATAGATCAAGCCCATACAGGTTCTCTGTATGTGACTTTCCTGCCCTGTTAAAACCAACAGTGATCTTGTGGTTGTGTGAGTGTGGTAGATGTTGTGGCAAGAAATTCCAAGGAGCATCAGAGGAAGGCCAACTGAAGGGCTGGAGACATGATAAGTTCATCATATGTGAAGAAGTGCAAGTGGAAGAAAAAGCCTGTATTTCAGAAGCAGCATAAGAATATGGTAAGACATCAATAGAGTAAGGTGACAGTTGTTCAACTGGGTAGACATCCTTTCCCCTGAAAGTTGAAATATGCACCGAGCAATTATTTCTCTCTTGCATGCAGCAGCAGGAAACAGCAGCAATTTTGACCTTGCAGAGAAAATGACAACACGCACACACATTTGCTGTTTAGCGCTTCTGTTCTCACACAGTCTGCTTAAGACATTTTATCTAAGGATCTAAGTGCACTCTATAATTATCAGTGTTTCAAGAGGGTAACTTGGGGTAGATAGGATCTTTTATCCCAGCTTTGCTTTCGGAAGAAAGTGAAGCACCAGTGATTCAAGAAAGGCCTCCCAGAATGCTAGTTATAGAACCTGTAAGGAAATCCTCATCTTTTTATTGTTCCCAGCATTTAATCCAACAGCTTTACTCCACAGGTCTGAAGGAAGATTTTGGAAAGATGCTACACTGACGGACTCAAATCGGACTTGAGCCAAGAGTGCTTTAGTAGGAAGAAAAAAAGCCAACCTCAAACCACAACTCACATTGCAGAATGTTCCCATCTTCTTAGCACACTGAAAATCAATAGCCCAATAGCTACTGCTGCTTGCGAATGAATTTGTTAGGCTGTCGTTCTGTAATCTGAGTGCTACAATGAGAAGCGAAGGGAAATCAGGAGAAGGTGAGGGGAAGCTGAGAAACTTTTTGTTTTTCATCAAATCTGTTCAATCATACACTCCATCTTTTCTTCTTCTGCAAAAGTGGTGCACAGAATCACCAATCAAGCCCTTTTGCTGACAGAGATTATTACATAAATGGCATCATGTGGCAAATGGTTACTCAGCAAATTCAAAATTTGTTCCAGCTCAACTGATTTAATTACACAGGTATATTTGGACTGTACTATTTCCAGCCAATAGGACCTTATTGCACTTCCAGTCACATGCCATGAGACTACTACTGTATAGTACACTGGTACAGTACATTGGTGTACTTATTCATTCTGAATAGTACTTTCTTCCTTGAGTAATGACACTGAATTTTACGTCACTTAAAAACTTAGACGTGATTTGCTATAATGGGCAATAACCTTTAAATTAAGTAATTTAGTTATTTATTGTTGATTTAAGTGTAAAAAAGATAATATTTTCCATGTCCGATCTGGATTGTTTTGATGCACAAAGTATTCAAGTTCTCTTTTTTTGTGGTAGAAAGGCACCCTGATGAGACAGGTTTTTTTTTCCTCTACCAGTGAAATTGTATGAATAGTCAGGGTTGGAAAAATAACATCGCTCTGGCTTTCCTACCAGAGGTCAGTGCCTATAGCTCTATTTGTACTTTTCTTTGTTGTTGTCCTGAAATAGTTGTATTATGGAGACCCTGTGAAATGCTGGCTATAAATGATTAAAAAGCATTTTATATATCAGGTGATAAATGTGTTCTGAAATCCTATTAATTTTTCTTTTTATGATTCTAGTCCTAGGCTGAAACTTAAAATGCTTTCCAGAGAAGGCAAAGTGTAAGTTATGCTGTCAACCTGGGACAGCTCTATCTTTAAGAAACAACAACTGCACACGGTGTACATATTTGTGTGCTTTCTGTAGGAAGAGATGCACCTGTTGCGTATACACATCCATGACACACACGATGATCTGTCCATGCAGTCATAATAGAGATAGAGCTATGCAAGTAAGGGCATGAACAGCAGTGTTCAGAAAAATAAGCACTGCGTCTGCCTTCCCAGGATTTGTAGGCAATCCCCCCACCCTCACAAGCACTGTATGTAGATATAAATGCTGCCTATGCTTTTAGTGGAAGTTTCGAACAAGATACTCAAAACACATCCTTCACTCCCCATCACCCACTTCATACTTCAAACATTCAGTTCTTGTCTGAAATACATAATGCTAAAAAAATTAAGTCCTGGATAGGAATGCATGCCATAGCTATATAGGTACACCCTTTCACATTCACAGCAACTCTGTCTGCTAATGACTGCCATTCTGTCCTAAGTCACTGGTCAAATACAGTAGTTCACCTTCAGTTGTCCTTTACTTTGAACCCATCCTGAATCATGCCAAAGAGGCCAACTATTATCCATCTAGCATAGATTCTTACAGGCAGGATTGTCTTGCTGCAGAACATTCCAGCTAAAGAGCCAAGCAGAGCAATACCACATCATTTGGAGAAGTGCATTAATTAGAAAGAGTACCCACTGGTCAGCGACTCTCACTCTTTCCTTCTTCTAGGTTATGACCTTTAGGGCAATACCCCTGGAACCACAGTCCAGTGTCCTACTGATGCACCAGCACTAGAAGGTGATGGGGAGAAGAGCTATTCTCATAGCCTACACAGTCCAACATGTAGAAGGAGAATTAGTGTCCCAGTGCTAGTGGTCTCCTCATCCCCTACAGTGTCCAGCAGCAGAACAGCCAACACCCTGAAATAATTGTCTCCCAGTGAAAGGCTCCTGGGAGCATTCCTCCAGGAGAAAAGAAAGGAGAACATGATGAGGCACAAGGGAAGAACTTCTGTTTTCTTGTCAAGTCCAATGTACTTTCCCATTGAGCAGAACTGAAAAGATTTATTACTGATGTAGAACCACATTAGGAATGTGCATACAGAAACACTTTCACCACAATGCAACCAGATGAACTTATTTTTTAATACCTGGTAAACATAAGCATACTGACACATACACATTTAACAGGCATTTTTCTGGCATGTTCTCAAGTAATCTTGCTTTTCCAAATACACTGCTGTCACAAAAGAAGGACTCATTTTGCAATTTCTTCACTTCCTTTTAATTTATCTATGCATTTTTTTTTCTTTTCTGATCTTCATCTCCATTTACCCCTGAAGCACTCATCATTTGCAATAACTCTGCTGGGAGAATCATGCTGGAAGGCTTTCTGTTCCCTTCCAGCTAGAACATCAAATTGAAAGGAAGTTTTATGCCAGGTTCAGTGTCAGTCAATATTCTTTCTATCTAGATAATCAGCAGATATGATGCTACAAGTCTGATTTCATCAGTTTCAATCCAGGTTACTGTGTAATGTCAGTCTAATAAAACAAAACAAAGGCTTTTCTCCCTCCACTGGGATGTAGGACACTTTTACATAATGCAGTGAAACCACTTCTGGAGCTGACAGTAATAAGAGGTAACAGCCTTTCCATGCACTGCCAGCACTGCAGAGAGATTAACAGTAAAAAACTCCAAATGACTGGGAAATGACAGTGCCCATCCTCCTACAATTCATCCGAATTTATGTACAATACTTGGGCTGTGTCTTGACAATTCAAGGTGGTTTCCAAGTAAAGGACAGCTGAAGGCAAACTATTCAGTAGAGCTAGTATTCAGTAATGAGAAATACAGGGAGCATTTCCATTTTTAAAGGAACTCAGAACTAGTGCATGGCCTTTGTTCTAAATGGTCATAAAAACCTCTGGAAGAGATCTGGAAAGAGAAGCAAACCCCCCGAATTAGCAACTGAGCATTGAATTTCTACTCAGCTGTATCCAGAAGTAAGACTGTTGTCAGGCAAGGGTGTGTTACAAGCCCTATTCTCAGGATCAGTTGTCACAGAAGACAGTGAAAATTAGCCTTCTTACAGGTGAGCTTAGACAGAATGTACTTGTTAGTTAGGATCAGGATAAAGGAAACATCAACATGAAGGAGAGTATCCATGCTCATGGAATAGCTCAGGAGTGACTACCTAACATTCAGTTCTCAGAATAGATCAAGCAGCAGAAGGCAACAAAGACAGCTGAAAACTACAGTCTCTACTTCCTTCTATCACAAAAGCTTAGGCTTTCAGAAATGCAATGAAAATGGCAGAATGATGCTATTCACAGAGCTGGGAGTCCTCTGAACCAAAGGCTAGAACAGTGTGGGTCAGAGGCTTGATCATCTATGTCAGCAGGATTTTGGCTGAGAAAGCTTCTTGTAGGAATGCAATTAACTATTCCGCTACTTCTTTCAATGCATATCTTTCTATTTAGACATGAGGTTTTCCTCACCTGAGAACCTACTGGAGAGTACAGTAGTGACTCTCTTCGTACTACTAGGCTGGGACTAGTTTCAACACAGCCTGGCTTCAACCTCCTGTGCTTGCACTTAGATCCTTGACTAAAAGAAGGATAAAAATGTGTTAAGCTTTGGATCTACTATATACATACATTCTATGAGACTGATGTGTAAGAACACAATGGAATTGGATGTCACATGAGTTTGTAGGTAAGAATGAAAAATTTAGAGTCATGACATACCTCATAGAGGTCAATCATCACATTCCCATCCAGCCCTTGACTACTCTTGACGTTTTCCAATGCCAGGGTGAAGTACACCCCTCGGGTGTCAGAGATATACAGATTGTATGTGTCGTTCTGGTTCCACTCTTGAACAGCTGCAAACACCTGACTCTCATCTGTGCTGATAACATGCATGTCCTGAGGAAAGAAAACAAATGCATGTTACAAGAGGGAGCTCTGCTCTGTCATTTCCAAGGGCATCACGGTAAGTGTGGAGAAGCAAAGGATATATTTTAGACTGGAGTTTAATTGAAAACTGTAGACAACATTTCTGTAAGCAGAGAATTCCATCCAGGAATATTTTACAGCAGCACTCTACTGCCAGTTTTCAAAGCGGTAATTAACTGATGAGGTGTTAATTGAACATTCACTTTGGCAACAGAGTGTCATACAGCAGTACTTTGCTTCCTCAACCAAAATTTTAATTAGTACTTGGTTTGGGGAACGGAGGTGATTTTTTTTGTTTGCTTTATTTATTTATTTTGTGCTTGAGCAATACTACTTGTGATTGTAGAATCACAGACATTAATAGCACTTTAAGTTATTTAAAAAAAAATAAAAAATGAAAAGAAGAAAAAACATCAGAAACATCTGCCTCTTGCCTTCTAGCTCTCAGAAACCAAGTATACTTGGGAACTGATGGAGGATCTAATTGGCAGCCAGTGTTGCCGTTGTTTATTATTACTAATGACTGTGTCTCGTATGAGTCAAGGCCCTGGACCACTGTGATAAACACCCCTCCAGCAATACAACAGAGAGACAACCCTAATTCTCACTAGATGTAAGGAGTAAAACTGTAGTTAGATCATATATGTTATGAGTGATGTTTTATTTTTCTTTATGTGCTCTGTGTTACAGTAGGCAGGAAGCAAAGAAATGAGTGCATAATTAAATAAAAAATAAAAATCTCTTAAACCTGAACCTCTCTTTCAATACCTGGAGAAATTATCCAGTGAAAAAAGCCACTGAGAGAGAGATAGTTATAACGAAATTCCAAGGCTCTATCTGCCCGGTACAGGAGGCCTGAGTTCCTCATGCCTTACAAATCCATGGAGATAGGACAAGAAATGCAGATTTCTTAGCACTAGGTGGTTCCCTGAAGATTCAGCTCTATGCTTTGGGCAGTTATCCCTAAGTTATTTTGCATCCATGGATCTCAACCAGGGCTTTTGATGTATATGCAAAACTGGGACTCTATCAGAAAATATATTCTTTGGAAGTTGATGCTACTTCTTCGTCTGTTAATATAACAGTCTTTGACAATTTTCTTGCTGATTTGTAGGGGGGAAATAATAATTACATACGGAGCCTTATGGTATAAAAATGAAAAAATAATACTGGGAAGAAATCTGACTTAGAAAATTTCAAAGCGAATTCACTATAAAGTTAAGATTCAGAAAAGTTGGCTGTTGACTCAGATCCAGATCTGTGCAGATGAATGTTCACCTGGTTTATCTGCTTCTTTGTACTGAAGAAAAATGTATCCTAGAAGATGGGCTAGCTTTGTGGAGGAACAGATTGGGTTAAATTCTGAGGCAACCGGAAATGTAATATAAGTCCCATTGGCTTTGATTAATTGTGGTTGTGAACAGATATCGTCTCTGAGCTCCAGCTGTACTGGTAGAAGTTACTGCCATAGCTGTTTGTCAGACGTTGCTCATTTCACACTATCATCCTAGTCAATCTGCCGGTAGAGCTACATGAGTAGATGACCACAATGTGCTTCAGGCAGTTTCAGATGGCACAGCTGTAGTTTCAAGTTCAAACTTTCAAATATGTGTTCACAGACACGGACAGATCTCTCTACTTAAAGGTAAAAAGACAGTCTGATCAACATCAGGGAAAATTAAAGGCAATTTCACATACGTTTGAAAATGAGTTAATCTACTCACTACATTCTTCCTGAGATCTATCAGAACATGATACAATATGAAAGTCTAAGATCACAGTGAGGCTCAAGGAATTTAAGCCAAGAGAAGCACAGGCTGAGAAAGAAATGCCATAATATACGTAGTGTATGTAAAAAGAAAAAAGTGTTCCAACTGATTGCTTTTGTGGATCAGTCAACTTCTTAACATGGCCTTGTCCAGTAGACTCTGGTACAATGTAATGGCTTGATTGAAGGGATTCAGTACATGGGAATCCAATGCATCTTTGAACAACATTAGGGGTTTGTTAGTTTTCACATTGGTAAAAATAAAAAATTTTCAGCATACTGAAACAGTTTTATTATCTGTCCTTTTTGACTTTCCAAAGACATAGTAAGACATGATTTAGTGCATGCATTTGATCAGGCATCTACTCAAATGACTAAAGGCCAAGGCTCTATGAATCACTGAACATGCTCCAGTTGCCCTTTTTTGCACTTGGTCAGGGAACTTTTCTTCCTGGCAATTTAATTAGCAGGGATGTGTAGGATGTGTAATGCCTGTTTTATCCCGTCAATTATTTCATTTGTCAGTTCTTTTTAAGGTCTGTATTTCAGGACTTTCTTGTGGTTTTGTGGTTTGGTACCACAAACACCTATCCCATCAGTATTTAGCCCAGCACCGGATTAAGGACAAGCCTTTTTTAAAGAGAAATTGCTTGACTTGATTCTGTATTCAGAGATGTCTGCCCAGTGGATTGGTCTAAAATTGAATGAATTTGAGCACTGTTTCTACACATTCAAGGTGATTATCATGAGTGACAATACAGAGTCTATGACAGAGCCCAACCTCACTGCAGAAATTAACAGATTTCAATAAATACCATTCACAGGGTTAACACAACCTTATGCACAAGTTAGACATATGCTTGTACTGGAAAGAGTTTCAGGTTCATTCTGGCTTCTAATAGAACTGGTTACCAGAATATAAATTCCAACAGCAAGAAAATTATAGATCTGATTTGTTATAGGACATTCCTGCCTGAACAACAGTAACACCTGCCAAAGCTGCCTGCCATCACATCCCTCCAGATTAGGAGCAACATGCAGAGACAAAAAGCTTGACATTTCTATCTTCAATTCCAGTAGCGACTTAGTAATGTTTACCATACTAGGCCCCACTTTCTTAGCTGAAGGAGATAAAAGAGAATTTAGGCATAAAAGAAGCTGTTTGTTTCAGTGCCTTTGAATAATACAGTGCTTTGTGCATTTTTAATAAAAGCAGCTATCTTGCTTTGATACCAAACTACCAGACAACCACAGATCCACTGTAGCTCCCTCCAAGCCAAACAGGGCTTTTCAGTCTTTGAAGACATTCCCAGTTTCTGACAAAGCGTCTTATCTCCTTAAATATCTGCTTTTTTCCTTGGGTCAAATAGCATGAACGTATTGCTCCTATTCCTATTCTCTGAGAACACATGGGAATTTAATCACAGTATATTTTCCATGGTTCTCCAGACTTCTCATTGAGTTGGACAACTGGAGAAATAAGCCTATTAAAAAGACAGACAACCAGCTCAAAGCAAGCAATCTTGCTACAGACAGTCTGAATCAATTGTAAATTATTTTAATTTGGGTATTACAGCATCCATCCTAAAAATTCAACCTGTTTGCTAAGGACTACTTGATACTGCACCTGTTTAAACTGTAACTAAATTGACAGAGTAATTCCTTCCCACTTATACATGAAGTTTCAAACTGTGTCTTAGAGTAATATCTTAGAACACGCCTGAAGATTTTGGGGCAGTCAGAGTTCCAGGTCGCACAAAAAATCCAAAGTTTGTCTGGGGCTGTAGAAAGAAGTATACTGGGAATACAATCCACAAATCTGTGCATCTTCTAGCAAAACAAAAACAAAAACAAAAACAAACAAAAAAAGTATTTTTCTTTGGCAGAAACAATTTACTGAAGTCACATTTCATAGCCAGTTCTCCTGTGTCACAGCCAAAAAGAGATCACGGCTTCTGGTAGGGTCCCCAGAATCCTAAGAGCTTGGGTTTTCAGGTGATTCAAATGGAGCACAACAGCAGAGTACAGAAGGTATGGTACTGAAAACATGGGTTTGAGCTGCTGTCTGGTTATATGATGGGTCACCCATTCAGTCCACTCTAAACAGGTCTGTTGGAGTGAGGAATCATAGACAGCCAGCTGTGACAATAGCCAAATGATCCCCTTGAATATTTCCATTTACAAATAGTGATGTATTTTCAACTTCCAGGAACAAGCTGACTGTGCATTTTCTTTTTTCCCTTTTTGCATTCCCCAAAATTAACCAGGGATTGTCATTTTTCTTCAGATGCTAGATGTTACACAGAGTTCACGAGATCATTTGCTACCTTTGAACTAAGATTTCATTCAAGCTAGCCTATAAAAAGAATGAAAAGAGTTTTTTTAAAAAAAAAGATAAATACTTGTCTCTGTTAAGAAGCTGTTAGGACTCCAGCTGCAAAAAGGTGACTTCTCCAAAATGGAGCCAACATTTTATAATAGTCTTTTTAAAAAATCCAGCTTCAGAAGGCAGCAATAGCCTTTCAAGCTCCAGTGCTAATTCACCATTGTTCTTAATTAGGGAGGATATGGAGCAGACACACAAAGCCATCCCTTTTCTTGATTCCCATTAAAATCTGCTAATGAGGCAAAACAAAAAAAAAGAATCACATATCACAGAGGATTTTACATCCCTCCCTGTCCCCTAGAAAAGGAAAGGGGAAAAGGGGGAAAAGGAGGAAGGGGGGAAAAGGCAGGAGGAAAGGAGGAAGGGGGGGAAGGAGGAAGGGGGGAAAAAGGAATTCCTCCAAAATGTATTCAACCAACCATAAAGAAATTATAATTGACATAGGCTGTGGTAATCTGTCTGTATTTCATGCTGATGTTCTTGACTAGGCAAAGTGGTGAACTCGAGTCTTTCTTGCTTGCAAATGTTCTCTTAATCAATGATGCTTTCACTCACTGCATGTCATCTTGTTGTTACTTGTATTGTTTTCAATTATTTCTGAACAAATAGAAAATCTGTAGGTACATATGGGCATTCCAGCAACAACAACTTACCTTGGGCAAGGAGTACTTTGGCAGCTTTATCGGAGTAAATGCATTCCTCCTATAAGAAACATAATAATGTGGTCTTCCACCTGATGTCAGCTATAAGAAAAGCAGAAAAGTTACCTTCAGCATTATTTGAAATGCTTTTTAATTAATGGTGAAAACATCAAGCAAAACCTCCTAAGGCAAACACCACAGTGTTCATGGCAGTGGTTAAAAACTGCAGTCGTGTTATGGGTGCTGAATAACCACTGAATCAACCGAGAGCGGCTGAAAAAGAGAGAGTAAGAGAAATGCCATTTTCTGCAAAGAGAAACAAGGGCTAGAATTTCAACTGAAAGTCTGGGGAAGGTGAAGTCTTGGCTTCACTTGGGCCATTATGTTCCCTGCTGATACCTGCTCTCCTCTCACCACAAAACAACCTGTTCTGTGTTATTTGCACAGCTGCCATGTGAGTTATTGGTTGGAGCAGCTGATTGGCAGACATGATGCTTGATTTCCATTTCTGTCTTCACATTTAAGTGCCTAAGCGGCAATACTGGGTTAAAGCAGCGTGTGGTTTCATTTTCCAACACCTATTAATGAAGGGTTAAAAAAACAGCTGACGATGTTAGTTACTGAAGCATAATCAATGTTTGTAAAGTACTTTGAAATCCATGGATGAACGATACTGAAGAACAAATATTCCAAGGGACTCTCCATGCAGAACTCTGCTTTAATTGCCTGCTACCTAGGCTTATCAAGCTGCTTTTTTCAGTGTTTTAATGTGCACTGCAGTAGTTTAAAATGGAAGATGCACAGAGGCTAAGATCATACCAGATTAAGTAAAAATAAGAACTACTTATTTTAAAGCTCTTCACCTATTTTTTTTTTTTGAAGGAATTAATCAAAAGTTAGAGGAAGGAAGGCTAGAAGCATTGTTTATGACTGAGTGTGTGTTTGTAACAAAAACAGAGTGCTACAGGAGAAATGAGCCCACTTTTCCTTATTCTCATGCTTTTGAAATAATTAATTCTCATTGCAAATGGCTTGGTTGCAGAAAAGCCAGATGGAGATCAAGGCAGAGAAGGCTGGGAAGGGCTCTCAGGTGTTCCTTTATTCTTCCAGCCCTTCACTGTCCGGTGTGAGGTTATTCCTCCTCTGAAGAATAGTGTCTGCAATATGTAGAAGTCCAATATCAGTTGCAACATTTTATTTAGCAGTTCTGTGCTTTATTCCTTACAGATACATCCCGTATATAACCACTTGAAGAATGCTATTTTACACTTACCAGTTAACTGTGAATTCACCAACAATTAGGATCAAAGAAGAGATTGTTTCCAGGAATTAAAACATTTTTATTTAGTGTCTGTAAGTGTCAACCATTACTGACTGGCAAATACTATCTCTTTGAACTGTTAACATTAGGCAAAGTCCAACAGAGCATTAAGGAAAAGGTTGTAAGAGATTACCTGTCCTCTCATTCTCCTTCCTCTACCATGCAGCCAGCACTGAGATGAAACAAATAAATCTTACAGCTCTAGGAAAACTGCATAACAGTTTATAGACAGAAAGTTGAAAGCACCAAAATACAAAGGCTGCCAGAATTCAGATGAATTCCCCAGCATTGACTTCAGATGGGGCAAAAGAATTAACTTCTGTTTAGCGTGTAATAAAATCAGGTCAGAACAGAGAAGACACAAAAAGACCAAAAACCAAGGAGTCAGTGATGAAGCAATGAATGAATTCAGATAGGAAGAGAAACTTCCCAGCTCCTGTGTCAGTCATGTCACATACACACACACACAGCCATTCTGAAATTAGAGAGCAAGTCTGAACAGTGATGCATGTCCCCGTTTTCCTTACCTCATAAACATTTTATTTACGCTTCAGACACATAAAGGCACAAAAGCTATTCTGGAACGTATGTTCCAGATTTATTTGTGGATGATTTAGATGGCTGTTTATGACTGAGTTCATTAACTGAAGGTAATTAGCAATCAACTCATTCAATTTAAAATATCAATCCTGTCTCTTCCCTCCACCCCCAAGTATGACAGAATATTAACAGTCTGGAAAACCAGTTAAGTCCTAATGATTTCCAGTTCACCTCCATGCTCTCTGCAATTCTGTTGTTATTTCTTGTCCTTTTCCACTGTTATTAAATGGACCCTGGCAGCAGACTAATGAAATGTACAGTAGTTCAGATCTGTTCTCCAGCTCACACCTGCAAAACAGCTTGGCTAAGTATGTCTCATCTTCAGCCTTTTCTGTATAATCACAACTGAAGCATAACAATAAAGTCTGATTACTCCTCCTGTGGTTCTTCCCCTGACTCCCTCCTTCTCTTTTCTGTTTCTCTCCTGTGCTTTAAAAAGCTTTGGTCTACTGCCCTTGCAATAGAAGATGACTGACATGTCACTTCAAGCTGGGAGGTGAGAACACTAATCCGAGAGTGCTGATGAGACTGCAGGAGTGGCATGGAGGATTACTCCAGTATCTACAGTGGATGCTTCAGGCAGGAACTCTAAGGCCTTACACTGACAAGATGCTAGAGGTAGAAGAAACTCTATTAGCATTGTAATGAGCTGCTACAATCCACCCAGTGCCCTTGTTATGGATCTACTCTTGTCTGATTAGTTGGGGGTTAATACATATGCACATGTATGCAGAGGGAGGTAAGAGAAAATAACAAAATATAAAATAATAGAATAAATAAGAGGTTGCTCTGCACCTGAACAAAGACATAGTCATCCTGGACGATCAGGGAGTTATGGTCAATGTAGCCTGGAAAAGGTTTGTTTTGTGAGGCTTCGCTGCAGTTCTGCATCTTACAGGTGATGTACTGGGCATCTGAAATGAAAAGGATAAAACCAAGAAACATGAAATCATAAGCACAGTTTCCTCCTACTGTCAAAAAACTACTTGTTAAGGTTGCATTTTTTGCTTCCCAGTCACATGTGACATAAAGCGACACCATTCAACACAACCTAACACTTGTCCCCTACACCCCTGGTAAATCCACCTTTCATTGCTCTCCTTTAAGCTCCTTCCTTCCCCACCTGGATCAGTCTCCCGTTATTTCTTTCATCCCACCCTAATTCAGACATCAGAGCTACATGTTGTTTGTTTGTACCACAAGAGAGCCCAGCCTCACACAGGTCCAAACAAGAGCAACAAGGCTGGAGAATATGCCCTAGGAGGAATGACTGAAGGAACTGGGGCTGTTTAGTCTAGGGAAGAGAAGGCTGAGGGGAGACCTTATTGTTCTCTTCGAATACCTGAAAGGTGACTGCAGTGAGAGCGGATTGATCTCTTCTCCCTGGTGACAGGTGACAGGATGAGAGGAAATGGCCTCAAGTTGCACCAGGGGAGATTCAGGTTGGATATCAGGAAAAGCTTCTTTACAGAAGTTGAGCACTGGAATAGGACCCCCAGGGAGGTGGTTGAGTCACCATTCCCGAACGTGTTTAAAAATCATCTGGATGTGGTGCTCAGAGACATGATTTAACAGTGGGTTGTTAGTGTTAGGGTAGTATGGTCAGGTTGAAGTTGGACTTCATGATCTTGTAGGTCTTTTCTGCGCTTCTGTCTTTCTCCATTCCATCTTTGTGGTTCCATGCAGGGAGTACCCCAGAGGCAGTATTTGAAGGTGGCCCAACATAGCACTTGCAGTTTAGGTCTGACACAAACCTGGTCAAGGGTACATCATTCAGCACCGTAACCTGCCTTCTCGAGTTTATTTGAATGCTACTCAGGTTTAAGCTTAAACTGAGGGACTAATCAAGTGAGGGAACAACAGACAGCTTATAAAGACATCATCAGCACAAGTCCTGCAGCTCTCATAATGACTACGGGTCCACATGCCTGTGCTGCAGGGCAGACACAGTCTATGCCGAGCCTCTACAGTTCACCTGTTCCCACGGTGTGGCATTTACTGTAGGGCATGCCAGCTTCTCCAGTAACGTCTGAGTTTATTTAGAACATGGCCAAGGTCCAGAGTATACACAAGTACAAGCACACTTTCAGAGGACACCTGCCCCATACTGTCACCACTGACTGAGAAGCCTTTTCCTGGCAAAACTCTGCACTTCCTACAGACCTTAAACTCTGCAGAGTAGTGCAAAACACTACCTGGTTCAGGGATTTTACCTATTTCTCTGTTAACAATACAGGTAAATGTACTCTGGCAGACCTAGGCAATCACTCCACTCCACTCTCTTGAAATTGGAGGTCTGAGCAGTTGTTTGTTTCGAAGTAAATGGATTAAATGCAGCCCTAGAGCCATCTCATCCATGATTACTATTTGGGACTTCCTCATCTCCTGTTCTGGTGCACTGCAGGGTGCTCATCTCATAATCCATCACCTGAAGGAAAGGAATTTTAATTTCTTCATGGTGGTAATTTATCCCAGAATACAGAACCATATTCTCTGAATTCAATTTAGGCTCTTTCAGATCAATTAAGAAGTTGCACTTTGTTTAAGGACAGAACCGATTTACAGGAAGAAGGATTTTGGCATTTTAGCATTAGCATTGAAATGATAGAAACACTGCATGGCATTTAATCTTGGAACTACTTCTAATCTTTTTCCTTGTTGAAGCAGCACAGCCTCTTGTTTGATATAATTACAGCCTTCTGATCAGAGAAGCAGCACTTTCAATGGTGAAAAAAATGGCTGGATTTTTACTATCTCATATTTAATCTTGTTTTTTAATTAAAATCTATCATTTGACATTTTTTTCCTGGTTTCTAAGGGCTGTTGACTTCTGTTGGAAATAGAAATGCAGGGTAACGAACCTTCAGGAAAGTTTGATGAGGGATGATTTTACCCCATTTGCAGAGTTCTTGGAATATATAAAGTGCTGAGTGTTATTAGTCACTGCAGTTTATAACATTTTATGCTTTTGCAGCTCACTGCAAAACACTAATTAATATAGCCCAGACAGCATTATCAAAGTGCATTTCCCTTTGCAAGGACATGTTTTTTTCCACATTAGCCACGAGAGGGCAGGGAGACACATAAGTGTCAGCCTGCTCATTGCAGCAAACCAGCAAAGTTCCCTTTTCAAAAGTACTCGGTCCTCTGTCCCCCAGCTGCAAGCAAGAAGGGGACTGATGGGGCTTACTCGCCACCCTACAGTGCTGTGTGGTGCAGCATATCCCCTACCAGTCAGAAGACAGAACGGGCATCTCAGAACAGACTGAAACACAACTAATTCCCACTTCTCCTGTTAACTGAATCCATTTTATCACAAAGGACAGCCCTTCACAGCTGACCCCACATTCTCTCTATTATAAGATCAGACTCCTGTTTCTCACCTTGTTTCTATTTTTTGTAATCCACCACCATTGTTTTCTTCTACAGGCACGCTATCTCTCTCAAAGACACTAAAAGCAGTGTCATCTTGCATCCCATGCCAATGGGTTAACTGTCCTGCGAGCACATGGAGGTAGCAAGATGTGTGCTGCTGGGAGAGGCCATCAAAGAAGATTAAAGAATCTCCTTTACCAAAGATTTTAAAGAGCAGGACAGGCTGACATCTGTTAGAGGTGACTGAGGCTTTTTCAATCCTGTATTAATGGAGGAATTGGGACTGTCTGTTTCTGCTGGGATCACCTGTGTCTGTGCAGCAGCAATCGTCCCATTGATGAAGATTTACTAAGGCAATTCCTGTGAACTTTTACAGTGCAATTCTCCATGGCTTCAATTCTAAAATGCCAGTAATAACTACTAAAGGGCAGAGCTCTGAAATTGCTTAAGCTAATCTCCCAAACAGCCAAACCATGAGATGTGCACACCAAGAATATCCCCCTCTGCTACAGGGAAGCAGAAAGAAAGGTTTCCTGCAGTGTTTGGATCCCTCATTTTTCCTAAGGGAATCTTTGTTGTGCTCACATTAACTCAAGGATTTTGTTTTGACATCTGATTCTCATGGACATTTTATGTGATTCCATTGGCAGAGCTTTGTAATTTAGCATTAATTAATGTCAATTAATGTATTCAGTTGCTAAGCTGTGGAATTAATTTCATTAGTTTTCCCGCACAGATGTTTTCCCTGCCATAGGTAATTAGGACATTATGCTTTTCATTTCCAGAACCCTCACCTCCAACAACAGCTGCTGTTTTTAATATACAACAACAGAGCCACACTGTGCCTGAAGAGAAGAATATAACAAGTCTTAGCTCTTATCCTCCCCCAACACTTTGATTTAGACAGTTTTAGACATCTAGAGTAGGATTCTTCTCTGGAAATGGCAGCTATTTCTAAAGAGGATGCAAAGAAACACAGTACACAAGAATGGAGGAGATGTCTTGTAAGGGAAACCTCTGACAAAATTAATCTGTGTCAGTGGTGAAAGATGCTAACATGCAGTAGGAACTGAGAGCCAGAGGGCCCCTGTGCCATGAGTTGTTTCAGTCTTTTCTGTTTAGCTCAAGCTCCACACTAATATGTTCTCAAGGGAAATACATTCCAGAAACGCGTTCTTGGCTTAGTTGGTGGAGATGGAAGGTTGTTGGTGGCTACTGGAGGTTGGCAAGCCTCTACAAAAATACAAAGAAGAGTAACAAATTCCTTCATGAAGCAGAGCAAGAATTTCTTCAGGACATTTTGTTCTGGAGTGTTATTTTGGATGACAGCTCAAACCTTACCACTCACTTCTTTCCAATCTAAGCTTGCATGGATGTTTTTGGGAAACACTGATCACAAGGATAGTCACAGAGAAAGAATTCACTGTACTACAGCAAACATATTCCTCCTGCTTTTTATTTTCTTTTCTAATTAACTGAGGAATATGTGCTATTCTCTACAAACAAATCCACTAATGACAGGAGTTTATGTGAAGAGCATCCATGCAACAGATGACCTGTTTGTCTTCCAGACTTACTATGGACTACCCCTTATTCATTACTGAGCAACTTAAACATTATTGATAGTTTCTGCTTTTGAAGGATGACTGACATCCTTTAACTAATAAACCATAAGAACATGGTAGTAACATATCTCACTGAAGACTTAGGCCTGTAAACCCATCTCCAGAGATGACTAATAAGAGAAACCTTGAAAAGATTATAAGAATTTGTCCAGGTACTTTGGCATTTAAGGCAAACTTTCAGCATCCACAACCTCCAGTGGGAATAAATTCTATTATTTAACTGTTCTCTCATACTGTAATGTTTCCACTCCCTTTTGCTGATGAAAAACACAGAATGACTGTTCTTTATCTATTCCCATCTGGTCTGAATGTTGATTTGTGAAACATTTATGATATAGGGATACATTCACAACTCTCCAGGACTCAGCAACTGTAAAGCAATTATCAGTAATGAAGATCAGTGAAATGGTCCAGTCCATTTACTAACTGGCTCACAAATCTGTTTTTGTCCTACTACTCCCTTTTCTTCATTGCAAGTCAGAGTCAAGAGTCTTTCTTTGAATGAGTAAGTATATCTTTCGCCATTTCTATCAATGAGGAGACAATTAGAGAAACTAACACATTTCGTTCTCCAAGATAAATACTAATCATCAGCTCTGGTGGCAAAAATAAAATAAAATCATTGCACAGGTTTAGGGGACTGAGAATTAATTCACCACCTCAGCTATATCAGAAAAGGTCTGTCAAACTAGGTTGCCAGTTTTTTTTTTTCCACAACAGTCCTTATTTTGCTCTTCCTCGCAATGTGCTGTGAAAATGTAAATTAAAGTCCTAGCACAGTTTTGTGATTCAGATACCACTGGCAAGATGCTCAGTCACTGCTGATCAGCAAGCAGAGCATGTCAGCTGACCCCAGGTGAGGTCTTGGTCTTGCAGTGCCTCACAGCAGTGCCTAAATTAGCTTTTATTAAGAAAAACTGCTATGTAGATGAGAAAAGCAAAGGAAATATAACTTCTTAAATATTAGAAGCTCTCTAAATTTTTGCCAGAACATTAGGGACATATGCTATATATAATATAAAATTAAAAACTTGATACTCATAATAATTTGAAATTCATCTATGTAAGCAAATGTGAGTCTCATAAATTAACACTTTTTTTTTTTTGACCAGCATCTATGGAAAATCTTAGACATCCTCTAAGCCAGCTTTGCCTTTCACTGGAGGGAGCCAATGGGTACACAGTTAATCTCCAAATGCTTTGTAGAAATCCATCTTTCAAATTCTCATCAACAGTTTGGATTTCTTGATAGAGATCACCCGGAAAAAAATTACATTCTCATGTCAATTAGCCTGAATCAGGCCTTACTGAGATCTCTCCCTTACTCAAAACAGATAAAACCATGAATTAAGGATACTTCTGTGCTGTTCTTCAAAAACAAACAAGCAAACAGACAAATAAAAAGCACAGAATCTGTATACCATTAAGATTATACACCTCTTGAAAGCACTCAAATTGCATTTGAGTAAACATGGATTTAACTTCCACCAGTCAACTCTGGCTGCTGACTATGGAGGTGAATACAACAAAGAGAAGCTTATCATGTGGTTAAGAACTGTGGGGGATTAAATGTCTTATTGGGGTGGTGACCTGAAACCAGGGGAAAAAATCACAATTCCTGCTGACTTTGACAGCATGGTCTGATCCTGTTCCAAAATCAAAGCAGAACACCAGGGACACCCAAGCATACAAATGGAAATGTGAGATAAGGTTTACTGGAACTTCTTCCAAATGAAAAAAAATCAGGTTTTCTTACTCTACTTTCAAGCCCAGCTTGACTAGGATCGGGCCTGAAGCCTTCAAAAAATTAACAGAATCATCCCTTTTTGACTCAGACATCTGACAAGATAAAAATTTGTCTGGTGCATTCCAAGATCTACACAACAGGTTTAAAAACAAATGGCAATGACTAGCCCTGCTAGTCTGCCTCCATCAATACAACTAAATCATGCAGTCTGTACTCAGTTTGTTTAGTAATACCTGTAGCCTAGTTTGATGAGATAATGTGTTCAGGATGAGCTCACATTATTCTGGATCATGAGAAAGAAGAAAATAAAGGAGAATGTGAGTGCAGGTTCAAAACACTGCTAGCCAGATCCTCATCAAGTGTAAATCAACGTGCCACTAAAGTTACACTGATTTATGCCTGCTAAGAGACTCCTGTTTTGGCTCTTGTAAACCCTTTACATTATGTATATAAATACAATAAATAAAATGCACAGACAAGCTGTAATCAGAGAGCAGAGTTAGAGAGTTATTGATATTCTAGCAGGGAAAGCCCAATACTAAGGTTGCTGCTGATAGATGTTCTCAGACAACCCTCTCACAAGGAGATGGGCTAACACCATACACTGCTGACATTTTCTCACCTACAGCTGTAGTTGTACTACTCAGCTTCTGCTGTAAAATATGCCAGCACAAGAATGAGGCTGTTTTCCTATTTGAACTGAAGTAAACAGGTTTTTGTTCAGCCCTTATATTTCTACTTCAGAGTCTTTTATTTTATTGTATGTATTGTGTGGCTGTTTCCACATCAACTCCTTTCTTTCTTACTCTCTCCCTGCCTTGTTTAGGTAAGTCTACATCCTCAAATTTAATCCCTTTCTTGAATTTTTACACTTGGTTCACTCTCAAAAGAGATCTTCTAAACAAACTACAAGTAAGTAAATGCAGGAGCATAAAATAAATAAAATAAGCAAAAAATATTTGCCATCTATCCTGATCTTTAAAAAATATAACCTTATCACTTCTGCACACATCATCCCATTACGCCACCAGCAGATACACACCAGCTTCATTCCAGAGAGAAGTTTGCTCATCAGTTGGAGGTTCACGATTACTTTGCTCAGGAGAGGGGGACTGATTCAGTACTATAAGGCTCTAGTATACAAGAAAGGTGAATACATGAAATCTGTCATAGTAACTAGAGTAATTGACCATGTTCATACTCTCTCAGCCTGCTTCAAAGTCCTGTGACCTGGAATGCTAACAAATGTCTTCTGGCAAAAAATGCAGTAATATGTTCCAAGGTTACTGCTTCAAGCTGCCCACTGCAGGCCTCTGCCAGTGACCTGTGTTTCCTAGAGGAACTGACAAAACAGAGCATGCACTTACTGAATATCAAACATACTTCTGATGAGCTGGGAACCTCTTGACTCATGAGCAGAAATTTCAGCCCAATGGCTGGTTTGCAAGGGAGGTCACCAATGGCTGAAAGTTGGAAGCCACAGCCAGATTTATATTAGTAGTTTTGTTGTTGACTAAATAGAGAAATTTTAGGTTGTCTTGCCTCCAAACTAAACCAAAATAAGTGCACCCAATCAGTCACTTGAGCTTGACTGATGAGCAATAACTTCAGTAATATGCCTGACTCCTAATCAAGGACAGTTTCATCTACCTATATTTTAGTTTCTACCCTAAGATCTATACTAACCATACTAATTTGTTAAGCACTCAAGGAATCTTTTGTGGAATTGTGCTACAGCTTTGCAAAATGTTCTTACTGGAGGCTAAGAACTCAAATAACACTTTTCACAGTATTTGCCATGTGGCACCTTCTCTGCACAGTATGAGACAAACATCCCTCAAAAGCATCACCAGAATATAGCCCCTTAAACACTGATTAGAGTGGTTTGTCTCAGTGACCTCAAATTCCCAAAGCCTTTGTAACAGTAATTTTTTTTTCTACTGAATTAGATGCTGTCCTATTAGAATGTTTCATTCTCATTTAGCTTGTCGTGAGAAATAGAAAGTTTCATGTCCCCAGCCTTGCCACTGTGTTCAGGTAAGTGAAGCTGAGAGGAGAAATAATAACCAGAGAACACAAATGATAAGAAAATAAAGATAATAAATTCTTTCACTTTTACTAATCTTGCATATCCCAAAATGGAAAGAACTTTAAAACTTTATGATTTCTATCACAACTGTTTCTTTTCAAAATTCATCTTCCAAAAAATTCTCTTTCATGCTGAATTTCAATGAGTTAAAAAACTGATTACTTACAGTTACTTTTTCAGACAGTTTCTAAGTTTCCAATGGGAAACATACATTTTAAATAACACCACTAAATTTGAGGGTACAATTCAGGGGAGAATTTGATCCTCTTTTAAAGGAATTAACTGACTGCATCATTAATACTAACATATTGGAAATGGCACAAACCTGCTTGTTATGTTGCAGTAAAGTTGCTACTACAGAGGAAACAATATGAAATGACAATGACAGGGTTCACGGCAGCCAAGCTTTTAGAGTGACGCCTGAGGCAGTCCAGTGCTGTGGAAAAAAAATCCATGGAGGAAGGTCTGCAAAGGCAGGGGAGCTGAAAGAAAAAGCTTGAGGAAACATGGGTGAGAGGAGGAAAGGACAGCGGGTGGCTCGAGGTGCCTGAGAGAATTCATAACCAATTAGGCGAACAATCTGGCATTGCAGGAAAAGGTAGCTGCTAGAATGGAGAAAAGCACTTTGAGAGGCAAAGCAAAGAGGGAGAACAGCTGATGAAAGTGAAGGACAATGACAAGTAGTAACAGTGAATAATACATTTTGGTTGGTAAAAAGCTTCTAATGCAAGAGAAATGAGGTGCTTTCAAAGGTAGTAGCTAAGGCAGAGTATCCCTGGTCAATTGAAATGGTTCAGAAAAGCTATGTTCAAGTTCTTCAAACTATGAAGATTATTGTGTGAAACAAGTAGATAGGCTCTGTGACACAGAAATCTCTCTTTTATAAACAAAAGTCACATAGGAAAAAAAAAGAACTCCGTTCCAATTACTTTTTATCACATACTTCTCCTTACTATATTCTCAGCTCTTTTCACAGGCTCTTAATCCCAACTTTTTATCATGCTGGAAAGACTTCTCTTCTGACAGACATGCCTTAGACAAGCAAACCACTAAAAGCACAGATCTCCATCATGGTGTATTTACAAGCATTTAAGGGCAGTTCAGAATACCAGTCTTTGGAAGACTATGTACTTACGACCATCCACTGTCTTTGCTTCCAGGTGCACAAGATCTGGCTCTCTACCAGACACCATCATAGACCTGCAAGAGGCAGATTGATTCAAATATGTTAAAACAAATACCTTGGGTGATGTCTGAGACATTCAGTTCACATGATTCTGTTTAGCTGGATCCAAACTCATACTCACAATTAAAAGCTGTTCATTTTGAAACAGTTTTGGAGTTTCAGCTAAAATAAACTTGAGAACTTGAAAAACATTCAACTTTTCAGTAAATTGATACCATTACACTTATGAGTTCTTTATTTCTGACTCCTTGATTTCAATTCTCCACTTGGAGACTTGTTTCTCCTTGCACTGGCATCTGACCTTCTGATGCATCCTCAGGTTTGTTTGGTAGGTTATATTTCATCTCAGGGTGGGATACAGCATACTTGGATTGATGGGATAATAGTGTTTGCCAGCATACTAATTATAGCTGTTCCTTTATATTGGACGTTTATATTGGACACTTGCTTAACTGACACTCTTAATGATCAATATTCACTCATTAATTAAGAAATTAAAAAAAAAAAACTTGCTTCATTCTGAGACATTTTATCACTTCTGATCTAATAAAAACAGAGTTCCATTAAAAAAAAGAAATGTCAGATTGGCTCATAAAGTGACTGTTCACTATGAATTAACAAGCAACAACAAAGACACCGAGCATTGCAAACAAGGAGTTTCTGAACTCAGGTTTTGCCTTCTTTCCCGAGGTTCTTCTTGAACAGCACCACTGACCTTGACAACTCGCTGGTAGATGTACGAATCGTACAGTCCAAATGGCCACTACTTTGATGCACAGCCAGAATTTTTGCATTTCTGGCAGCAAGTATGTAATAATTCCATCGTAAAGTACCCTCAGCAGCAACTCTGAAAATCAGTCTTGTTTCTGGTCTTGTCCCTGTCAGCCAAGGGATCATCCTAGATTAAGGCCAAGGGTTAAACAGCCAGTTCCATGTTAGCTGCTTGACCTCCAAGCTAATAGATGCAAGAGGGAAGAAAAAGATTCATTTCCATTGATAGACAAATTAGATGCTGTTCTGTTCAAAGCCTCATTTTTCAGGAAATCAAAAGTGAGATTCAAACAGTGATTTAGACCTCAATTCAGTTCCCACTGACTGCAATCAGAGGCAGCTCCAGCCCTTAATAATCATGCACATTAACCAATAACCATTATAAAAATGTTAACAATAACAAGACTATTTGTGTCCTGATTAATTCTCAGCTTCACTGACAAAACATGTAACAATTCTTTAGCTAAAAAAACTTTGGATTTTATTTTGTTTGGGTACTGGAAAGATTCAGAAAAGTCTCTGAGCCAGCATGGATTTCACCTTGTCTTCATTTTCAAAAGCCCTTACGGCAAGGTCTTTTTCTCCTAAGCATTCAATCTACATTTAAAATCCCTACTTCTTGATGACTGACACCAGGTGGGTGGGAAAGGAGTACCTTCCTAGGGTATCTTTCCTTTACCTGTCATCATCAGCAGAATTAGGGTCAAAATGCTAGGACTGCTGCTTACAAATTCAGTTCAGGATGGATAGATGCAGGTGAAAAACAGCCCTAAAAATGCATAAGGATTAAGCTTATAATATGAATTATCTCCTTTTTATCCTTATTTATTAGGCTTTAAGAACACCTGGAACTGGGCTATTCCAGAAGATAATGTTCAGCACTCCTTCTCCTGAACCAACACAGCCCCAATGTGGATGTGAACTCTTCAAAGAAGAAAGGATTGTATTTCATGGACTTGAACACTTTGTCTCTTCAGAGACGTGCAACAATGATATTCATTCAGCAAACACTCTGTTGCCCTGATTAAACCCTGTGGGCCTACAGTCAGGTGCTTTAAGAGTTTCCTCCTCTTTTCTGGCTCCAAGAAACACCTCAATTGCATCTTTTATGGTGAAGACAGCAAAAAAATGAATGAGATATGTCTCACTGACAGATGGAAAGTGATTGTCAATCCTGTTTCCACTTCTGAAATGAGCCATAATTTACATCAAACACTTAAATGTCTTAATGGTAGTATATAAATATCTGAACCCACCAATCCCAGAAAGTTAGAAGGCAACAGCGTTAGTGACCTGCATGCTACTTCACCTCATGCTAGGACAGCCAGTATTACGATTGCAGAAGCTTCAGCTCCAGGCAGAATTAAGTCATCAGTTATCCCAAGGATGGACAGGACAAGGATGGCTAAAATATGACTCATGATAAACATTATTCTTTTACTCAAGGGCTTCATTTTTTAATTTTGATGTTGCCTAGCTCCCTACAAATCAGAAGTGGGATGAGAGACTAAGAAGAAAGCTATGGCCCAGGGAAGCTAAGGCAGTTTCTTAAGTCACACAGGACACATGAGGTGGAGATAAGAATTATGTCAAGTCTCCTTACCTGTTACTTGACAGAATACACACTCCATTGCTTTGATATAACTGGCCTAATTTACTTGTGGCAGCATAAGGTCACAGTCTGACCCATGCATGATAACATGGGCCTGACAATAAAGATAACAAAGTATAATCAGCTGCAAAGGATAAGTGAATTACAAATACATATCTTCTCAAGCCAGTGGTAGCTGCACACAGTTGGCATCTGGGAACACACTACCCACATCTAGATTCTGCTGAGAGACTATTGTTCAGAAAATTGTAAATGTCACATTTTATCATATCATGCTGTCTTATTCCATGGTAGTTCTATGGTATTTCTCTATAAAACCCTTTATTCTACCTGAAAAATCACATGAAATAATATGCACTGTACCCAGTTATACTCTATAGGCCTCTGAGATAGTCACACTCAAACGTTTTTGTAGGCAGTGAGGAGAAAGAGGCAGTTTTGCACTGTGGTTCATCTGAACTGTGTTAGGAGTTCATTTCACAAGAAGTCAAACTATTTTTGAATGGACTGTTCCTTACTATTGAGTATAACATGTCTGGATACCTACACTACAGACATCCACAGGATCAAATAAGTGTCTCAAAAGAGGTAGCGTGGCAGACTTGGAGCATGTTTATTAACTAAATTTAAAAAACTGAATTGGAGCATAGAATGGGCTGTAAGTAAAGGGAACAGACAAAAAGGATCCTTGGTAGGTGAGGACAACAGACTTCTAAAAGCCTGAGTATCATTAAGTAATGCTGTTAAGCCCATGGCATCTGTATGAAACACAATGAATAAATTTATTATAAGGAAATTCCAGTCCTGATTGATGACTGGATATGAAAGTTCTTCTACCAAAAATCACATGATCAATAAATACAAACTTACAAATGGAAAAAGAGAAATACATGCCCTAGATAAGTTCAAAGCCTCAAAGTTGGGGTCTATAACTTGACGTGAGTGTCCATTCTACTTCAGTATCTTTTGTCAATGCAACCAGGTCAACATGCATTTCATAAGTTAAAGAAGGAAGAGAAAAGTGCTGTGGACTATAAAACAAACACCCTGCAAGGAACATGGATACAGGTGAGCAACACTCTAGGACCAACCAGTTACTAATTTCCTTTCACATATTTCTCTGAAAATAAACAGCACAAAGCTTGCCATGCCCTGTTCTGAGCAACTGCTTTTGTAGCTATGCTGGTAACACTTTGTTCTTTTTCAATTCTTTTCTTTCATTTCAGCATCCATTCTCAGAGACCTATCAATCACACATATAGCCACAAACTTTTCTTCTCTTTTCTTTATGTCTTCATTTCATGATAAAATAATGGCATGCCCCTTGCTCATTCCTTTAATCCTCCCTGAAACTTCAGAATACCGGGGACATGCTAGCAACACCTTCTGCTGAGCAGTACCTATTGTATTTTTCCAATTATCTTTTTTAGTGTTTTGTTGGTGTAACTGTCTGGATGTTTTGGGGAGGGCAGAGGAAAAGAAAAAAAAGAAGAGAAAAAGAGAAAAGATTTAAAAAGCCAAAAGGAACGTAAGCAACCCCGTTGTCTTTACAAAAGATGCTCACATTATGCAACATGTAATACTCCCCCAGTCCTATTACAAAGTTGCTTCCTAAAATTTTAATTCCCTTCAAGCTTGCTAAGTAGCCATCTGCACTTGAGAGCTTCACAGATCAATACCAGTGTCTGCAGCACAGTAATTGCTCTGAATGCAGATTCTACATCCAACCATAAGAAGCAGCACAAGAAAAAGACCCAGAATCATCTTCTGATTTAGAATGAGACTGAAAATAAAAAAGCGCTCTGCCATGTGCACTGGCAGACTAAATGCTAGCTGGCACGTTCCTGTAGTGACCTACCTCTTGCCATCTCTCTTAGTGACTGACTTGTCACTAAAATCTTAGTTCCGAGGCCTGCCAGATCTTCAGAGTCACAGAAACTGCCTAGGGAGTTTGTGGTTTCTCCTCCCTGGAGGTCTTCAAAAGCCATCTGGACATGGTCCTGGGCAAACTGCTTTGGGTGGCCATGCACTAGCAGAGAACTGCAGAGGGAACCAGAGGTCCCTTCCAACCTAAACTATTCCATGATCCTATGAAATACAATAAAGATTTTTTTTTATCCTGCATTTCCATTTCTTCTAGATTTTTATTCACTTTTATGGGAAAAAGCAATTATTTATTGTTATTAGGAAAAGATGAAGCTTGTAAGGCCATCAGACCACTCAGAACTGCAGAAGGGCATCAATGTGAGGATAGCAAAAACTTCCACATGGGGTATTTTTAATTTCAAATTACCAATTTTCACAAACAAAGAACTCAAAGCACCAGACTATATAGACTTTCCATCTCATGGGCTTGTGTATCCTGAAAAGTAGCTTCAGATGCCTCTGATATTGGATGCTTGAGTTCAGACAGAGCCACAACATATGTGAGACTATATGCACAATAAATTTGATGGCAAAATTTTCATACATTATTCGTATTAAAGACGCCCACTGTAGCCAAGATCATTGGTAATTTAAGCTAAGCAATTTGAGACTTTTTTAGAGAAGCTGCAAAAAAGAAAGAAAAAAGGCCTGGAATGAAAGGCTAGAAGAACAGAAATTCTATCGCCTTTGCACAGACAGAACCACTTGTAAAAGTGCAAATGTGGTTCATTCTTTTTATGGGGACTGAGATCTTACACAAACTTCTAGTGTCTCAGAAGAAATGAACAAGTACAGAATCAGGACTAATCAGGACTCCTACAACTATCCCTCACCTTCTCTTGAAGAAAAACAAAAAGTATGATTTGTTCATGCAGCAAAGGATGGTAGATAGCTGACAAACATCAGCATAACTCTACTAAGGTGAGCAGAATGACAGCCATGCAGTTTTGGCCATTTTGAGCTTATCAGTACTGATTAAACATAAGTTAGAAGAGGTTGGCAAACAGTGCCAGTCAGAAAGTTGACTCATAGCATGGAAAACCCAGTTTCAACTCTCAGTCATTAAAAATGCTTATTTGCCTATATGCTCCCTTCCTCTCATGACAACTTGTCCTGATCCTCTTTCTGGCTGTTAAAGAACATGCTCTCAGAGATCCTACTGCCAAAGTTGTCTTATGAACATAAATATTCTATCAAGCTTTATCCTGTCACAATAGAGCCATAAAGTTGTGCTGTTCAGCACATGATAATGGCTTTGTAATTCAATTATTGGTAGAATTTGCCTTCAGGGATTTGTCTTCCTTTAGCCTCAGCTCTTGCATGAATCCCTTATCGTAAATCTTGCCAGTGCAAAACCAGCTCCCTCACTGCCTCTGGGACACATGCTGTCACTCCATGTTAAAAAGTTTGACAGCTTATTCCAAATTGTTCAACGGCAGGTTTTTGTATTTAAGGCCAGGGTGCAAACAGCAACATCAGATGATGTTTGCACAGTCCTTGGTAGCATCAATTTTACTAGTTCCACTGATGCTCCTATACCACTCTAAATCTTAATTGCCATTCATAAAAATAGTAACGTGTAGTCCTGAACAGAGAGCTTTTTGTCCAGAGATACTTGACAATCAACCTTTAAGTAACCTTCCCTGCATGCAACTGATTTGTTCAAGATCTATGGAAAAGTACAAGATGAGTAGAATAAGTCAGAAAAAGGGGTTGAGGAAAATTTTTGGCCTCAGCTTTACAGATCAACTCCTCTGATTAGTCAAGAGCACAGAGACCTCACTGATTTGACCAAGATCACACAGTTGTTATGTGGCACAGATAAAAATAGTGCACAGAGTCCTTCAGGCTCCTTATTCTTTTACTACAAAATTCGCTCCATGAGGACTTTGCTGATACTCTCTGTTCCTTTTTCACTCAATGAAAAAAACTCCCCAGGGAGTTTAGCAAGGCAGTGAATTCTTGTGGTTTCTTTACTCCCTATTATGTGAAGTTTTACAGATTTTACTATTTCTTGGATATTCTCTAAAGAATGGTTTCTAGCTTTTACATCTCTTAACCATTTTATTCTCCTGATTTGTTTTAGAAACAAAGTGCTAGATTCCAGACAGATGTAAATCAGCACTTTATTTCTTTACACTTTGCCAATAAATTTCCCCTAATCATCATCTAATTAGATTTTCCCTTCTGTACCTCTGCACTATTTTTCCATCATCATCCAATTAGATGAAATGCTCTAATTTTGTGCAGTTCAACTGGCAGCCACTGGGCCAAATCCGTCCTATGGTTCTTGACTTTGTCACCTTTTCTCTAAAGGGGATCGAAAATAATAGTGCAGTGAATAAAGACCAACAAGGTAGACTCTTCCTAGTTGTGCCATTCTGCAACACTGACCTGGAAAGCCAGATAGCTGTTGCTGTTAACACTAAAATAAATGGATGTGAACTTTCAGTGAGGTAAGCATCCATTGCTAGTAACGCAAAGGCAGGAGGAACGTCTTAAAATCAGAATCTGATGCAAATGGACAAAACTTAGTTACCAGGAACAGATCATGATTTTAAGACTCTCCTGTCTACATCTGTCTCATGTATTGCAGGACATCAGAGTCATCTTCCTTAGAATTGGCTTGAAGAGAGGCAAGGAGGAAGGTACTCTCCAATTATAGCCTCCGAACTCAGCTCCCTAATATCAGGCACCAAATCTCCCTGATTTACTGCTTCTCTGCTGGTACAGCCTAATAGAATCATGGCTTCCCACTGTGTTAAGATGTGTCTCTGGCATCTTGCAGTGCTGTGGCCCAGTCAGGATGCTCTGGAGGAGGTCAGGGAGTCATTTACAGCAAGTGTCAAGTAAACTCTTTTTAGGGAATATGCTTCTCATTAACCGTACAACATAAAATAGCACTGAAACCTTCCTGACATAGACCCAGACAAATCCACAGCTAGATTCACTATATAATTGTCTCACTCCCTTCATGTGCTCTCCTTTATAGACGTATCCAGAGCAACTAGCTTCTTTGTCCAGCACCTGTTGAAAATTGACTTGTTTCAGAATTATAAGTATTGCAGGCTTCTGTTCTGAGGAACGCCCCAAACCAGATTTGAAACAGGTATACTAATGGCTGTCAACCTCCGTGCATCTTCAGTAAGGGAAACATGAAGAACTAGGGAAAAGTTAAAGTGTACAGGAACTTTCCCTCATTTATAAAGCATCTTTAGATATATATATATATTTTAAAGATAAATTAGTCGAAGTTGAAATACCACACCAACCTGTGTATCAATCAGAATAGGCTGGTTCAGTCCCAAAGACTTACTCAGGTAGAGTATACCTCTTCTTCTCCATCCTCCCTATTCACAACTGAAGGACAAAACACTAAAGCGAGGAGGGGGCAAAGTCAGATAAATGGGTAAGGTGGTATTCAGTGATGAATTTTAGGATTACATTCAAGGTATTCTTTTACTCCTATCTTTGGAGTTCCCACAATAAACAAATAGGGTCAAGAATGCTTTTTTCCCCCTCACAAAATGGAACTATGCCAAACTAAGGTTTTGCAACTGAGGAGCTATATTTTGCTCCGACTAATCCTGAATTGAGTAACAAGTTTTCTCAAGAGACGACTGGGACCAGAGGATCTGATTATTATAGACTCAGAGGACCAGAGTTTTATCAGTACCCTGCTGCATGACTTCAGTTAATTTTCTCATTCTTGTCCAAAGAAGAAAGATACGTATTTTGGATCTCAGTTTCTTAAGAACCAAGACTTCTAATAAATCCAAAGAATCTAAATGAGCTTTTAAGAGCAACAGAAAGAGGACGCTGCATGTCTTTTTTTTTTTTTCTTTCCTTGCTGATTCACATGAGTCTGGCAGGGCTGTACATATCTGCAAGCCAGACAGGAATAAAATCCTGATTCCCTGGATAAATCTGAGAGATTTCAGCCTTCACTTGTAGCAAAAAGATACAGCTGCATGAGGGTCAAAGCATCTGGGAACTGTAAGCAGAGGTTTTCATTAAATCCTTTGAAATACCACTGGGGTCTTTGGTGAACATTGCCAAGAGAGAATATGCTTTTTTCTTGCTCCCTGGCTGGACAGGATATTATGCTGACCTTTCTGGTGAGAAAACTGTAAGTGTCTAGGGCAACGAATGGTGACCATGTGCTGTAACGTGTTGTTCACCATCAGTAATGTTAATAGCAGCACAAGCATGGAATGGACAAAGGAAAGAGATGTTTGCAAATGCGTTCTTCATTCTGGTACTTGGCAGTATTGCTAGCCTGCAGCCCACCTGTATCTTTAGGCTGGCAGCCATGAAACTACCAAAAAATATTAGCAAGCCAGTTACTTAATTCAGATCCCCTGAAATCCGTCATGGGTCCCTCCATGATGCACCCATCTGGCATGTGCTCATCTCAACCATTTTTAAGCTATAAAATAATATGTCTTTTCCTATCCAATTTTTTAGTAAAGTCCAATTCATCAGGTATGGTTTTTGTGTTAGATTAAGCAGATGATTTTCTGGCCAGCCTGTCACAATGTCCTTTGATTGGCATCTTTCCCTGTCAGCTGCCAGCAGTTGCTCTGCCGTGATTAAAAGGTCTCGTTTAGCAATACACAGTATCATCCGTAAACAGCCCAGACACCGTGTCATTTAAATTGCTTCAGCCCACCCAGGTAGGTGTGCAAATTTCACCAAGCCAAAATCTGACAAGAAAGCGGGGACAGTGTGCCTGGCTTGCTCCAACCGCTTGAATATAATGGATTTTTTAACAGGGGTTTGACACATTTTTTTCCCTCAATTTTCAGCTCTTTCAGCTGCTAGAATGAATGCAG
This sequence comes from Pavo muticus, assembly GCA_016647715.1. Classification (NCBI taxonomy): domain Eukaryota; kingdom Metazoa; phylum Chordata; class Aves; order Galliformes; family Phasianidae; genus Pavo; species Pavo muticus. Next base: position 37,408 of record JACDJE010000007.1, read on the forward strand.
TCAGACCCTTTAAAATATATTTTCTAGCCAACTCTGGAAAAGAAAAGATATATGCTGTATAATTCTACTCTAAAGATTATCTTTCTTTCCTGTTGCTCATAAAAGAAACACATATATAGTCCTATCTACTCATCTGTCCTCCCAGCCGCTTATGGGTTTATCTTTTTCTCCCTTACAGTGAGTATGCATATCTTTGTATTGTTTGAGTGGAAGGGCTGGTTAGCTCTTTTTTTGGTTTTATTTTTAAATGATCTTTGCATCCATTTTCTCCACTCTCCCATACCCAGAAAAACACAAGATGGAGTGGAGACACAGCAACATCTTTTCCCAAACTGACATATCTCCCATAAAGTCATTAGGGAGCCATTAATATCATGGACACACAATCCTATTGAAAATCAGACGTATAATGCTGTATTTTTACTTCTAATCCAACCTCCATGCCCATACAGTACAAGAAAATCCCAAGCAGTACTTTTTGTCTGATCACAACAGTCAGATTCTTGAAGTACGGAGTGATACTTCTTTTGTATTTTTCCCACCTGCTTGTCTGTGTGCAGTACCCAAATACCCAAAAGAAATTAATTGCAGTGATGCATTTCACGATTATAACTTTTTATGATTTACTAGCTGAATTTTTCCATTACTCCCTCTATGCTTCTTTGTAAGACATTTTTATTATTTTCCTTTTTTTTCCTCTAAATTTTTCAAGGGTAGGTACTGATCAGAATTAGCTGATAATCTTTTCAGAAGATGTCTCAATTCAACAAATATGTTGTGCAGACATTTCAATGAGCTTTTTAATCAATTATTTTATTTTTGTAGGGCCAGTATGATATTTTGATTATTAAAATAATCTGTCTGAATGTATGATTTAATGAAAGGACTAGAATAAAAATATTTTTATTATTTTTATTACTTTTTTTCTGTATTTTAACGAGCAATTTTGCTTGTATATGTTGGCCATAGCAAACTATACACACTTTGATTAGGCATTTTGAAGCCACAGGTCGTGAATATTTGGATTTGCAAGGTACAAGGTATCACTGCTGAACTTTGACTGGATGACAGGACCACTTAGAGCAGGAAAAAAGTAAAGTAGTTCCTAATATGACTGATTCAGCAATTGTGCTCGTGTTTGCATTCACTAGAAACCATAGTCTTTGCCAGCAAAATTCCAGGAATGTATGCAGAAAATCAACAAAGATTATAAAAATAAACTCAGAAGCATTTAGATAAAGCATTTATCTAACATCTATTGCATTTTCTTCCCCTAATACCGACCACATTAGTAAGCACTATGCTATCAACATTAAACCATATACATTAACTTGCTGTTTACTCCCTGAACTAATATTGCTTAGAATACTCCTTCCTAGCAATTAGAGTATTTTCATGCGGCACAGTTCCAGAATAACCAAGCACCTTGCTAACTTTCATGTATTTTTCTGTCACAGTACATTTAACACCAAAATAACAAGAACCAACCAAAGAAATAATAAAAAATATAAAAAAAACCTGTGGATACAGTGCAGAACTGCAGTATCTTTGAGGTGTATGCAGTGTGTATGCTTTAACATTTCTGTCAGGCAAATAGAGTTGAGAGCGTTATGCTTTCCTCAGTATACCACTTTCACATATCTAGATTATGCAGAGAGACATGGTAAGATATCCTAATTACAGCAACTATTAGAAACGACAATTTTACTACAGATCTTCACTAAAGACTGCCCAACACAATGAATTTTAAAGGTTTATCTCCTCATCTCTTTCTCACACTCCAGATACATTTCTCCATGATCTCTTTCATCAACCTGCAGATGTCAGAGCATCACTTACAGCTGAGGGTAGAAGAATAAAAAGAGGGGATGAGCTCTGAAGGAACTAAGATCCCATTTTCATGTTAATGACTCCTTTTAATGAAATAGATGATGGAAGAACACAAAACACCTGTGAGCTACAAAGAGCAGAGTTGTCTCTACATAGAGCTTTTTCTCACAGCTATGCAGTAGGCATTGGCAGATTACTTTAATGATCTTCAGAGGTTTAAGTTTCTCTAGAGTGGTAATAGGAGAGAATGTTTCACAGAGCAACCAAAAGTAAATGATAAATGAATAGAAAATTCTCTTGGAAACAGACATAAGACATTAAATGTTTCTCTGGCAGCACTTGCAGCAGTCTTTTTAAAACTAAAACTAGCAAGCCCACTGCTGATTATTCAAAAGTGTTAGAGTGAATCATAGAATTCTTAGAGTTGGAAGGGACCCTTAAACGCCATCTGGTCCAACTCCCCTGCAAAGAGAGACATCTGCAGCTCCATCAGGTGCTCAGAGCCCCATCCAGCCTGATCTCAAGTGTCTCCAGGGACAGGGAATCCACCACCTCTCTAGGCAACCTGTGCCAGTGCCTCATCACCTTATATCCAATCTAAATCTCCCCTTATTCTTTCACAACAGGCCCCATTAAGAAGCCTGTCCTCTCCTTTCTTAACCCCCCCCTTCCCCCCCTCCCTCTAGATACTGAAAGGCCACTCTCAGGTCTCCCTGGAGCCTTCTCCAGGCTGAACAGCCTCAAGCTCTCTCAGCCTGCCCTCATAGGGGAGGTGTTCCATCCTTTGGATCATCTTTGCGGTCCTACTCTGGATGGAGTGACCCACAAACTAACTGGTAAAACAATATAACAGAATAAAATGCAAATACAAATATCAGCAAGAAATCGAGAGAATGCATATTTGCATCAACTATTCAAATTCTTTTAGAGGGAACACCCTCCAGATGTCCCTTCCTTCCAGTAAATGAAGCCTTTCTTAGATATAGCCTTCATTCTCTACAGAGAATATAAAGCCACCATTCTCTGAACAACACAGACATGTCCTGGTGGATCCCTTCAAATCCATTTGATTTAGAAAAAGCATCAGGAACAGGAGAGAGTGTCCCTGTAGGCTTATTTCCTTGGAAATTTGTGACTTTGAGACATTTTCCTTCACTATTCATTTCTGCCCTCAAGAATAACTGGAAGTCAGCATTATGCCTTCAGTTTGATTAAAATCTGCATATAATAATAATTTCTCAAAAAACAAACATGAGGCACCGAGTCACGCTCTACCAAACCTATTCAAGAACTGGCTATACAGATATTGCTGAAGAATTGTGGATTTTAACTGCTCATCTGCACCCTCTTATGTCCCAGTTCCCTTTCATTTTCTTTGCATGGAGGGTCAGCAGGGGCTACACTATGAGTGCAAAGGGCTGCCCTTCTGATTCAGAACTTCAGTGACTACTGCGTAGAAAAGCCATGTTGCTCTCAATTACATATCTTTTTTTCTGTTGTGGATGTTTATGAGGCCTGGCAGTGGCCATATAATTGGAACTGGTTTTATTTTCCAAGGCAATGATGACCCCAGTAAATAATCCAGAACAAGATTTAACACTGTCTCTATAAGCCACATTATTTTTAATTTTGATAGTAGAATTATAGTTTAGTTTACACTGAGGTATATTATCTAAGGGGCATTTTGTTCAAGGTGAAAATACAGAGTCGCAGTTTCATGTTTTGTTTATGGCTATAGGGAATTAGATGAGTGGTTGGAACATCTTTTCATCTATTCAGCTTCTTGTTTGCCTTTGAAGCTCCAGGTCTTCTCATATTTGTAAGGTTCTAAGAGGCCTTCAAAGTCTGAGCTCCACAAAAAGGAAAAAATGATCATTTTCATCATTATTTCAGGCATCTATCAGCTCAATTTATGATAAACCATTATTGTAACTAATGATGGGAAACTTCAAAAGGTTTGGAGTGAAGTGCAGGACATAGAGATCCAGGAACAGGGACAGTCATTCCCCTTCTCTCCTTCTCTGACCTTCTTCAGCCAGTACAATTTTGTTGGCTTTCTCAACAACTGCATCACCCAGTTTTTAGGACTTTCCACTTTTATTAACCCAGAAATACCAAAACATGTAAATAGGTTGTGTTTGTATCTGACACTTAGAAACCCTGTTAGTAGCCCCACAGGAATAAAATAGGAGTGACATAAATACGTGTATACAAATACAGAAAAACAAGCCTAAGTTTAAAATGGATTTGAGCTTGCAAAAGCCTCAGCTAATACAGATTCTGATAAAGAATTAAAGATCAGGAGCAGCAAACAAAATCTTTGGTCTATATCCTTTGCAAACCAAATATTAATTCAGCTTTGAAGTAAATTTGACCTAGAGCTCTTACTTCTTTCAGAAATTAAAAGAAAATATTTGACCAAACCACTCCTAAGTCTTAGTATGTTCAAAACCTAAGGAACAGGCACAAACTTATAGTTTAGTAGACACCTACTGGGATTTCACTTTAATCACCTGATTCATCTCATTCTGATTTCAAAATGACTGTTTTATCCAAAGGTTTTATTTTAAAGTCCAGATTTGTGGGACAAGAGCCAACATCAGCTCGCAGGTGAACTTCCACCTCCAGCTCCAGATAGAGCTGGCAAGAACTCTTGAAGATTGATGTCAGTGTAAGCAAAAAGAGGAATAAGCCTAAATACAAACAATTAAACTTCAATTTTGGTTTAGTCTAAGACAACCATATTTGCAAGAAAATAGAGCAGTGTCACCCTGATTCCTCAACTTTCACCCATATGTGCAGCAAAGATTAGAGCTTGTACCAGTGACAAAGAGCTATGAAATTTCTTTCAAGTAATCTTGGCACCAAACTCCCAAATGTTTCACCACTGCTGTAACTGATTGACATTCAAAGATTCAGTAACAGGACTTATGCAATACAGCTGGATCCACAAAGCTTCAACTCAGACTGGAAATCTTGGCACAGCAGCCTGGAAGCAATATCACAAAGTGATTTAAGCTCATAGTGAACAACTGTGTATGCCTACTTCAGTGGTCATTAACTTGCTTGTTTTCAGGGATTGAACTAGGTCTAAGAGCAGTTGAAAGCATAACATCAGTCACTGGAGCTGGTGATGTTCACTGTCACCCATGGCAGAAAAGCTGTTGTCTTCAGGGACTTCAAGAATTCACTCTGAGTGCAAGCAAGCTTACGCTGAATTTAGTTAAGTTTCAACCCAAAATGTTCACAGGATATTGCAGAACTCTCCCTTCCCCAATCAATGCTTTCTTCAGACTCAGAATATTTCAGTTGTGCATCATTCTTAGATCAAAGACCCTACTTTCAAGTGCTATTTAAACACAGAACAGCAGGAATAATGCCCCTTTCATGCCAGTTCAAAGTTAATCCCATCAACAAGAGACTGATAGTGATGCAGACTGCATTCAGCCACACTGCCTTCAAGCTTTCATTTCAAGATCTCTGTAGGTATGGGGAAATTCTGTCTGGGAAAAGAGGAACAGGTTTTTGCTCTTACCAGTAGAACCTGTTTGGTGCAACTCCTTCATGAAGAAGCAGCCATCTTCTGCCAAACTCCACTGAGCTGAATAACTGGGGACGAAAAAAAACCAAAACAGTCAAGAACCACCATAAAACTCAACGACAATAGAGAAATCAGTCAGAAGGTCTGAAGAAGTTTTCTGAGACAGGAAGCCCAGGTTTTTTTTCCTCCAGTCTCAAAAGGCTATGTCCGGGACAGCTGAAAAGCATCTCCAGTGATTTTTAGGGTAGAAACAGTACTGAGCTGGGCAACACAGGACACAACCGCTGTTACCTTAGGGATCACAACCTACTGAAAACTCATTATCTAGTTCACTGTGGCACTCTCAGGTAACAAAATAATGCAGAGTGAGAAGGCTGCCTATTATGTTAAACTTGTGATGGACACCAGATGTGGAACATAACACAGAACTTTGATATCCTAGCCTAGCTCTGACAACAGATACACAGACTTGCCTTCCTTGATATTGCATCAGAAGGCCAATCTCTTCCTAGTTACCAGTCACCATCTTCAGAGAAGTTTTTCAACGTGGAACACAAGAAGTGCTCTAATACATCCAGATTTTGCATGCAGGACTGGTCGAGTTGAAATAGCACAAATAACTCGTACCATGGAAACCTGCAATTCTCACTTTGCTCCTGCAAGCAATGTGACACAGCCTTCTAGCCTGATTACACAAACAATAACCAAATACATCAATCACATCAGAAAATCTTTCAACAATAAATACCAAGTAAGACTGAGAAAGGTCAGCAAAAAAAGGCACATACAGGTATTATAAATACTTGGTATGTCTTTGTGGAATAATATACAAATGTGACTTTTATAGAGCAGTTACCAACAGCTGTTCTCCATAAATGCTGCCATTGGATAATTCTCAGAAGAATAGCAGAGGATCATTTGGGTTCTGTTTTTCTTTGCTTTATTTTACTTCACTTTTTTCATACAGAAACACAGAGAGGCAATCAGCCCTATATTTTTTTCTTAGAAACTCATTCCATTTCCCCTCCTTCTCTTGTCTGACAGACACGGTCAATTTCTTCTGTGAAAGGAGTTGTTGAACCCTTTTCTTGACTTCAAATTAGAGATTTTGCTAAAAAATGCAAGCAATCTGAATCTTTATGTGCAACTTTTGATTGATTTCTTTGGAGCATGTAGTGGCACTGGCTTGGGATAAGACAAGGATGGAAGTCCAAGAGAATCACTGAGGAGACAAGCTGATATTAAAGCTTTGGGTTGACCAGAAAGATTATCTGAATGAATTTTAAAAAATATGAGACCACGATTTAAGAAAAATTGAGATCCACTTTTTATTCTGCATTACGTTGCCATCACAAATCACTCCATCCCTCAGGTTCCCTTCTTTAAAACCTTGGAATAACATGGAAAAACTAATAACATCTGTAAGAGCTGTTTGTTAAAAAGTATACTGTACATATGTTGAAATCTACTATAAATCATTAAAGCTGGTTATTCACCTCTTTTTTCTCATCTCATTTTCTTCTTGAATATTGCCAAAGAAGAGACAGGAAAGAAAGGAGGGGGAATAGAAAATAACCAAGTCAGGCAAAGGAAACACAGTTTAGTTTTTCAAATGGAATTGCATAATAACCTTTTGAAATTTCAGTGGTGAATCTCTTACTTTTCATTAACTGTAAATATATTTTTACTTGAAACGTAAAGATTCAGTAACCCTAACAATAACAGAAGAAACCTCATTTATCTTCTGAAACACTTAACAGTAAATTTTTAAAAGTGCTCTAAGGTCACCTGATAAAGAGTATTACTATTACTGGATATATTTATTCCTCACATCCAAAGTCCATTTCTAGATCTGCTTTCATGATTGCGTAATACAAACTAATATAAGATCATTATGTTACTGTTATCTGTCTTACCAATACCAATATTTTCCCTTTCATGGCAAAGCGGTTTCTTCCATGCCAAGTAATAAGTCTTCATAGTATAGAGTAATTTAAACTTTAATAAAGTTGATATTGTCTCACAGTAAAACTTGCTTTAATTAAGAACAAAGATCAATATGAAAAACTCAGTAAACACTTCTACGCTTCCAGAGCTGGTATGTGTGGGATGCAAGATTTTCAGGAACACTGATGCTCTCAGACAGCTGGAACCATCACAGTAAGTGTTGTTTTTCCCCCTTTATATCCCGCACCCTACTTTCTCTCTAGTTCCCCCGAGGACAACTTTCAGAAAGTTACCACCTTTTAGAATTTGTCATTGATCATAACAATATCCTAAAATAATTTATCATGGCCAGCAGCAGCTTTATTTGTTCTTGTATAGCATCCTCCTTCATGCCTACAACCTCAGTGCAGTACCAAGCTGTTGAACGTTCCCACCACCCCAGCTCCCCCTGGCTCTTTCAGCAGAAGTATTTGGAGGGGCTGTTCATTTGGCACACCTGTGATTTCTGTGGCAGGGAGGAGCAGTGATGCTGCACTGTACCCAGGGAAACCTGTTTTCTCTTACTGCGTGCCCTGAACAAGAGAGGTGAGTCAGGCAAAAAGGAGAGAAACGCAAGACTTGCATTTGTTTCAAAGGGAGGAAATAGATACAGCAATTCTACTATGTCAGTATTTTCCTCTTATAATAGAAGTCCGTGCCCAGTGAGCTGGGAAAAGTATATGAGAAAAGGAAATAGCTCTCATGGGGAAATATCAGATCCCTGGGAATTCATGCCCTATTGTCTTTGATGAGACACTTTAATAACCAGACTTTAGAAGCTTTTACTCCTTTGCCATTATCTCAGTACCAATCTTAGCATTCACTGATTCAAAGCAGCATCAGTGTACTTTCAGAAAAACGGGAATTCCCCATATTAGGTACCATCCCCTACAAAAGGGAAAATGTTCTTTACATTAAGGATATATATTTTTTTCCAGATATTGTATTTCAAGTATCATTCAGCTTAGCTTGAGATTATTTAGTTAGACCAGGAGAAGACAAAAAAGAAATATTTGGAGGCTAAGTTTTTGTCAAGTACCAGATATGATACAGCAGGGAATATTTTTTCCCCATTTAGCAATTATAGTGCTTGTATGGATATTTTTTAAACCCAACATCATATTTTGTTGTCGTTATAAAAGCTCTTTCTCTCCTGGGATGATTTCTGACAGGCTCATGTGTGCAGTCCCTTCAGAGATGACATTTTATTTTCTTTGGCAAGGACTGCTGTCTGATGACAATTTTCATTAGGAGACAGAAATTAGATAACGTTCTCTGCTACAACTCTTATTTCAACCACAAATAAAAAACGAACCTACTACAATTTCAGCGTATGTTTTCAGCTCAGGGCCAAGTAGTGATCTGACGTTTCTGTTTTCACTAAGACAAAACCATTATAAAGTACAAATCTTATATCGATCGCTCAGATTTGACCCTTCTTCACTGGGGAATAAAACCCTTCTTACTTCCTCTTCTCTTTTGTAGTTGTACCTCCTACACACGTTCTCTTGCAGTCAGATTTCTAAGCTCTTTAGAGTAGAAATCATCTACTGTGGTATGCATTTACGCAACATAAAGATTCCTGGAGCTCTCATTAGCTATAATAATACAGGGAAATTGTAAGTGAAGGTATGTGTAAGAAAAAGGTTTCCCTATAATAGGTACTTCTGTAAAAGGTTTCACTATTCAGAATGGTGAAAATTAGACTGTTTTCTCATATTGTCCCATATTATTTCTAACGTTTTTTTCAGCCACCAAGCAGCTTATCAACCTAGGAGTTCAGGCAATTCTGCATACATTTACTTACATGAAACAAATTACAAAAATAACCATCCTTACATTAAAGTGAATCAAAGCAAATCTATAAAATTAATTTTCTTAAAAACTGGGGAAATCAGCCATTGTCTAGCTGAACACATGGCAGTGTTTTTAACCGCAAAAGCAATAAGGGCCCATTCAAACCAGAGAACATCTGTTCTAATGGAAACATTAAATCTATGTGAGAAAAAGACAAAGCTCCAGAGTTGGCAAAGCCGGTATTACGGGGGTATGAATTTGATCCAGGTAATGAAACATTTTCTTTACTGTCAGATTACAGAGGAATTACTGAATTAGATTAGAATGAAGTTCAATTTCACTACCATCTCTTTTTAGAAACAGCCTTCAACAGATGCTTGGAAAACCAAAATACCTGCATATTCAAGAACTTCGTATATTCAACAGTTCCTCTAAATATGGTCTCAAACTCCTTCAATCCTTGGCTCAGGGACTTTCTGAGTGAGAGGTTGTATTTGTCTTTAATATTTCTCGATACTTTTTTCTCTTTTAAGTTCTTCTCTTCTCTGTATTCTTTTCTATTCTTTCAGAACCCACAGAATACTGTGGTGAGCAAGGAGCTCCACAACCTAACACTGCATGAAGAATCAGCACTTCTTGCTTGCTTTGAGTCTGTTGTGGGATTCTCAAGTACAATAAAACATCAGTCCTTCCCCCACATATCTGGAGTTAAAACAAACTACGCTAACTGAGGAGTCATCTCTTTCTCAAATCTTCCAGCAGACTTAACTGGCTTTGTACTTCCTTGTACTACTTTGCACGTCTTTTAAAAACTACAAAATATGTAACTAAAATATGAGATTTGAAGGGAAATGTTTTCTAGGCATCAAACAAATTTGATTTGTGTTGATAATGGTATGAGATTCTAACCTACAGGATCCTACTTGTCTATTTAGATCTGACAGAATTACAAAGTTGAAAACTTCTGACATTTACTCACATCTTTAGCACAAACACAATAAGCTGTTAGCAGTTTCACGAAGTACTACATCTGGATGAGCTTGGGAGACGCACTTTAACAAAACTGTACTCCAAAACACCTGTTTCCCTCATGAACACTGAATTTTCCCTGAGATCTTCCCAGCCAAGAACATGGCTCTTATGAAGTGGTTGAATTAAGTTTATTCGGCTGTTCAACCTGATGGACGGTTAACAAAGCACATCATCAAACAGATGTCACTAGCAAATGGAAATCTGTATTAAAGAAAGAAGCCTTTATCCCCACCAATTTGCAATGAGTTCTGTGCTTCCCAGAGCTACCTTCATGCTCATTGAACTCACCATACCAAAGACACTCAAAGTAATCTATATATCATCCAAGACATCAAAGAAACAGTTACTCATTTAACACCTGACACTGAAAGTCAGGTTACATATACCATATACTGAGAATCTGAATGACCCACCAATTCTGGTAAAATATAATTTGAAGGGTCATTATGTCTGTCAAGACCTATCATCTGTTCTCAACAAAATTTTCCCAGTCAAAGCTTTTACCAAGCATGGAGTCCCTCATGGCCTCTGATTCATTTTACCACCTACACAATATGGCTGCAGATTTGATTGACTCATGGTGTCCATAACATTTCATCATTCAGCATTTAAACTAATTGGATATTCTGATAAAACATTTAGTTTTGATTATTCTTCACACACTGATCTTAAATCATATTATAGTTCCACGTTCTTCCTCTAGTGATGAGGATATTCAATTTTGTGCAATGATTTAATTTTATGCAGAAAAAAAAGAATACATACAAGGAAATTTGGAATCTGGCTGAGGAAAATGTGATTTAAATTGCATGCTGGAAGTGATACAAAGGAAATAATTTGAGCAAGATAATAGTTCCCATTAATTTTCTTAAGACATTTACCCTCACCAAGTTACAATGGAGCAGGGCTCAAGATCTAACCTGATTTGGTGACTGGATTTACCAACTTCAGTATTCTTGCATTCACAAAAGAAAAAGGTCTTTTTTTCTCACCATACATGAAAGCTCCAATTATTCCTCCTTGACATAGATCTGACCAAGGCAATTCAACTCAGCATTCACCCCTAGAGCATGCATCTGGAATACTAGCTCAGCACATATTTGAAAGACTTGGGTTTGCTTCAAATCCACCAGTGATTTCCTGAGAAGCTTCTTACTTGTCAATCCTTCTAACCTTATTTCTTCACATACACTGCTTGCCTCTTAAATTTCCTGGTGTTTCCATAAGTTAATTAAAACTAGACCTGATCACAGTGTTTTACCTTAATCCCTTCAAATACCATTGACTGACAAAAGAAACAGTGCATTTGAAACACAGTTTTTGTACTGATGGACCACATGAACATCTTAGAGATCACTTCTTCCTCAAGTTTAGTACTTTTTAAAAATTTAGTTCAGTTTTACCAAAGAACAAAACATTCAAAAAGTACCATTCAATTATCGTCATATCACAGTCGACCTAGATAAAAACAGCTTTCTGAAGATACAACAATGTAATTTGAAATAAGTACAGTCAAGTCCTTCCTTTTATCCCTATTCATTTGTACTGGATAAGTTTATTACTGACAGACTGTACTTTACTACTAGCGCAGGTGTATTTGAAGTGATTCTACATTCATTATTCTCATTGTTCATAGAGGCATTATTCAAATAGCATTCATCTGTGAAACAGAATATTTGGAAGTAATCTACAACATTCAGGAAAGCGAAGAGCAGTAGGATAGATTCCATATGGATTGCGGCAATTCAGCACTGTACTTCAATTTATGACCCTAGAAGAACAATCAAGCTTGCATTTCTTTTTCTTTATATGTAGTCTGCAGAAAAGGATGGAGTTAGTGCATCAAGTAAGAATGTAAGATTGAACATGTTTATATAGGTGTATTAAGTAGTCCTTTATGGTCTAAAATATTCAGCAGGATCTACCTGCTACATCAAAGATTATCATAATCAGAGAGGTTTCCACACTGGCACTGCAGATATCTCCGCCAGTGTGAAGGAACGATGTGCTTAATGCATACATGTTCTAAACGGGTATCCAGCGCAGTTTACTTGGATACCAAGATGCATTCAATTTAGATAAATTACTGAACAGAGCATTTCTCCTTCAGAGCAGTCAATGACTGAGAGGTTTGCTGTTACTCCTTGAATCATGCTTTGTTTCACTGAAGAGCTGTGGACCAGGCTTTTTTTCTTCCAAAGCTGAATTAATATAACGTGTTTTGAATTAACAGAGAATCTGAAATCACACATGGTACATCTTTCCTAGAACAGATCATAAGACTCATGATGCAGAATACACAAATGGGCTACAGAGCTGACACTACTTTACTTTCCCAGTCTCTGATCTAGTTGAAAGTTCCACTGTTAAGATGCTTAAAGATCCTTGAAACAAAAAAGTTCATAGACACTGCATAGATCTTGAATGTTTGAAGTTACAGCAATCTATTAATCATGCCACATAGAAGCCGTCAATAAGATTATTCAACAATTGGTGTTTATTGAAAGCGGATGCATACACATCAGAGTGATAAAGCTTTCAGGACTGCTCCACAGCCCTTTCAAACACCAATGAGGCCTGCAGACCTGCAGTTGCTTTTGAAGATGAACAAAATGCTATCACCACATAGACTTGCTCATTGTGGTTGTATTACAGCAACTTTTTAGTATGTTTGTCAGATCAGAACATGCTTAAGATATCCCTCAGCTTTCCTCTTACCTCTCTAACTCCTCACACATTCTCAAATATGATCCATATCAGCTGGTGTTCTGGCTTTATGGAAGCATGCAACTATATCAGGATGATGTCTCTAATGCACTCTATTTATATACTAAACACGTAGCAGGAAACACAGTTTTACCAGCAGATGCTTAAAGGAATCCTTCTAGCATATATATCTTAAGGCCAGAAAGAACTACTAGTGTCATCAGTCTGTTCTCATCCAAACAGATGCTGCAGAATCTTAGTCACTAATTCAAGCAGTAGAGAGAATTATTTAAGCTGACAACCGATGGCTGAGCTAGACTGTATCTTCTGGAGAGACATACAGTCTCAGTGTTTGAATCTTTTGGAAAGCCATCAAATCTCAGTTCCAAAGGATGATGAATTTACTACTCTGCTTGGTAAGTTATCCTCAAGGTTAATTTCTTTCTCTGTTAAAAGCTCTAATATCTCTGCAACAGGCATCTCTGTAACAGAGCATCCTGCATTTGCTTTTTGTTATGCTGAGAAATTATTAGGTATATTCATAAATGTTTAGGTGACTAAATTAAAGAAATACATTATCAACTAAAAGATATACCCTATTGGAATGAGAACAGAACAGAAAAGGCTTTGATTAAACAGAATTCAGGGTAAAGCATTAGAATTGTCATGCACACATGCATAGCTTTACATTTTTACTACACTAGAACCTATGGCACCAAATGAATTCAGCGTTGACAGGTGCTTTGCATAATAAGAAAATGGAAACACATAGAAGCATACAGACAAAACAAATGACTGTTGGAAAAGAGAGAAGAGAATCATCTACAGAAAAGTGAAGGAAGTTACTCAGAGCCATAGAGATCAGCGGTAGACCTAGTGACAGCAATCACATTTCTTTACTCCTAGTCCAGTGCACTGTCCGATTCTGGAGAGAAAAAAAAAGGAAATTTTCATGGAAGCAGGAAAATGAGACTTACGTAGAGCACAAAAAATTTTGCAGAGTAACAAATATGCAGCCAAGAATCCAAAGCAGTAAATGAACAACTTCTCCAGGGGTACAGAGGGCTCATGCATATACAGATGGATAAGCAAGGACATATTAATTTGCTTAAAGATAAGCGAGTCAGCAGTAGAGAACGGTGATTACTGCTCAGGAGTCCTTCTTTCTGTTTCACTGATCACACTTGTGCTCAGATATGCATCTTTCTTTCTGGACAGACAGCTGGGCTCTGCCAGTTGATTTTTTCTATCTTTAGACTTCTTTTTTTCATTTTTGGAAAGGATTGGGGAAGCATTAGGGATTTCTCCCATTTTTATTTCTATACTACATTTTAAACTTTACACTTTAAACTCACTAAGCACATTATACTTAGCGAGGTGTAAAAGACTGATGTGCCCACAAGGAAACCCTATTTTATGTCACAGCTTGTGCAATGGCTTATGGACAGTTTAAAAAAAAAAAGATACAATCTGGCTGTATTAGTCTTCTTACCGAGACAATCCTAAGGAACTTACTATGAGAGGAAAGAAAGAAAAATTCTAACAAACTAACAGTTGGATGACTCGTTTTGATGTCCCTTCCTTGTTCATCTTCAGTACACTGGTTGCCACCAAATGCTAATCAGTTGTCCTAGAGATAACAAGGCAAAGACCGCGTGCAAAGATGCGTTGTCAGAATGCCCAGTGGGTGTCTGTGCTTAAGGACTTCCCACGAAGAGTATGCAAAGCTTTAGCTACAAACACGGATATTTTTGTGCTTGTTTAGAATCAGAAGCTTTTAGAATAGGAAGTACTGTGGTACCGGTGTTGGTAACCCAGAAAGGATATCTGAGATCATCGTTGCAACGTTGCAACTGAGGGCAACGTTGCAAAGGCTGGACCACATATTTTTCGATGTGCAAATTCCCTAACACATTTAATCTTCAACATTATGTAACAAAGAGAATCTAGTCTGCTGGAAACCTTGTTCTTATTACACGAATAAAGTAGAATGTTGCAGGAGTAATGCTGTAGGGAGTTGTTCACATAGGCTAATGTTAGCTTTATGCAAACTATCTCCCTGGTCCTGTGTGTAGTCTGTCAAAATAGATAGGCTTTTCCAGAGGACAATTCAAAGTGACCAATGTTTACTACTCTAGATAGGTTTTTTCCTCTCCATTAATTTCATATACCCTCTAAGTGTGGTCAACAGCACTGTATAAAAACATAATGATTTAAAAAAGGTAGATGCTTGATGTTAACATTAATTTATTTTTTTAATTATAATGCAAATTCTAGTAATACAAAGTTGGATTTTACTTATCTTTCTGTGGCTTTTGTATGTAGTGGAGACAGATAAGATGTAAACAGGAACAGAATAAATTAGGCCGAAAGGAAAACCTCCGGAAGTCCCTGATTTGATCATGTTGCAGGTAGAATAATTCTCAAAGTTAGTTTCTAATGAAGTGAAATTAAAGGCTTTAGAAATCGGAAGTGGGTCTAGAACAGTCCATCAGAACCTGAGGAGTCAATACTGGTTGCACCTATGGCAGATATTCTACTGGCAGACATTAGCCCAAATGCATGGATAGAAGCAGCTGAAGAAGTTACTGTGCTAAGTATCTCGTCTAGGTAGATGGATCCTTCCTTGCTTTAAACAGACACAAAATGCCACAGAGAGTTTCGCTGTAAATAAAATGGCTTTGCTGCCACTTAATATAATTCACAAACTGACCATGTCCTGGACAAATATTACCTCAAAATAGAAAAGAGACAAAAAGGAGAAAAAGAAAACAACAAACAACACCAAACAAGTAATGTCTCCCTCCCCATCCTTAATAACAACAACAAAAAAGTAGTGTTGGAGAACGGTTTTAAAGGTTTTTGTCCAACAACAAGTGAATTTTCAGTACGTTGAGAGGGTAAGGGATTTTCCTGTGTACATTTTGATGCAATTTCATTGGGATTTGATGAGGCCTTGAACAATGACCCAGTATTAGAAACAAGACAGCCTATGAGCTGCGGGATTCTCCCTTTTTTTAGAGGTAAGGATTAAGAGGGAGAGTGGATTGGAAAAAGCTCTGGGGCATCTTTCATTTTCTCTGGCGTTTGTCCTGTTGAAAGGTTTGAGTGAAGAAAGCCTCTAGAGTTTTACCTTTCAGCTGCTGCTGACCTTGCCTCCTTTACTGTGGAGGAAGTACTGAGGAAGATGGCATGATTCGATGACAGAAGATACGTTGTTCCAGTACCAGCAAAATCCCAAATTGCTGAACTTCAGCACTTAAAATATACAGCCAACCATCAGTCCCTAACCCACTGATCTCTACTGCAATGCACACACACAAAGTAAATGAAGGTAGACAGATGGAATCAGATACTTAGGAAAGACTAAAAGGAAAGAAGAAAAAAAAAGAAAGAGAAGAAAAAGGAAATGTATGCCTCCTCATTTAGTGGTGTCGTGTAGGCAGAGCTCCTTTAGTGTGCCTTGCCTTTGAAGACGTCATTTAAAATGAGAGAGGACGAACAATGAAAATAACTCCATTTTAAATCTGCTTCCCCCCCAGCCTCTGTTGCTGCCTTTCAGTTCTTGAGTGCCTTTGCAAATTTACTCCTGAGCTGGATAATTACAACTTTGCATTTCACCCATCTGACTTGTGTTCTCCACTTTCACCCATACTTCATCTCTCCAAATAGCTCTGTTATTCATGGCTGATTACCCACCATTCCTGTGCGTGTCTGACCCATCTGAATAGCAGAAGATGTCTCCACATGAAGTAGAGGCTCTTACATCCCACCCTCTGATTGCACAGCAAACTACTTTTGAAGATTACACAGTAATGCATAACAAATACTCCCACAAAATACAGTCCTCATCTTACAGACAAGCTGATTAAACCCATGAGAGCTCACACGTACAAGACCTCCAACAAGTTTTTCCCTCACAAGCAATGCTTTACAGCGTCTGAAGTTTCCTCCTGATTTGTAACTCCTCTTATACAGAAAATAGAGGAGCGTGCAATAGTTCTGCAATTACGTGGTAAGAATCAGCCATGTAACAACTGTACTTTCAGCCAGAACAATGAATGCAATCATGAAGCAATTAGTGCAGGCGGCAGATGGTTTGCTGCTCTTTTTTCTTCCTCAAGACTGGCAGGAAAAACTCATGATTGAATAAGGGACTGGCCTGTCAGCAATGGTAATTCAAGTCTGCCGCCCAAGGCAGACACGGAGGAGAGATGTGAACAAAAGCAACCAAGTCACTGAAGCTTAATGAGTTATGGCTCATCAGTTGAACTCCAGTAATTAACAACATTCACTTGCACACAACATGCAAGAAACTGGGTTGTAAAATGATTTCAGTTAACACAGTCTTCCCTACCATTTAGTAAATCTCTATTCAACCAAACAAAAAAGATTTGTAATGCTTATCATCGTGATAGACTCAGCAGGCTGTAAAGAGACTGAGAGATGATGCTTTGTGACCCATTTCCTGTTCATTACAATTGAGCAAAAAGAGGCATGCCCTACTTGTTGAATTTGCCCTCAATCAGTACTTAACTGTTTGAACCACTCCTGAGAGTCAAACAGTTCATTCCCAATTTGATTCTGGCCTCTTCAGCACTTGCTCTATTCACCACCTGATTTTCCTGGTCCCACCTGCTACAACGACAAGATGCAAATGATGCAACGAGAACTCTGTTTGCTGGAAGGATGTAAACATGCTTTCTAATTGACTCTTAACTTCCTCCTGACTGCCAAGAGCAATATTAAATGAATCTGAAACCTCTTTAGCCTCTTCAGTTCCATGCATGGCATCAAAGTCCATGATATGATAATGCCAATTTCTTACCGTCCACATATGTTTCCTCTGTTTCCTCAAGTAACCCTTGATCAGTGTGCACACAGTGCCTGAAATCCAAAGAGTAATGGTTCTCTTTCCTTAAATATAGTCTTAACAAAAGAACATAAACTAGCAAACTGCAACATCGTTTGTTCCAAACTGCCCAACAGTTCCCATTGCAGTTATCTTGATAGTCACAGGACTACACAATTACTCTGAGAGAATTCTGCCTCTGGTTATATGAGAATGAAACCAATGGGAGCCGTTTACACTTAGGCATGGACAGAATTTGACCCTTAGTTTGAGTTACATTTAATTAAGTCCAGGCTGATCAATACTCCTTCTTTTTCGGTTACCCTCTGTGGTGCAAGCTCACCGAAATCAGAAAGTATTTCCATTAGGCTTTTAAGTGGAAAACAGGCCTATGACTCACACATATATGGAGGACTTTTAAAATTCTACTTCAGAGTTAACTGATACAGATATATAGACTTTTGCAACATGATTTTCTTCTTGCAGCTAAAATACTGTATTCCCAATGGTTATCCAATTTGCTAATCAATGCCCTAACACAAAGAGATTTTACCATACAACCTGCATCCTCTCACCAAAAGCACCATATGCACACATCTCACACACGCTCCACAAATTCAGGTTAACACACAAAAGGGAGCTTTGTTTCTACATCCAGTTTGTTTTTTTTTTTAAACTATGTATAAAAGAAAAGAGTAGGAGTTTCATGTGGAACAATGAAAATATACTTGCTGGTAGCCATCTACCATAAATTAAACGAGTATTAGCTGTATGGACTCTAATTCAGAATTATTTCCTCAACAGTATGATGACCACAACATCTGAAATTCATTTTCTGCTATACCCTAGTTCTATCCGACAAATTTACCACTGAAAGTTTCACTGATCCTTACACAATAAATCCCCTTTTCCTGACACACAGTAAGTTCAACTCCAAAGGGGCCTAAAAGGCAGCAGAGACAAAATTCTGCTCTGTTTCATATCAGCCTGGGGAACTCAACAGCCGCAAGGGAAAGAAAACATTTTCACTTTGCCTAATTCCATAAGGAGCACCTATTAATCATTTTATCTGCACCTTACTCTGGAACAGATTACAACCACTATACAATCCCCAAAATGCTATGAGAGTGGTGAGTGCACACAACACTCAGCACAATTCTATATGGCATAGAATTGAATTAAGCAGGCAAAATGCATTTCCTGCTCAATTTTGGATGCTACAGGGCTTGAACGGTACTGTGCTTAGAGCACAGGACTGAATGTTTATTCCAAGAGTTCTCGTAAACTCATTGTGACCTCAGCTAATTAATTTATTTTCTCAGGCTTACAGTTATTGTAATTACAAACCTAATTTAGGCAAAAGGAAGAACAACTGTTTATATAATTAATTCAAATGCTAATATGGAAGACATCTTAGTATTCAAACATTCATGTTGATATTTACATAAATTTATAAACTAAATATTCATCCAAAACTTTGATTATTGATTAGATTCAAAGCCTTATAGACTACTTATTTGTAAACCAAAAATATGGCTTATAAATGGGATGCCAAAATACTTCATTCACTCCCTTTTGGGAGCTCAGCAAATTGTTTCCATCTGTTTTCCCGTTTCATTCAAAAACATCAAAAAGTTGGCATGTGAAATCCACTACTTCTCAAAGCAGTTTGCTGCAATGCTCAGACACTTCTCTGACTCAGCCATTGACTCCCAGTCATCAGTCCTAGTTTTTTTGCTAGATCAGAATGCTTACTCAAATGTTGTCTTCCCCTTGAAGAAAGATATTTATGAACAATATAAAATCACAGAGCAGTTTGAGTTGGAAAGGATCTTTAAATGTCTCATAGTTTTACCCTCCCTGCTGCGGACAGGGAAATCTTCCACTAGATTAGATTGCTCTCGAGGCGCTATCCAATCTGACCTTGAACATTTTCAGGATGCGGTACCCGTAACTTCTCTGAGCAACCTGTTACATTGTCTTACTACCCTCACAGTAAAGAATTTCTTCATTATGTCTAATCTAAATCTATCCTCTTTTAGTTTAAAACTATTATGACATGTCCTACCACTACAGTCCCTTGTAAAATTAAAATCTCTCTCCATCCTTCATATAAGTCCCTTTAAGTACTGAAACATTACAACAAGGTCTCCCCAGTGCATTCTTTACTCCAAGCTAAACAACTCCAACTCCCTCTTACAGCTTCCCTTCAATCTCCAATTTGGAGTACAACATAGATTGAGCTCTATAAGGTTCTTCAAAGAAGTGACTGACTTGTGCATGTTGATGAGTGTTTTTCAGAAACTGCTAACAATGATGTCTCTTACAGTTAAGTCTCATTCTGGTATCTCAAGTTGAACATCAGAAAATCAAGGCAAATTTCACAGCAAATTTCTTCAACAGATGGACTGCCCATGCTGAAGTAACTGGCCTTCAAAAGAAATTGATTCACTGCTGCATTTCTCTTTGAAAATATGCCAACCAGACAGGAACAAGCAATGTCTTATACTGTTCTTGGAACAAGTGCCAGAACGGAGTGAGAGAAGTGTTAACTACAAGGAGAAATAGTCACATTAGAGGTTGCTTTTCTTATTCTGAAGGGTCCCAGCTGAATTCTCTTCCCATTACCTGTCACATGATATTGCCAAAAGGACCAATGAATAAAGGCAGGCTGACAAGTCAGGCATAAGAGCACTAGGCCCCATGAATACGGTAGGTACTCATGTCCTTTACCTTTGTCTTACAGATCACTGTATTGTAAGGTTGGAAGGGACCTCTGGAAATCACCTACTCCAATCCCCTGCCAGAGCAAGTTCCTTACAGTAGGTTGTACAAGAAAACATCCAGGCAGGCTTTGAGTATCTCCAGAGGAGGAGATTCCATGACCCCTCCGGGCAGACTATTCCAGGGATCACAGCTTACTCAATGTCTTCTACTGGAAATACCAGCCCAGTTACCCCCAAGACTGTCCTGAATTCTCTGTAATAGTTAAGTAGAAAGCAAATAAAGCAAAATGCTGGCAGCACTTCTTACCTTTTGATCTTGACTATATGCTAAGATCCAGTCTTCCTGCTTTGGGTGGAAGAGCAGACTGTGAATGTAGAAGTTCAGACGGTATTTTTGATATGTGGCACCTTCATCAGTACTAATAAGTAAGCTGCTCTCAACCTCTGGATCAGTCAACAGCATAATCTGTATGGAAGGGAAAGATCAAAATATAGTATTGAAGAGGAATTAGAAGACAGGAACTTCAGATAACCTTAATAAATATGTCTGTTACAATATGCTTCAATGCGATATCAAAACTAAGCACAGCCAATTTTCCAGTATAGGAAAAGGTGTATTTGAACTATATATAAACATATAATGTACAATCAAATAGGGAAAATAACTATTACTCGTAAGTACAGACCCAAATGATATGCTTAGGCTATCAGAAAAATCAAACCTGAGGTTTGTGACATAAGAGTAAAAATAAGTTACTAGACAACCACAATAGGCTGTTAGGGACTTCACGAATGATCTTCTGGAGTAGCAGATTAAAAGTAAGGTGTTAAGAAAATAAAAGAAATGGGTGGGGAGGAGTGAGAAAGACATACAAACTAAACAAACTCTAACAGTGAGATTTGTTAGAACCTGGCAGAATTTTCAGAGAAGACGACAGCTTCATTGCCTAAAATATTACAACTTGTCTGTCTGCAAGAAATATCTTGCTTTGGAGGGAGAACACATTTGATAATGCACTGGGTTCTTTGCATCTTCAGTTTCTATGATGCTGTGAATTAGAGATTCACTTGTCGCACAAATAATTTCTGCACAACAAAGTTGCTTCCTAGCTTTGTCCAAGAATGAAGACACATGGCTTGCAAGTGTCATAGGTACTTCTCTCTATTAACTATGGTATTAATTGGTCTGCATTGCTGATGAACCAGAGGGAATGAGAAAATTTTCTTATGTGTCTCTGCTTGAGAGAGAATATATTTTTTGAAAATTACAAAGGTATCATTTCAGTATTTCAACAAGCAGGAAGTAATGCCTGTCAGGAGTGGGAATGAGGTACTGTGAATGACAAACATGAAAAATTCTGAATATTTGCCTGGGAAGGTACTGAAGCCTTTAATCATTTAGTATCATTTAAATTAAATTAAATTAAATTTAATTTAAGTTATTTTATTGCTGTTGCTGATGTCTTTAGATGAGTCTGAAATGAAAGGACCCATACCATTTCTCAGAGTAAATTCCTACCTGGTTGAAGCACTGCAAAAACACACTTTTCATTTCTATGTCTTTAGTTAGGCAGGCGGAGTTATCTATAACAACTCGTTACCTATGAATTATAGAGCACCATAAGTCTTGATAGACACAGATGATAATTAGTTGTATGTGAAGGTATAAATACACCTATGTCCTTCATTACTGGATAACCGCCAGAGGCTTTTATCCATGTCTACAAAAACCCTTGGCTGTATAACGATTTGGCCTGTGACTTGGGAGGTTAGGTGTTTCCTTCAAACTTGCTGGAATTTAGTATCTTCAGTGACCTTAGACAAGTTGTACTGCCTTGCCATATTTTATCTTTAACGTAAAATAGGATAATACTCCCATCATAAACCTAAAGGCACTATCTCCTTTTGGTATCTCTGATCTACTTTTGAAATCTTACGATGAAAACATGCACCATTAAAATTAAACATTCATATTTTAATTTAATACTTTCAAATACATCAAGTATATCACTGATGTGGATTCTAAACTGAATTACATGATAGAGGTTACACAGAAAGCATTAATACTCAAAGCATCAATATATAGACCATTTATTTTCATTAAGTTACCTACCTAGCTTGTCAAGCCAAAAATTAAGTGATGTTTATTACTTTTTTTTTTTTTTTTTTTAACCAGAAAAAATTCTGGGACAACGTTTCTATGGTTAATGTTTATCAACTGAGTTCAGAAATTGTTTTTTCTATTTTTATGACTTCCTTTAGCACAGCATTCATTTGGACTACAGTAACTAGAGCAGAAATAAGCACAAATCAATGGGCTTGATCCCAGTTCTTTGAAGTTAATAAGAGTCTTTTCATTGACTTTGGATTGTGCCTCTAAGGCAAGTTGTTAATCAAGATCCACTCTAGTTTCACGTAACTCTTTCTACCTGCACAAGGAACTCATCTGACCTCATCACTGCCACATCCAAGCACATCACAGTCTTAACACGTTTTCTGTCATGCCACTCCTCTGAAGTGTGAAAGTGCTCTTATCTCCATTTCATAGAATTGGAATTGAGGCACAAACTGCTGCAGTACTGAAGCACCTAATTCCTCATTCAATCAATAGAAGTTAAGTACCTAAACAGAATTGCCAGCACCAATGACTTTGGCTTTAATCTGCTAACTACCACGCTGAGCTATTACTACTGTGTTTTCAGGTATCTGTGGTCTCCAGAACTCGTCTCTTGCCCACTGACCTGCAGTGACCAGACAGTCTGTACATGTGAAGTGTTTCAGAATACATCTGTTTTACTACATATGCCAATGGCGATAGTATTTTACATGTGGCAGAGTGTGCAGAACTGCTGTAGACTTACGTGTGGACATACAGAGAGTCATAATCAGGGGATGCAATTGACCAATGACTCTCCAGACATTAGTCTGGTTGTTAACTACAAAACCAACTTTCAGTGCTGGCACAGCATTCTCTGTACCATCATCATACCCTGCATTGAGAATCACTTTGCAAAAATGTCCTGAAATGAAACAAAATAGAACTAAGCAGTCACTACTCAAATCACAGTCAAAGCCCCTTTTAACTTATAAAATCATACAAAGGCTTGGGTTCAAAGGGACCTCAAACATCACCTAGTTCAAAACTCGATCAGATGAAAGTTAATTTAAATACAAGATGTCTGCATGCAAATAATCAAAGTTACAAATCTGAAAGATAGCACTTAATGGATGTGAAGCAGAAACTGACATCCGAATGAAATTTTTTTCAAAATGAAAGGAAAACATCCAGTGTATCTACCTGTATGAACCTTTCAGATCAGACCAGTAGCGTTACCCTGAAATGAATCCCCCAGATTTTCAGGAGAAATCTCTATAGCAAATCCCTATATATCATGATCTGCCTCAGCCCACAGAGTGATCTCAGAACGCAGGGACTGAATTTTCTTTCAGTAACACTAAAACAGAATGTATGGTTCAGAAGCGCACCTAACATACTCCAACCACTACAGAACATTCAGCCCTAAGTACCAGACTAGCACCTGTCTGAAGTCTAAATACCCATACTGTGGACGTTATCTCAGCATCAACTACTTCATAACACAAACCTGCTTTCACTGAGCTGAACTGTACACTAATGCAGCTGCAACATTAGCTTAGTTATTGTCTAAGTTGCCTGGAACATAAATGAGAAAGGAGAGAAAGTACAATTGATATTAATGTTTTTGTTGTTGCAGTGTAACTTGTACACAGTAAATAAATTTTAGACTTTTCTTTGAAATAAATGAAGCCAATTTGTACTTTGAAGTAGCCTATTAACAATTGACTTGATGCATTTGCTTATAAAGAAAATTAAAAGTGGACACACATTCTGAACACGAAAGCAAGGAAAATAAAACCAGCAGCAATAACAAAGAGAATCTAAGCTTAGAAGTCAAATATCTCATTAAGTCTTTAATATCCAACAATATCTCAGAAAGAAGATTAGAAAGAAACTACTTTTATAAATTCTCACGTCACTGTAGGAAACATACTGGATGTAAACTCCTCGAAGAAGGAGCTATCTTCCCTCTCTGTTTCTGTAATGCCTTACACAACATACTGCTGCTTTCCCAGCTAATATTGGTTTCTGGATAAATATATTCTGAACATCAGAGAGGCCTTTGCTCAAGAAAATGTATCTGTTAATGACTTGGAAAGAAGAAAGGAGAAATGGGTGACAAAGATTGCTGATGGCAGTAAAGTACTCATAATGAAAAAAAACACCCACCAAAAACAAAAACAAAAGCCAGCTATGGAGAGCTGTAAAAGGATTTCACAATATTGAATACCTGAGCAGTAAAATGACAGGTGAAATTCAGCAGTGATGTATAGGTGGGTGGCAGGGAAAGACGGAGAAAGACAATCCCAAAGTAACAGACAGAACAATAGGCTCTGCATAACTATTTTATTTCAGGAGAGATTTATGTGGGTTTCAGCGTAGAGTCCTATGAAAACACAAGCTCCTTCCTCAGATTCTGTCAAAACCACTCAAATACAGCAGTAGGAATTATTAGGAAATAATCAAACAGATTGATAAATAACTGTATTAGGTCACTGGACAGTGTTCTCATGTCTTAAACACTGGGTGCTGTTCTTGTTCCTCCATCTTAAAAAAAAAAAAAAAAAAGTGTGGTGGTATAAAACACAGAAGAATAATAAGAGTGTTTGAAGAATGGAACAAAACATTTTTCATAAAAGCAGCAAATAAATGAACTATTCAACTTCCAAAGGAAATAAATGAGAGGCAATTTGACCACAGTCTACAGGACTATGAATGGCCTGGAAGTGCCTAGTGAACAATTATTCACTCTTTCATAACACAAAACGTCTGAGTCTCAAATGAACCAATAAGAATGAGGTCCAAACCACAGGCAGTTCCTGGATTTTTACCTAGTTAAGCCACAGAAGTCACTGACATAGTATGTTGTAAACGTCAAAACTTTATCTGAACAGACAAAATTAACAGATATATTCTTGGAGAAAATATCCATCAACCCAAAAATACTAATTGTCTCAGGAATCTGAGTTAGACATGGTTGAATTCTGGAAAAATATACAGGGAAATATTATTATGTACTCACATTGTTCTGACACTTCCCTCTCAACTGAAAGATTCAGTTTGATTTAGCAAGGCTGTTCTCATAGACGTCTAGGAGAGTGAATAAAAATTACACATGATAATAAGATTACCAGCACTGGTGGACTGATCTAGCAATTCGTATGTAAAGAATTGGGCTCACTGTTTTTTATCTTGACAGTTTTTAAACTGTCTGATATTACCACTATGAACACTAATACAGGAGTGGAGAGGAATATTTCTTTGCCTCTTATTGCTAGCAAAAGCCCATACTAAAGGTACACCAAACCATGCAGTGCATCTGGTCTGGTTTATTGCTGTCTTATGTTAAATTAAATGAACAGTGGAGTAAGTCAAGACTCTTCAGCAGAAGTAACCGTTCTCTGTTCAGATCAGTGCTCAGCAATGATCAGAATATGCTTAGTCACACCAGGCACAGCAAGCACATGCTGCATTTCTCCATGCTGCAGATGGATTAGGTTTTTTCTCTGTAAAATAAGTCAATAAAGTTGACACAGGCTTTTGTACCCAAAAGCAAGGCACTCAGTAATCAGTGACCCCTGAAAAGGAAGAAACTTGATTTGCTTTTCCTAGAGGTGACAAATGAACACAAAACATAATTTATAGATCTTAAATGCTTCACACTTTTTTCACCCTTTTCTGGTGCTAACTCTTCAGGGAAGATTGCACATGACAATTATGTGTATTTTTGCTGTCCTGACAAAGCAACCTGGGAGTGCTTTGCAAGAAGATTCTGTTTATGTTTATGGAGATGGAACTGTGATACTTGTATGGCTGCCCCAAATGCCAGATTTAGCAGCTCAGTTAGAACTAGTTTAGAATCCCTCTCAACCTTTACTTATTTTATTACCTCATATTCTCCTTGGGCCAACTTTTCTCTAACATTTTGTGAAATAGAACCATGTGACAATATCTAAGTATACTCCAGAAATCCAACCTGGTGTTTCACTCAGTTCTGGTGCATGAAGAGATCTGAGTTATATCACCTGACCAGAAACAGGGATGATATACAGATCTGGACAAATTTACTTAAAGAACCTTCACCCTCCTACAGGCTTCATGTATAGATCCACACGAACAAGTAACATTTCTCATAAGAAAACAGAGAAGTGCAGAGAAGTAAAATAGGAAATCAGAAAGGAGGAACAAATCAGAGTATTCACTACCCAAATTCTCTAAATACTTCCATTTTTTTCCCACTTTCTCTACACGTCAGTTACGTAATTTTAGAAGTTTTTTGAATTTTTTTTTTAAACACACAACTGATTGCAAGAGTATAAGCACAACAGAGTCTCAGCATAATTTAATGAAATATGGATTGTCATTTACATGCCATGAAGATGTATAAAGAGAGAACCTGATTCTGTAGATTCAGCAATGAATTTCAAAGCAACGCGCTTTGCTTTTAAATAATCATAATAGTTCATGAATTAAGGTTTTCAACACCGAGCAAAAGAACTGAAATGAAACAAGTTGAAGAAATTAACTGCTTTGGTCATGACATTCCAAAATAAATGCAAAACTACTGTAATGAAAATTAGACCATCTCCTCTGACAGGACTTAGTTGCTGGAAGCAGTAAGTAGTTGCAAGAGCAAGTAAATTAGGGACAAAATTACCAAAAAGAAATAATTCAAGCATTCATTTGGATATTAATAGAGAAAGAGCACAGTGAAGCCTCTGCAAAATTAAGCAAGCTTTATTCATAGATTAACTTCAAATGCTGTAGAACTGCGCTCATGAGTAATGCCACCAAAATTTGGTCCTCATCTTTGTTTTAAATAAATTGGCTAACAGTATTAACACCTAAATGAAAACATGAAATGAGCTGGAGTTGGCAGTTTTGAAGCTATCTTTAATGTCAGCTAAAAGACAAGGTTAGTTACTGAGTAATTTCATTAAAACACCATTAAAATAATACGCCAATAATTCAATCAAGCTACTGTGATGTGTTTTATTGCCAGAAGTTCATGTTAACTCAGAAAGTGCAGTAATTCTGCAGGGAAATAAAAGAGTTCAGTGAAAGAATTCAGCTTTCCAACTCAAAGCTTTCAGATGATGACCTGGTTTGGAATAGTCTCAGAAATAAGTAGAAATGAACAAATTAATAAGAGAGGCCAAGTTACTTTGCAGCTATAAGTCAGTAATTTAAGAATACAGAGGTTCTTATTCATGAAAAGACATAACTCAATCTTATAAAATCAGTTTATGCGTTGCTGAGATGGAGGCAACATACTCCAAATTCCCCTTGAGTAAAATTATATCCATGATCAATAGATAGTGTAACTTCGCTCCGAACTAAATCCAGACCTGGACAGTGAAAACCCTAATATAATCTTTTCCCAAGAGCACACAGGAAGTCCATAACCAGTCAGATATTGTGTTCCTCAACCCTCCGCTGTTCATAGGCAAGAGACATGATGTGGTAAAAGATTCAGATGGCGAATTCATCTCGTTTGCACACATGAAAGATTTAATGCTCATTGAGTGATAATACATTCTTCTGTCAGCAGAATGCTAGATGGCAAAGGGCTATCACTTAGGAGAGGAAAAAATTATAACCTGCCAATATTTTTGAGTGCTGGGATTGTACAGTATTCCTAACAGAAAAATTGTTAAGAATAGCATTTGGCATCATGATAAATGTGGTTTGAAATAAAAAGCTGGCTAGTAACTGGAAAAAAGAATCAATTTACCTGTTCTGTATTAGCGCAGAAGTTCACTACAGGCCAGAAGTGACAGCAAAGAAGAGCAGTCAATGAAATCTCTATTTTTTACTAGCTACAGGAATAACCCAGGGTTGTTTTATGAGATGGAAAAACTGAAATAACATAACAATAACATACGAAAAATAAACAATAACTCTTCCTTATGCAAGCTTCAGACAGTAACAGAAATAGTCGCTTCCAATAGCCTGCTGATTGTGTCTCCAGTTATACAGAATAATATCTTTTTTTTTTTTTAGTGAAAAACCAAAATATTCTCAAAAGGAAAAAGAGACAGTATGAAAATTTTCCCTTTGGGAATATGTCTGCTTCCCTGTTATGCACACAGTCAGAAAACAATTTGTACACACATGTAGAAGGTATCACAAAGTAAGTGAAATGTCAGTAGTTCTTCTGCCCAAAGTGCCCTGTTTAAAAGTTTTGGAGTAAAATGTATACGGTAGAGATTGTATCCATTTTTAACTACATGTTCCTCTGAGTGGTCAAGTACAGAGCACCGAAATACTGATGAAACCCCACCACACATACTACTCAGGAAAAAAAAAAAGAAAAAGAAAAAAAATAAAAATAAAGATATTTCACCAGTTTCAAAAGGCTATCTCTTTATGCAATGAATGGAAAACACCACCAGCTGCCCTGTCAAATACTTTTTAACTTATATTTCTAGAAAGCTGAGTAGTCATGTTACTCTTGGCACTGAAAAAGACACCTGTAGACCACCGATGAATTCAAACCTTGGCTGAACATAATGTCTTCCTTTCACTGTGGGATTTTATATAAAAATGGACTTGCAGTTTAATATTATAAGCTGCCTAATCCTCCATTGTTTGTCTCTTAGCCCATTTTTGGTTGAGTACAATATTTGGAGTCCTATCCAGACATTTTTAAATGGACTTGTTTTGATAGTTTAAAAAAAGCATTCCGGTAAATCGTGAGCTTTAAAATAAATCAATTTCTGATTCTTCTTGTTGAATAGAAGGTCAGTGCAGTCCTCTGTTTCCTCTTCTCATATTGACTGAAATAATTAACAGTTTATAATTAAGGAAAAAAAATAAAAGGTTTTAATTTTCTCAATATTCAAACATTTAAGTTAAACAAAGACTTTTTTTTCATGTTGAGCAATGCTTCCAGTTTTACAACTATTGCTATGATTTTCAATGATAATCATTATCTTAATATTCAGCTGACATTTCAGAGTTTCTTTTGAAAAAATGATATACAATAATAGATTTTCATTAGTATTTCATGTGGTCTGAATGCCAACGACTAAGTTCTAGTGACTTCTCTATCTTGAACAAAGAAAACCCAAATCAGTACTAATATATTAACTATGTTAATGAACCAATGCTGTTATTGTTGTTCAGCTTTCTCTACTTTGCCTATTCCCACTTTAATGCATTTTCTCCATATGCTGTATGAGTTTTCCTACTAACAAAACCCCAGGTATAGTGTTGGGTCGATAACAACCACTTCTCACTCTGAACTTCAGTTCACAAAAAACTGTAGCATCAACTGGGATTGAGTTTCTACCAAAATCCAAAAGAGGGCAGTACACCCACACACAGCCCATCTCATTACTCGCAGCTCATCAGCTTGGAGACATTCATCAACTGAACAGATTGCTACCCTACAGCCTTTTCTACCTGCATCTAAGTGATGGTAGAATCTCCAAAGTACCTCACCGTAGACCAGACTTAGACCAAAGATTCAGCTACTTCTTTTTCCAGGGTGAAGAAGCTCATCTATCTTCACTTCTGTTTCTGTGCTTGCTGACTCACTACTTGTGGGCTGGACTGTGACCAGAAACATCAGCCTTCACCTTCCCAAGAGCAGGCTGCAATCCCAGTAGCTAGGGTGAGTTCTTAAAATACGTGCCTTGTTTTGAGCCAGTATCTTTTAAATAAACCAGGAAAAAAGATTATATGGGAAAACAAGTCCCTTTTTAGCACTTTTTAAACATTAGCTTTTTAAAACACAGCTTCCACTCCTATTGCTCATGAATTAAACAAAAATAAAGATTCTACATTCTGTCCTTACTTAAGTTAATGGAACTAGCATCTTAATGAGGACTACAAAAAAGAAACTCTCAGTTGCGTCATCGTTACTCATACAAAAAAATATAAATGTAATGCTAAAATAATAAATAATATATTTCTGTAGTATGCCTTAACAGATTACTGCTGGATGTTTCAGAGCTACTTTTGCTCTGTGGAAAATTATAAAGGAATTTATAATTTCTGTGATTTAGATAGGCAGAGACCTCTGGAGGTCATTTACTCCAAACTCCTGCTACGTATTAAGCTAGATTCAAAGGTACAGAGTGATGCTCGGGGCTTTGTTCTGTCAATTTTTAGAGGACAGAGATTCCACAAACTCTTTGGGCATATCCAATTGGAAACTGTCTAGTTTCCACTTGGGGTTAACCTTACCATACCAATCAGTTTTAGAACAAATGAGAACATGTTCAGTTTTATATTCCTCTTACCTTAAAGGTCCATTTAAGCTTAGTAAAAGTTTTGCTCACAAGATTTATTTTTGCTTTGCCAACAGATCAAACAGAACATTTGTGAGTACTTACCCTACTCATTCATATGCTGACCTGAATATTTACTTTTATAAAAACAAAACTTTCCATGACTTACATGACATTTGTTGAGTCCTTTCTAAGTGTGTGTCTCTTGTGTCTACTCACACATAAAGAAAGGGTTTCATTTCACTACCTGAAGGGAGGTTGTAGTGAGCTGGGGGTCGGCCTCTTCTCTCGTGTAACTGGTGATAGGACTAGAGGGAATGGTTTCAAGCTGTGCCAGGGAAGATTCAGGCTGGATATTAGGAAATACTACTTCTCTGAAAGAGTGGTCAGGCACTGGAATGAGCTGCCCAGGGAGGTGGTGGAGTCACCGACCCTGGAGGTGTTCAAGGAACGTTTGGATGTTGTGATGAGGGATATGGTTTAGCGAGAACCATTGGTGATAGGTGGATGGTTGGACTAGATGATCTTATAGGTCCTTTCCAACCTTAGTGATTCTGTGATTCTGTGATTCTATATAGTCCTGCATAAACAGGCTTGTTCTCATGTTATGACATTGAAGAGATCAAAAAATCAAAGCCGTACCTGTTTTATTAATGGGCTTCATAGCCTGGATTTAAGAAACAGAAATGTCATCTTATTCTTTTGTCACTGATTCACATATATAACCAGAAAGTGTAAATATCTACTTACTGACTGGTTGTCAGACACAGAAATCAGAGGGAAATAATACTCACTGTGTTTCTTTGTGGTGACGGTTAACCTGATTTCACTCTGAGATTGCTTTCTACAAATAGTTTCAGTGCTTCATTGTTACATTATATTGCATCTATACAAAGAAGACAAGAATGGAGTTCCACACACTGGGTGCTACACTGTCTTGGGCTAGCTCTTAGCTTGCAATCTACACCACTATCCTTTCTACGCCCCCTCTTCAGTAGTTGTGTTTTTGACCTGGTGATGTGCTTACTGGGTTAGACTCTGCTGGGGATTGAGGTAAAACTTAGGTGTTACTCTGTTGTGACTTTGAGATACCAGAGAACACAGTTACTATGACCACATGCTTAGATCCTCTGGCTGGTGCTACAAAGGGAAGATGTCATTCACACGCTGTGGGAAATTTCTGTTCTATAAATTGCAAATTTGGTGCATTTTTTTCCCCACATTTTAATCTCCTTTTAGATTCTGAGACTGTGGTTCATCATCTCCAAACACTCTTTGGAATAACGTTTCATCTAAATCAGTCAGCCACAATGCTAATTTGATTTGTACTTCCTGATGCAAATGCGTGGAACCCTGTCTACTTAATATGAAGTTCCCAAAATAAACTTGCTTCTCTTCAATTACCTCTCAACAAACCCTTTAGAAGGAATCTCTGGATCTCAAATATCCCTCAAATATCCACATAAAACATGGAAAAAACAGAAATTTTCATTTCGCCTTCGTCTCTGTAAAACTCAGACAATTCTGAGAACTGAGATGTGTTTGAAACTGTCTCTAGATGCCCTCCACAAGAACCTTAACAAAAGATCTTTTTCTTATCCATAGGGATGATTTCCATAGTAAATGTGAAAACACAGAAGAGTATCTTTAGCTGAGATGGAGTAAGGATGGCAGGCTCACAGTCTTTAAGAAGTCTCAGAATGCACAAGTTAGTGAGCTGAGATTGGCCTTTTCAGCTATATCTGAGCCATATCAGAGAACAGTGTACAGCTTGAAGGCCAGTGAGACCTATATGGAGGTCAACTATTGTGGAAGCACTGTGTGAAGCCCAAAGACTGAGGTTAGCTTCACTCCCTGTGATTCTACTTAATGCTGAAAATAGAACTCACCAGGCTCAGCTCCTAATCACACGATGTAAACATTATTAGCTCCAGGAGCAATCAGTTCAGAGGGCAGGAACATGGAAAGAAGAGGCTTCTGGTTTTCTATTTTCAAATCTTCCTCAAATCAAACTCTGGATTCTTACCACTTCATTCCACTGCCTATTTTGATCTAATTTAGCAGCCTGACTTGGAATTAAATCTCACTGTTCCCAATTCATTATTACTACACACTTCTTTCTCTCCTTTCATATACACTTGACATAAAAAAGCTTCACTGTTGAAAACAGCTTGAAAATCTATTCCTTAAAACTTAAAGGAAATACAGTCAAAATTCTATTCTGGAATAAAATCTTACTCCTAACAACTACGGTATTTGATAACTGCACTTAGAAAAGAAATAAAGAATCACAGACAACAAAATATCACAAAAGTTACAGTAGTATATGCATTTTATTTTAGAAAGTGCAATCTAGTTTCAATTATTAATCCTTTGTTCTTTTACAACAGATGTTCTGCATTGCAATGAACAGGGGGAAAAAAAAAGTGTAAGCTGTGAGAGTATTGCAGCACCTTCCTTAGAGGAGAAAAGAAACCTGAGCTTTGTAGAGATCTGTAATACAATGTATTCATTCATACTGCTAGTACTTTGTTCTGTTGCCCAGTAAGGCATTTCTATTGTTAAAGAATCTCATGAGATTAATTAGTTAATTTTCACACCAACTTTGTGGTGGAGAAGGAAAATGCATATATCAAGAGGGAAAATGACTTGGACGAACTCCTCTAATCAATCAATGGCACACACACACACACCAAAAAAAAAAAAAAAAAAAAAAAAAGCTACCTGCACTGTGTGTTACAAAGAACAGCATCTTCCTGCCCCCAAATACTGGGCTCTAAGCGCTGTTAATCCTAATCAAAGCAAGAGATAACTTGGCCAAAAATATGGCAACCTGTGCAGAGCTACGAAAGAGACAGGGAAAAGAGGGATACCAAGAGATTAATTTTTCCTTGCAGGGTGAGGTGTTGATAAACTCACCATCCACATGATCTTTTGTGTGTGTGCGCATGTGATATCCCCTAGGATGTGCTTGAAATTCCAGTGTTTTCATCCTGAACAGCACTGAAAACAGCCTAAAGGCAGAGGTGACTGATGCACCCTAAACAATGAAAGTTACAAGCTTAGTGCAGATAGTGAGGAGTACTCCATTACTGGTGTAAAAGCCGGGATAGCCTGGATCAGAAAAAAAAACATCTCTAACACATAGTGAAGGTGGTCAGACAGCTGCATAGCAGGTTTTGACTTCCATCTACAGGAAAACAGGACTTTACAAGGCCTGAGAAATCAATCATTACTGCAGTTCCAGTCTGTTTATTTTTATTAGGCCTAATAAACACTTAACTTTGAAAAAAAAATCTTTCTTCAAGCATATAGGGAGACTAGTCTGAAGTGAACAAAGCTGCCTCCCTAAGTGAATAAAGGAAGCCTCATTGTATTTGTCTTTTGTACCCCTCTTCTCCACTTACACTTGTTTTTTCATTTCTCCTCTTTCACACCTCCCTACTATCATAAGGTTCTCCCCTAGCAAGAGATGTTCTCATTTTTTTCAGTCAGTCTCTACACCAAGACTCTATATGTGCTCTAAAAAGAATATTGCATTAAGGGCAATTATGCCCCTACAAGAAAGAGAAACTCACAGCTGTTATGTTAGCCAGGAAGAAGTAGGGAAACAGAGGTGCAATCAGAGCAATGGTAATAACAGACTAACTACGGGAATGAAGGTAAATGGGCTGATTGGTACACTTTTTAGCCTCTGAAACATATTAAGGATAACTTACTTCGACTCTCATCTCTCCATAAATGGGAAACATTTAGAGAGGTAGGGAAAGCAAAAGGTCCATGGCCTCACCTCCATACTTTTGGCACAGAGAGACTTCTTGCACCCCTAGTGTTATATCAGTGCATGTCATAATAACTAGAGACCTATTTTACCTCTACCTGGCCTTCACCCCTGACTCTCATCACATGCAACTCCATTATGGTGTAGAGTCCATTTCCTTGAGTCAGGAATATTTGAAAAAAGCAAGAGAAGAGATGAGAACAGTGATGAGCTGCAGCCATGAATTTTAAAAAATGTTAATATAGTAAACAGTTTTAAATTGCAGCATTGATCATCTGCTGATGGTCTCTGCTATAGCCCAGTTATGCCAAGCCTGGACAGATGGTCAATTCACCAAACACTTTGTTTTCATAGCCAACTGTTTCAAGCCATGCCATTTGCCTCTGGCCAGCCCTGGCACCTGTGTGCCACTGAGCTATTTAATATTTCAGAGGCTCTTATTCTTGTCTGAAAAAGAAATCATGAGGAGGGGACATCACAGAACAATCTGCACCTCAGATTGTGAGCAGAATTTCCCTGCTGGTCCCAAAGAATATCATCTGTGTCTGGTCATCCATGTTCCTCCATTAAAAGTACTCATCCCTCCAGTCATTACAAATGCTCTCATCTTATTTTACTTGAAGCCCACTGGCAGAAAATGTTCATTAAACAGAGCTGATTTTGTCCAAAGCACTTAAATCAGGCCACCAGCTCTCAGGTAGGAGCAGGAGTCTCCAGCAAGAAGAGTGCTAATGACCTAAAGGAAACCAGAAGTATCTTTGAAAAGTAGAATTGGTTAAAAACAAATAAACAGACAAACAAAAACTGATACTTTTCCTTTATCTGTTTTGTCTCAATCAGCAAAATTCTTGAGACTGACTTCATTACAGCTGGTGGCATTATACCTGTCTGAGGCAAGTACAAGATCCTTTCATGGCTGCTGCTTTCCCATTCTGAAAGTAAGCATGAATTAACCTTAGCAGAAAGTTTTACAAGACAAGACAGACTTTAGAGTACTCAGTTGTTCCCCAGGATAAGCGTTCTGGGTGGCAGAAGGGAAAAAAGAAATAAAAAACTATTTTGACAAAAAACAATTCACATTTCAGACTAAAATAAATATCATATATAGTAAAAAAGCAGAAAGTTTACAAAATTTTCTGCAACAATAAATGTTATTTTTCAGGTAATTAAGTTTTCTATTTATTTTGTTCCTGAAGTGCATAAAGACTCAGAATTTACAATATCTGAAAAATGCAAATATGGCTCCAGATAATAAAAAATCTAATACAATGTAGGATTTATTTACTTTTGGGATATTTTAGTGGGGAAGAGAGGGCGTTTCATTAGATAACATTTTCACTATTTTTAAATGTTTCATTAGGGTCAAGAAAATTTGTTTCAGAAAAAAAAAATGTCTTCCCAATTTGAAATGATTCCATTGGCTGACAACTTTAGAAAAAGACACATAACAAGTCTCCTGATAAAATCAGGATACTTGGCACCACACTGACAGATACTTCTTTTCTCATGGGAGATAGCTACACAATCCAACAGTTCTTAGTAATATTTTTGTACTATATTTAAATGGAATTGCTTTCAAGTAATTATCTTTCAACATAAATCTCTGCAACAGGCAGCAATAATAGCTCAGCATACATTTGCTGGATCAATATAAACTTTGGCGTCCTGCTTTTGGTTCTGATACTTCAATTTTCATGTGCTGAGACAGAAAAGAATGAGTACAGGGCCTGGATTTCAGCAAGGATGAAGTTCCTGCTTGAGGTTATGGATCAGTATAGATTTTCTCACCCACAATGGTCATCAAAACAACGTAGGGAGAAGAAACAGAAAGAAATTACTTTGTGTTGAGTTCTCCAGCAGTGATAAAAGCAAGCAATGGATAACGGTGTTGAACAGAAAGTACTCTTGGGGCTCAACAGGAAGAAAAAAAAAAAAAGGTTTCCTACTCTCCACTGCTCATCTCTCACCTGTACCAATCCCATCTGGTAGCGTAAGAGAGTTGCAAGAGTAAGTGAGGAATACCTCCTGAAAAAGTAGGACGTGAAGTTGTGGCAACCACAGGTAAAGTAAGTTGCCCAATAACCCCCTTTAATTTTAAAGAATTGGTTGAATAATTCAGAACAAACATTTCAACCGGCATGCTGATCCTGCCCTGTGCCACTGAGATTGATTTCAAGACTGATACAGAGAAATTAAAGATTCTACAACTAAGGTTGGTCCAATGTGGGAAAGGTAAACTCAGGCTCTGGACAACCAGCAAAGACCAAAGACAACGTAGGGTAGTTTCTCTCTGCTAGCTACAGTAAAGGACACAAACATGCATTTAGAGAAGAAAAACTGCAAAAGACAGCAAGCACAGAGTCTCCCAGCCTTATCAGAAATCCTTGATTCTCCATTTTGTGTTCGCAGTTCAAGATTTCTTCAGACTATGTCATGAATCATAGAATCATTTGAGTTGGAAGAGACCCTTTAAAGGTCATCTGGCCCAACTCCCCTGCAGCGAACAGAGACACCTACAGCTCCACCAGGTGCTCAGAGCC
Source organism: Pavo muticus (assembly GCA_016647715.1). NCBI lineage: Eukaryota > Metazoa > Chordata > Aves > Galliformes > Phasianidae > Pavo > Pavo muticus. The sequence continues at coordinate 74,534 of JACDJE010000007.1, forward strand.
CTAACCTCTCCATCACCATCAGGGCATTCACCACCTCTCTGGGCAACCTGTGCCAGTGCTTCACCACCCTTATGAAGTTTTCTTCTACCATTTACCCATTTCCAGGCTTCAAGTTCCCTGCCCTTAGCCTGTTTTTATCTAGGAGGCACACTCATACGGCTGGACATTCTTACTTACTCACACATCAGCAAGCACTCCTTTCCCAAACAATGAACTGACAGGACACTACCCCTTCCATTTAATTCCAAAGCACTCTCTACATGTTGGCTTTACAGAAGCTGTATGCCTTTTTTCATTTAGGTTTCTTATATGGTAATTCTGAAATGTTCTTTAAAATTTCTCCTGAGTTGAGTTTTAAATTTTTCCTCTGACTGAGAACAAAGCACAGCTTCAGAAATTATTTCTACAGCTAGTTCTTTTTACGCACATTTATCTGATTTGCTTCTCTCCGAAGCATTTTTGTATTAATGCATTAATTTCATAATCACTTCAAATTATGTTCCATGTTGCATGAACAATTGGGGAATTAGCATCTGCTTACAAGTTGTTGGGCTGGCTTTTTATTTTTGTTGCTGCAGTCGATGAACTCAAATTATCCATACCAAATGTGCCTGTAAAGAATTCAAACTCCAAAAATAAATAATTCTCCTTACTTTTTGTATTGGTTTTTGTTAAGCAAATTCAGTGCAGTCTGTTAAGCATTAACACAAAACACTTTCATTATCAACAGAGTTTTGGTATAATAGTTAAAGTTCTATGTATAGTTACTCTGTAACAATCTCACATCATCTTTCACACACTGACCTAGGTAGAAGCTATGTTAAATCTTTCTGTTTCACTGTTATGCTCTGGTTACCATTACGCCAGATCTCAAATAGAACTACAGAGTCACGGACCACTTGTGATATACAAGCAACTTTAATGCATGCATTAAGCAAGGCACTCTATTCCACTGACAAAGAGTTAGTATAGCCGTTTTTTCCACATAGAGAGTTCCTGAGCGTCTCCAGATACATATCTGAAGGCTGTTCTGGATCATATCCAGATGTTGCAAGAACAAGATATTTCCTCATGGCATTTAAATAAAAGTGATTAAATGAGTATGATGCATCAATCTGCACAGCTCTTCTTACTACCTCACCTTCAATGCATGTTCTAGTTTACACTTTAGATGTTTAAAGCAACAGAACAACATTCTCAGTTTGTCTTCATGTACTACCACTGCAGACACGATCAAGTAGTCCAAAACAGAGAGAAAACCAAACGAGAACCTGAGCTGGTGAAAAAGTCTACTTACACTTGTGAAGCTTTATTAGAATTTAATTGTATTCTTACAGGTTGAACCAACCAAGGCTGTACCTTTCCACCTTCATCACCCAGCATGCAGGTTCATCAGCGGGAATATAGGCAGCCTTATCTTTCTTACATATATATATATATATATATATACATACAAAGATTTCTGCACTGACTTGGCAGAACTACTACAGCAAGCTACATATACGTTAATTCATCATCTCCAATCAGAGCTTAAAGACTGAATTTACCTGCCTGTCTCCAGAGATATCCCGAGAAACGCTGATGAAAAGTTTAATCTCTGTCCCCTCTTGGCTTTTTAATAGCATGATTAATGCTTTTAGCATTAACACAGCTGTAGGGCTTTGCAAGAACAATTTCTTGCACAGTAGACATTCCAGTTAATGGTCCTTTCTATAACATCTAGTAGAACCAAACCAGGTAAAGCATTGCTGGATTTTTGGATGAATAATACCACAGCATAATAATATCACCTTATCTTCCAATTTAACATACAGCAGGTAAGGACAATGATAAAAGCCTACCTTCCATTTCAGTGTGGGTATTTTTTGTTTTTGTTGTTTCTTTGTTTGTCTTTAAGGAACACAAGACAGTGCATGCTTTAAAGTGACCTTCTTAACCATATAGCTGATCTTACTAAAATAGAATCATACTCATTATTAGACAGCCAAAAACCATCCAGAAGCAACCCTAGAACAGTGAAGAAGTGGAATAATCATACTTTTCAGCAGTTTTAAAATTAACTCTCTGAAGAGGACCCTGAAATTTACGGCATTTTTCCTTTAGTGACTTAATGCAATTCTGGAGTCAAAGTTAAAGAACAGCTTCTGCTTCTATTTGGAGTTCTTTGAGAGCTAGAACTGTCCTTCTGTACCATACTTCATGTCAGGTATTTGAGTCTCTGCTCACCAAACTCCAACTAATATCTGAAAGGCTGAGGCACTAATGACTTCAAGTAGTGCTATTACTCATGAGAAGACAAAGGAAACTTAGACTCAGTCTGTAATGCTTTAATGATTTCAAACAGCTGGGAATGTTAAGCCATGTGATAATTCACTCCTAACTTTGGAGATTATGGAACAAATTGAACTCAATCAACTAGCTGACTTCAAAGAAAGAGATGTAATTTTGTTATCAGAAGCCAATGATCAGTATCAGTTTCAGCTGTACAGATAACTCATGCAACAATGGCTGTTGACTGCCAATGACTGCTAATGAGAACTTGATCAATAGCAATTCTAAGGTTGCCATTCAGGCAGGGACTGCTTCTAAAGACAGAAAAAATAAGTCAGGAATGATTTTGTCATCAGCTACAGCTGATTTGCCCATTTGCCCATTTCTTCTGTCTACTGCTAATATCCAATATGTATTGTTCAGTTGTGTCTGTCCTTCCCAATCTCTACATTAAAAACTACAATAATCACAATCATTAGATGCTTACAGCTACTGTGTTATAGGATTCCTTGAGCTGCCTACTAATTATTTGTTACTTCCATAAAGCCTAATGGATACTAGGTGAGAGAAGAACTACCACTCCTAATATTCATGCAGCCTCAAGCAGAACCATATATTCCTCTCATTTGTTTGCACTACTTCCTGGGGAATATACACCAGATATAGACTGATGTTAATATCCAGATCTTTCAGTTGCTCAGTGATGCAGAATAGGTTAGCTGATTGGATACTCTTAATAATAGTTCTACATCTGCATATAAGGTAAACTTAAGCTTCATACTTTCTTATTCCAGCAAGAACAACTCTTGGGCCATTCTGGCCACTGGAGATACTATTTCTACTGCCACAGAGAACAACAGGGTAAAGCGCAACTGATTTCTTTGTAAGATCTTTAGAGTCTCAGTTTAAAAAGTGCCCCAAAATACCATTTCAGATGGCAGTATGCCCTACAAATAAATAAAACACACAATAAACCAGTGACGGAAAAAAACATGTTCCAAAAACATGTCAGAGAGATGAAACAAACACAAGAAAAAGTGGAAAGGTGAGGGGACTGGATAAGAAGTGGTAGACTGGCACAGTGAGAGAGAAACAGAGACTGGCAAAAAAAAAGTCAAGATTATCTTTTGCTGAACAAAGAAATAATATATTTAAATTGTCACATAAACAAATTAAAATACATATATTCTTCCTGACTACAGCGGATCATCAAATAGTGCTCAGGATTACAAGTGGAGGGATTTAAAAAAAAATAAATCATTATTGAATCTTGTGAAGATTCTATTTCATATCATTACTTAATCTTTTTTGAGTCTCCCACATGGCAATTACCACCCTCATCATCCGATGTGACACTATAAAAAAAACTAGAATACAATGAATTAAGAGCTAGGAACATGACAAATAGCAGATTTTCTCAGGGATTTTCATCGAATAATTTATTTGAAAAGTATTTTCTTAATCAGCTCTCATGACAATATCCTATTGCACTTGATCCATCAAAGTGTCAGAGATGTCTTTTTGCCCATTTCCCCAAATTTTAATAGATAATGGCGTGCCCAACTGTTCAAATTCTAAAGAAAAGAAATGATTAGCATTTCTACAAATGTTTCTAGTCAGTTGAAAAGTTTAACTGATCTGTATTTTAGAGATAATTGGCATCAAATTTACATCTTTCTCATATTTACACCTATCTACCAGTGATCTCTACGGACCCAATGTTCTCCAGCTAATTAGCTTGGAGAAGAGAAGGCTTCAGGGAGATCTCATTGCAGCCATCCAGTACCTCAGGGGATTGTAACAGAAGGGAGACCAACTTCTTACATAGTCTAATAGTGATGAGACAAGAGGGAATGGCTTGAAACTAAAAGAATCACAGAATAATTAGAGTTGAAAGGGACCTTCAAAGGTCATATAGTCCACCTTCCTTGAGAAAAAAAAAAAAAAAAAAAAAAAAAAAGAGGAGCAATCTAGGTTAGATGTCTGGAAGAAATTTTCTTTCCATGAGGGTGCTGAGGCCCTGGCACACACAGGCTTCCTGGAAAGGTTGTGGATGCCTCATCCCTAGAGGTGTTCAATACCAGGTTGTACGGGGCCCTGGGCCTTGATATGGTGGGTAGCAACCAGCCCATGGCACAAGGCTGAAAATGGATGGGCTTTAAGGTCCCTTCCAACCTAAGCCTTTATATGATACCATGAAATGTGATTACTTGAGATGCATTCATCTTTTATCCTATGAATATCTTAAAGTACAAATTTCCCACCTTCACTTTTAATCACGAAAATATAAGGTACAAAGCAACTAAAGAGAACATTTGTCAAAAGACTTAAGAAAGCCTGTGCCAAACCTCAAATGTTTGAGTGCAGTATCTTTAATTTATCGTTCACCTCTCACTTATTTCCAGTCCAAGTAGCTTCTAAAAGGGACAATCTGTAGACACACAAAGATACTGTCAACAGAAAAAAAAAAAAAAAGTTGGCAAACAAGATCTTGCGTGCAACATTTCAATCCCAATCTCTGAACAGCTTTGAATATAGCAATTTTCACTTTTTAGAAAGAAAGATGAAACTGAAATTCATGCATCTGAACCTCCTAGCCTGAAGAAAAAGAATCGGGCAGAGATTACACATTAATAGAGTCAGAAAGTTTCCTTTAGTTCACCAGCTTGTTAGATATGTCAATGGAAATTTAATTTCTTTGATACAGTTTTTCTTTGACATTTTGTCAAGATTCAAAGTTCCTGAATAACATGGACTTCTACAGTTTCTTTTCGGGCACTGTCACTGTTGGACAGCTCTCACAGGCTGATTTGCACATAGCCTTTCTGAACTGCCACAATTTCCCTGATTCCCAATCAGAGATCCCTGGAGTCAGGAGAAATCTCTTTTGAGAATTCACATTCCTGGTGGCCCAAAGTCACATGTAAACATGTAACACAACAGATGGGTCCCCTTACCTCTGTTCAAGGGCCTTAAATATAAATGCAGATATAATATACAAATATAATAATTTCAGTTGTGCATGTAGGTTTTAGCCACTATAGCCATTCTAACAGAGTTTTCTAAGACCTCTGAATAATTCATACAAAATTGTTATCAATAGTGACATTTGACACTCTAGAGTTGGCTGACTTACTCTACACAGCCACGATATAATGGAAAATATGTTTTATTTTTGATCCTCTGCATGTCCCTTTCTTTAAAAATGTTCTGAAAACCAGTCTCTCTACAGCCTAAGCCAAATTTCATGAAAGCCAATAAAGTCTAATTACTACATGATAATAATTAAATGCATTTCTTAATAAGCCAAAGCTTATTCCTCCATGTATCTCAATTTCTTTCCTAAGCTTGAAAATAAATTGCAGCTGGAAAATTTTATCAATCTCAGATTCGGACAAAAAACCACAAAAGAGAACGATATTGCCCAGAGCACCCTTTCAGCTTTAGTTTCTTCTTAGGTTTATGGGTCCTTTGCAAATCTGTTCTGACAGAAATATTATGCTATTATATAGCTACAGTAGAAAAACACACCAGAGATTTTAAAGGCCAGTGAATATCCAACATTTGAATGGGCCCTGGACAAACTAAGTTTTATATCAGCACTTGGTTAGTTCTAAAACATCAGCCAACCTGTCTCACTAATTGTATTAACATTAGAAGATTTAAAAGATCTACTTTGTCTGCTAACTAACTATGAAGAATTTGCTATCTGGTTATATAGACTCTCTCAAATAAATATAATAAATAATAATAAAGTTAAAAGCATGAAGTCAGCAGTTGTGAACATGTGGATTTTCCTTCTGGTTCCAGAGTACCTCCACAGAAAAATGTAAACCGTACAGTTTTCCAGCTGCATTGAGATTTGTAGGCTTTTGCAGGCATGTATCCGAGATAAATACTTAATTTTTCAGCTGACAAAACAGACATCAGATGACTAAATCCTTCTTTCAATTTCGCACAGTTTTCCTCATTTTATTACACTCAGATCTCCCTCCTTCATGTTCTGCTTAATAAAGTCATTAGGACAATTTAGATAGTAACTAAAATGGCAAAACTCCAGAAAAGCCAATGATTTCAACCTTACACCAAGGCTCTTGAAGACCTAAAGCAAAATCCAAGCATAAGAACAGTGCCAGATTCTGCATTTAGCTGTGCTTTGCTTTAGAGGCGCTGAAAAACTACGTTGACCTCTGTGAATGTGGTTGCTAAACACACTTTCCTTTTCAGTCTTTGAGAAAGTTGGCAGAAGGATAATTAAGGAGAGTCCAGCTCAGTGGGACCTGTCCACATTGACATTTTTCTTCCCACTGCTGAGAAACCAACTAACAAGACAAAACAGGTATGGAAGAAGAACAAAGAAATTTGAATCCCGATTTTATTTTGGCTTGGTTGCCTGCTTCTCTGACAGGAGATAATGGGGAGAAGAGTAATGACATTGCTTCACATGAGACATCTCATGTATCCAGCTCTGGACTACATAGCCAGCAGATAGAAACAAAGTGCTTTTAGATAACACTTCAGAAAATCTAATGCAATAGCAATACGGTTTGACACAAGCCACAGATATTAGATTAGGATCCTCCTGTCTCTCCTGCCTCCAGCTGCAAATTTTTTTTTTGTCCTTCCTCTTGTGTTACTCATTCAACTCAAACTGTCTGCTGGTTTTATCAGCTTGGACTACCTCACAGCTGGGATTCATGACCACAGTGATGGTACCAGCAGGAATCCACAATCATTGAGCGGAGTGTGAAGAGGGATACAAGAGACCTGCAGCAACCCTGACATAAAATGGCATGGGCTGTGGTGCAGCTTCACCTTTCATTTAATTGCTGGTCTGACCTGTTCTCCTAACAAGTCTATGTCTAGAGTACAAAGAGGTAACATCATACTTTTGCAATCTTAGCAGCAGGCCTGCAGAAGACACACTGAATGTGCTTTGAAAGACTGCTCTGTCCCCTACTCAAACAGTACTGGATAACTTCATTCATATCAGACAACAGCTTGATCTGGAAGCAAATAATCAAGTCAGGCTGTACCATCAATACCATTTAATCTCCCCAAGTTCTTTCTCTGTCACAGGAAAATTAGTTCTTCTTCAGAAGAAAATTAAGGGCTTTTAGATATAACCTTGTTACCCTTCTAAATCTTGCTCTATAAGCCAAAGATGAGTATTCAATATCAGAAGGCCACAGTACTAAAAAAGATAGTGACAAATATGGGATTTGATATCTCAAAAGGCATCCAGCTTAGAAGTAAAAGTTTTGTAACTTCGTAAATCTGGAATTCTCTGCCTTTCAATCTGAACGCTATTTATATAGCCTTGAAGGCACTGTACTTACAAATAAAATGTGAGTTCTTTGCCACACAGAGCTTCAACCATTTCTACACTGAGAGAGTGTCCAATGATGTTATGCAAAAGCCAAGATTACAGAAGTGACAAATTGCTAGATATTCTGTTAGGTAACATTATCTTCAGGCATACTTGTTCGCGCTTTCTCATACAGCTACAATTCCCATCCCTACCAATTGTGAGATATGAGATCTTAAAATTCTGATACCCTGAAGGGGAAGATTTTATACCGAGCCTCATTTTAGTAGTCCATTCTCAAGGACAACTAGTTACTGAAAATCAATACTTCATAAAGCCTAGCCACAATTTTCTTTTCTTCTTCTTCGTTTTACTTAAAGGAATCAGCACACAGTTTTCATCTTGGTTATACTAAAGCAAGTAAAGAATAAGTCTTCAAATTTGCAGTTAACCCAACTAAACAACTTCCTGTTTGTTAGCTGAGGCAGCATATAACTATGCACATACTTTTATCCCTGGTACATGCAGAATAACTACACTTAGTTTAAGCATTTTTTGCTTTCATCTAAACTACGCCTCACTACCATGTGTTGCTCAAATGTAGAAGACATGAATGGACATTGAGGTCACTCAGTTCATTAGCAGTTCAACAACTAGCCAGATAAATAATTTTTATGTAATTCCACGCCTGACACTAAATTTCAGTAATTTCACTCAAGTACAAAGCCAGTGTAAAGACAAGTACGTAAGAGAGAGTCTCAGGCTGCAGACACTGTAGAAGCTAATTTCATAGCATCTGTGAACACACACGATGGTCACACAGTTCATGGTCTGTTCCTCATCAGTTTTTCTGGGATATGGTTTATGAATGTTGGTTACTGAAAACATTGCTGACCACAATTTGTAATAATCCTGTTTCATAGAAGTCTAAAACTTCTAAAACTTCTAAAGAAATTAAAATTATTTTAACCGACTTCATACAAGAAATACTCCTACATCTAGTGGAAGAATTACGTGCGCATATACATACAAATGTTTTAGTAAACACACAGCATTTTAGTTAGAAAACGTTTGTTTTTAAAAATTGGCCCACATTTTATCGTGCAAGACTTTTAAATTGCTAGACCTTAAATGAACTTCTAAGTCAGTGTATGAGCACTTGAGGGTATGAGCACTTTTTCCACCTTTTAATCTTTTTTTTTTTTTTTTTTTTTTTTAGGGGAAAAAAATATGACCTTTCAATATTAATGAAAGAAGACTTCCAACAGCAGGCATTATTTACAGAACTAAGACTTCCTCCTGAGCACTCAACTACTGAAAAAACAGTTAATAGTTATGTGTATAAACGATTGAAGACTTTAAATTAAACTCCTCTGAGAAGTTTCTCTAACACTGTTTAAATATGAGCAAGATGAGCACTTCAGAGATTTGAGAATGACCAGGCTGCATTTCAGGAAAACAGGAAAAAAGCAGGTCAAGCGATGAATTCTCAAGAAGTCACAAACAGGCTACAGTTTCTTCAAGATATTTAAGGAAAAGTCTATGACTCTTAACTATGCTGATACGTGCTCCTGGTTTAAAACAAGCACAGATATATTTTGGGTTCCAAAAACCAAAGTTTCAGGATGACCACTGTAAATTTATATCCTAGCAATATCAGAAATTGGTTTCACTTGGCAAAAAGAAGAGGAAAAAATAATCAGGAAAGATTAAGTGCTGTATATTAAACTCTTCAAAATGAAATATTTAAAAAATATGCATCCCAAAACATTACCCTTTCTTTTCCATCAAAATGCACCATTTTAATAAGAACATATCTTAAAGAACATATCTTTAATTATACATTTAACTGAAGCCCAGGAGGAAACCAAACGTGTTTTTTGAGTCTAAATGATGTTTCTTTCACTTCTTACTTCAGAGAAATGAAATACTAACCCTCCATGAATGCAAAATAAATAAATAAATAAATAAATAAAGCCCTACACCACTTTGTAGACCTGGTCCTAAATTCTTTAGAGAACTTAATCCCCTCCAAACAATCTTTTAGAACTGTAAGAATTAAGCTAGAGGTCCTGGGAACATTAAGCAAATGATTAAATGCACTGTGCACCCATCAAACCGATATAAAATCACAGTTCAATTTGCAAGAACCTCCTACCTGCAATTCTGCAGATCTCCTCTTCTTAATCCTATCAATCCCTACCCCAGCTTGACTCCATCCTTTCTTCTTTTTATTCCTCTTTGATTCCTTCAGTTCTACCATTTCGTTTTCTCTCATTTTTGTTCCAGCAGATAGATGACTGCCTACTCTCTGGTTCGTTACTTTTTGTATCTCTTTCCAAATATTTTTTTAATCATTACTTGTGATAACTCAGCATCTCAGCAGCCCAATCATAATCCAGGAGTCTGTTGTTAAAAAGAACATAAAAATATTAAAAAAAAAAAAAAGTGGTCTTTGTGCCAGGAAACTACAAAGTACAGTACCAACAAAGATACAAACTAAAATACAACCAAACCCAAGTACGAACAAGGTTTTTCAGTGAATGACTGACAAAAATTTTGAGTTATTTTTTTTAAAAAAGGAAGGTATCAGCATAAATTAATGGATGTTTCCGAGAAAACATCTCCTTCCATGCATGAGGAGCATGTTGAAAAACCATATAAGGACACTTAATTGAAGAGACAGCAAAGCAGAAGCAGAGACTTCCACCACAGGTTAATCTGAGGTAGCAGTTGACCTCCTAATATACAGTGAAGTATGGCAAAGGAAGGGAAACCTGGAAAACGTGCAGCCCTATTTTTAATGTAATAAGCTAGGAAGTATTTCAAATAAATGTGTCATATGGCTGAAGCAGAAAGCTAGCTGTCTGATTCTGCATCTGAATGAATCAAAGGTGGCCATGCCACATCTGTCAGAGGCAGGGGAAAGGACACAGCAATAATTGAGACAAGGGATGCTGAAAGCTTGAATAAGACTGTTAGCCCTGAAGACAGCTAGGAAAGAAAACATTAGAGATGGGAATGCAAAAAGGATTGTCCAGGCTTTGACACAACCTGCTTTGAAAATCTGGCCTGATTTAAAAATCCTTATGACTCTGTACAGCTCTTATTACTCCTTTATAATGATCACCACCTACAAAGCCAGTTGTCTGAATCAAAGAGGATATTGCTATCCTGCCCTTCTGCATTCCTCTAAATCCACAGCATCATATTAGAATCATAAATGGCTACCTTAAAGCAGCTGAGGAGGACACCTCCTTCTCCTCTGTAGTATTAACACTTGAAAAGCAAATAAATCTGATGCAACTGAAAGGACTTGGTGTCCCTATGGACTGGCACTTGTAGTGACTTACTCAGAAATCAGCAAGGCAGACACAGTTTTACTGCTTCAGAACATCCAGGCAAACTTAAGTGCAACAAAAGGGGAAGTCAGAGGGGAGAAGACTTCAGTGCATACCTGAGAGTAGATGAATGCAGGTAAACCACTACTAAATTAATAGCAGAGATTACAGCTACTTTATTTATTCATTGCAGCACTATCTACAATACACATACAATATTCTGCAGCAATAAACCATGACATGGGTGATAACCAGGACTATTCATGAGTGTAAGGATTTTTAGCTAGTTACATTCTCTGAAATGTTCTCTGAACAAGGGTTCAGCAAATGTAAATGCTATCATTTCTGACTCTGAACTACATGAATTCTCTCATAGCCTTGAAGGTGTTCTGCACCTCAAATGTTCTCACTCGTAAATATAAGATTAAGACATTTCTCCCACGAGGAATTCTGAAGTTACCTCAATCAGTGAATACCCCTAATTTTTATTACAAATTTACCATTTATGTTTTGGCACAACATACTGGAAAAAATTTCAAAAAGAAAAAAAAAAATAGAAAACCAAGCAAATACAAGTAGGTTCATGCTGTTGCTTATAGGAAAGCAGAACTTGAAGTCACTCTCTCAAGCAGTCTCCTCAAGATTTAGGATGAAGCTCTTACTACAAATCAATTAAGGAGCCTTTTTTACGCTTTGTGACAAATCGACGTAAATCAAAATAATTAAAAAAACGCAACACACCACCACCAAAACACTAAAAAACCAACGAAGGTCTCTGAAAGTTTAAGTGCAGGCTCACTTGTACTATTCATCTTTCTGAAAGCCTGAGGATAAAAAAAACTCAATGTGCATGGTGCCAGCCTAGAAGAAACAGAATTGGCTACTGCCACCACTTATAGACTGGAATAAATTTCTAAACCCGTTTCAAAAACGGTTACCTTTGGCTTTTTGGTTTTATGAATGATGTCAGGTGTACAAGATCAACCAAGGAATTATATACAGGATAATAACTACTGCTGGCTACAATACTGATTTCTTGATACGTGTACACTGTTGACTGCAAAATTACTAGAAGTACTTTACATATATTTTATTTATTTATTTATTTAAACAGTAGACCATGCATCAATGTCTGGTAGGGAAACCACAATAGCATCTGAGTAGCATATAAAACTAATTTATTAACTGTATGAGCCATTGCTATATATAGGACTGGAGTACAAATCTGAAAAGTGATGTCTATTGAGGAAACCTCTGAAACATCTCAAAGGTTTAGGGGTTCTAAAGCCTACAGAAATGACACTTTAGAGGATCTGATAAAGTACAGCACGCTGTCTGCAAACCCAGTTTGCCCCCAGACACAAAGAAAATCTTTATCTTCTTGATAAGTATTTTGCTGTGGTCTTTTTTCTGTGCTGCAGTGGTGGGACACAGAGAGGAATCTCTTCTGACATGCCAACCAAAATACTTCCATTTTGTATTCAAAGTGAGTCTTTTTATTGACATTAGTAGATTTTGGATCAAGATCTGAGACTAGTAAAATGAATGTTAACCAAGTGAAGAGCCTATGTGGCTAATTTTCAAACAGTGAAGGAGAGATTAAAGTTAGATCCGTGACTTGCTAAATGCTTTGATATATTTGCATTTAAAAGATTGTAAACCATTTTCAGGTCAGGTTTGGATTCTTTTTTTTTTTTTTTCCCTCTCCAAGATTTTTATGCCATTTCATTTAGAAGATTTTTCTTTGCACCCTGATTTTTCATTTATAACAGATCTTGATCTTATATTCACCCAAAACTTTATTATTGTACTCATCTTTCCTACCTTTTATTATAGTCAATCTTACTTACATTATTACAGGAAACAGCTATATAAAATAGCAACATACCAGGGTTGTAAATTAAGTATTTATATAGACACGTTATTGTAAGAAGCAAGGTCACCTCAAGGTGGTAAGGAAGTGGACACAAAACTTCCCCTTACTTCTTTACGTTCTCGTGTCTGAAACAATGTTGGTGGGTGTTTTCAAATAGATTGTCACATGCAAATTCTTATCTAAATACAGATTTTAAGACTTGAGAACTGGTTTTACTAACTGAATGCTGAAGCATAAAGAAACTTCTCTTTGAATGACTGGAAAATAAATTTATCTTCCCCAGATCTTCTGGTTATGGCTTACATATTTATTTTAGCATTAGTCCTAAAAAATGTACCTCTCCTCCTATTTAGTTTCGTCATTGTTATTGTTCTTTTTTTTATTGCAGGCCACCAGACTACACTTAAATCTACTGTGCTGACCACTTGCATTCACTCAAGTTACCACAACACAGTTCAGAAACAATGCTGCATTTTCTGACATTTTATATCTTGGCTAATTGCATTCTCTGCCCAAATTTGCCCAGCAGCCACAGAGAGAGATTTCCTCCTTACTTCTTTCCTCATACAATGACTTTTTGTAGTTCAACCACATGCTGTTAAATAGGCCCAAATATGTTCTGCCCTAGAAATAGTTATTTCATATGGAGTAAGAAAGGAAATTTGCGTTAATTTTCAATTCACTGCTTCTTAGAAATATTCATGATTATGAAAGAAAGCTCTTACCTCCACCAGAAGAAAAATTTTGAAATCCTTCCCTTCTTGTTTCCCTCCCCCTAGCTTTTGAAAAGCCAAAAAGCCAAACAGGTTAGCATCGAACACCTTTCCCAAAGACAGGGGCACCCTTGGGAAAGCATTGCTTTTCATCTTCCTTGCCTTTCCTCCTCATAAAAACTCCTCAAAAAATATGATTAGCTCTAATTTCAGGAGTAGATGAAGCAGCCCTCCAACATACAAATTTACATAATTATTATGTAAAACACTTCGTATTGTTAGCTTATACCAGCTGAGATTTTGACTACCAGGTGTTTTCAGATCTGCTTGCACGCATTTGTGTGTGAGGGGAACCACTGATCAAAAAAGAATTGACAGTGAAAAGTCTTTCATAAAAACATTCAGGCTACAAATGTTTTGAACAATTTTCAATCCCAAGCCTTCTTTGTTATTGGGTTTCGATTCTTCTTCTCAGCCCATCTGTAAAAAAAATAGATACTGAAACAAATCCACAGCACAGCCCATCGAACTTCACAAACATGTTCTTACCCTATGGAGCTGTCAACCCCAGCTTGCTTATCTAAACAGCTGCACAATTTGCTGCGTACCAGCAGTGTTGGCTACAAAGCCCCTTTTAAATGCCTTCGCTACTTGGGGAAGCTTTCAAAAATGACATTGAAACAATGTAGCTGAGATGAGCTATATCTCAGTTTTTTACTTATGATCTTTTCCTTGGCAAGACCTTGAAGAGAAGAGTAATTAGCCACTAAGAGCAAAAATAGTCAGATGCTCAAAAGAAGCCTGGGCAATTTTCTTTTTCTCTGTTCCCTGAATGATGCCAAGGTTCCTCCCTTGCTTCCAAAGGAAAAATATCCAAGACCACGAAGAAGGAAGACAGAACAGACACGCAACTTGCTAAGCAACATCTGGAGAGCAGAGATCATCTGCACCTGGAAAATTCAAGGTTTGAATTTCTATTTGCTCGGATACTAAAAAGATGCAGGGGGATATGGAAAATGGGAAATTATGAAGTAAAGGAATTTCTTGTACACAGTTATTAGACTAGCTGAAGACATAACTTCAACACCACATTCAGCCAATTTAAACTAGGCTCAATGATGCCTTCATGGAGCTCTGGTACTGAAAGTGGATTCTGGAATAAAGGTGATGGCATGGTCACTTTCCAAGAAGCATGGCCAAAAGATAAGAGTATTCTGAAGAACAGATAAGTGGGTAGCTCTTAAGAATGTCTCCAATACCAGTAAAACAGTCATTTCCAGTTGTAGTTCAACACTTCACACACACACCCCAAAAAAAAAAAAAAAAATTGGAAAAAGATACAAATCCCTACTGTGCACATGCTCATCACAGCAAAGGCTACACTTAGTAGTCAATGAAAGTCTTGTAACCAACTTGAAGAAAAGAACAAAATGGACAGTGAATGTTGTGGCAACTTTCCGTTCCAAACTACTCATGGTTGGCTGTTGGCAAGTGAAGAAACAGGTGAGAGATGAAGGCTGATCTTGCTCTGTGATCACTATGCTGTTAATACCTCAAGGACTGCCTGCCTGCAGATTTCCTACCCACCTGCCCTCACAGCACAGAGCAGAGTGGGTCCCCATATCATCACCAATTCTCCTGGCAGAAAAGCAGACACTACCAGTTTGAGAAATATGGGTCAGAAAAGAAACAAGTCCAAAAGAAAATTAGACATGCTCCTATGCAGTCATGCAGAAGACTATCAGCCTAGTTCAGAGAAACCCATCGTTCATTTGCATTGCCAAAGCACTAGAAACAGACAAAAAAATGCATGCCCATCTGTTAAATGACTGAGATGATTACAAATTTTCACAGGCTGACGGGTAAAGATGCTCTTCCACATGTTCAAACAGTGGAAAAGCTCATCTTCGCAGCTCTACACAAATCAGTGAGATAAAACATCGTATCAGGATGAAACAGTAACAATGAAACTTGCACATTAGGAGTAATACACTGAAGGCAGTTGCTGCGGGCTGGATATCAGCCTAACCCTCCACTCTTCTGCAAAATCACTTCTCTCATTAAATATTCAGCATCATTATCATCATCTCTGATCATGACCACTCCTATCCCTGGAAAAGCCCTGGGAAAGGACCCACATGGGATGACCCAGAATGAGGAAACGTGGGCTAATTTCAATTTAGGTTAAAACCAAGCTGGACCACAGCAGCCTTCAGCATGAATGATTTGATGGATTAATGAGTAATATTTTATGACATTTAAGGATGGATTTTTCAAAAAGATGAGACTTTTTCTTTTTTCCCCCTTAGATTTTGCAGTCTAAGGAGAGAACAGCCCTTCTGCTACTTAGAACTGAAAAGCAGATCATGTAAACGTTCAGGGCCTTGGGTTTTTTGTTGGTTTTGTTTCTTCTGTCAAGTTTTTGTTGTGTGGTTTTTGTTTTTTTTCTAACTGTCCTCCATGGCAGCAAAGATGATGCTTTCTGCTGACAAATCCATTTCATTTATTCATATTTTCATAAAATATTACTTCATCTAGCTTAGGAAATGTCTTTTTACTGAAGGACATGTTTTTCCCATGCCAAGTGCAAGTCACTTCTCTACTGTGAATCTCTCACAAGGCAATAATCTATAAGAGCATATAGTATATTGTAGCACCTATTCATATAATTCCAAAGTGAGTCTATATATGCAGCTTTACTGCAACTATAATTTAGATATATTGAATAATATAACCTATTCTATAGTGGGAACCTATTTTTTACTATGCACATGAATTGACTATTAATAATAATTGTTTGTGCTTACATAACACCTCAGCACCAAAAGAAACTCAAAACATTTCTCAATGAAACACATTTCTGTTTTGCAAAGGTGAAGAGCTCGCAGTACTAAGTACAAAGCACTGATACAGCATTCTTAAAGTTAAAATGTAAGTTAGAAAGCAGGTAGAGAAATACAAACAGATTTATTAAATCTATGTTTTTAAAAATCTTTACATCTCTTCAGGTTATCTCCCAACTATTTTGGGGAGTAAGATTCCCACAGATACAAGTATAATTTCATTAATTTGAATACGGATATCAACAGCCCACATAAGGGAAGCACTCTAAGTTAGTGATGTACATATATAATCTATATTGAATTCTGTGTTCTTTACTGGTGGTAGCTGAAAGAGCTTAAAAACTAGCTTGAGCTGTGCCAGTCTATATCACTTGTAGTAGTCAGTAGCAAGACAGACATGCTTCAAAAGCCCGAGCTTTAGTCAAGCTGGGAGCTTCCTTCTCAGCTCACAAGCAGTTTTGTCATGGAGGTGACTGGGCAAGTTATGACTATACATATCAGGCTAAATTCATCTCGTCTTCAGGGTGCCAGAAAGATAGAGAATCTTGGATCCTTTCATCTTTGCTCCTTGAGGGTACATTCCTAAATATGTAAACTTGCCACACTTAATCTGCTGTCCAAAAGATGCAAAACCAAGCCAAACTCATGCTGCCTGCAGGTCTTGCCAGTACTGGTTATAAACACCACCAGCATTCTCAATTGGTTGATACGCACTATTAAATAAGACAATCCTCAGTGAAAGCAAAGGAATCTGAAGGCCCAAAGAATTGGTTTCTTTCACCCTGAGTTTATTCTTAGTGAACACTCAGCATGTTTGCAAATCTCGCCCTTTAAGTGCCTTTTGATCTTGAAAGGCACTGAGCCACGCTGATACATGAATGTGCGCATATGATGATTTTAGCGGCTCTAACATCACAGAAACATAGACTGAGCAGTCAACAGGTATTGGAATCTGGAACACTCCCAGAACTGACATAGCTATCTGAGACATTTCTTACTTCTCTACTCATGACTCCACTGCTTCAATATGAACAGATTATCTGAATGGCATGGTCCTAATCACAAGGCTGAATAAACACAGGCAAGTTGACACAATTAAAAAGCAATAATACATACACACTTTTATTTTCTGGCCTTTGGGTTTGCTGCCACAAAGGCATCTCTGCCACAACAAGCATAGTAACCTACAGATAGCTAGCTAACATACACTGCTTGATCATTATCAGACACTAGGAAAGAAAGTAATGCTTTTATAAACTTTTTCTGCTGTTTATTTAGATATGTGAGCAACAGAAATACTATGGGAATCGTGGTATATGTACATCTGTCTGGAGTAGCTGGTTATCATAGCTACAAGGGTTTATCTGCATGCCAAATTCAGCTCAAATTATTTTCATTTTCTGTCCAAATTCTGTTCATAATATTAACCCTTTCAACTCCATCTTGTTGTAAAGAGGAAAGTTTTATTGTAGAATATGACCTGCACAACAGACAGCAAAAGGATCAGAGCTGAACATTAGCCTAGATATGGTGACATCAGTGAGTTAGTTGCATATGCCTGCACTCATGGTAAGGTTAAAACCGAAGACAGACATTTTGATAACCCAGAATTTGAATTAATACCTCACTGAGGTGTACAGAGCAATTTACAAATTTCAGAGTTACTTTTCAGGCTGTCTGCATAAACAGGAAAATGGCACATGCACAGCTAAGACATTTAAGAATGCTTTAATAGAACTATCAGTCTTAGTATTGTGGCATAATTCAGGTCCTGAGTACAAACACCTAGTATATGCTGCCTCCCTCTTAACCCAGTCAGTGACATTTCCTGTCACAGTTTGCAGTGAAGGTTGGGTGGGAGAGTTCTCAAAAGCAATAGCTTCTAGAGAACTGTTCCATACAGCTTTTCCTAGCTGTCAAAGCAGTAGCCTGTTAGCAGAGAAAGCAACATGAAAGTTAAGCCAAAATTCAAACTCTGAGTTATCCAGCTAGGAAGGCTAACAGAAGGTGAACGCATTGCTCACATAACATAAATGAAATCACAAGGGCTACTCTGAAAGTAATGCCTCCTATTTTACAATGTTGGCCCACGACATCAGAGGCAGATATTGGTGGTACGGCAGTAGAAGCTGAACCTTCCTGGCAATATTCCACTACATTTTGTTGCCACGATACAGATGGCAGCAGAGGGGCAAAATGGCATCTGACAGGGAAGTGTGGATGAAGCGAAGATGTGTCACTGAATCCCTCCATCCAGAATAAATAGTACCCACTGACACTCATCAACACTTGCTGAACATTTAAAGATAGCATAGCTAATGGTGGTGCCTATGTTGAAAAACCATGCTTGGTAGTAGAGAATTTGCTCTACCAAATAGTCTTATTGTGCTCTTTGATCTCATAAAGCCTATGTCATATTTTGTCCTAATAATGTTCATTAGAAAGGTTCTTGGGCCTGTCTTATCTCCACCATCACCTACAATGGTTCTCTTCAGGTTTGAAAGAAATTGTTTTAACAAGTGCCAAGGCTTCAGTGAGTTCTACCTCTTAGCCTTCTAAGGAAAGTCTCAATACTTTCTCTTTATGATTCCTACGATAAATAAAGATGGATTTTTCCTCCCATACATAAACAATCAATTAATTGGTGTTGCTTTGGATTTGTAATAGTAAAGCATATAATAGCGCAGAAGATAAATTACCTCCTTATCATGCAAACATGGCTGTCTCCTACTGGTATCAGGCATAGAAAGCTTGTCATCCTTGGGGACTTGCCTTCTAAGTGAAAATATTTTACTTACCTCTTCTGATGGAAAAAAAAAAAAAAACAAACCCAAAAACAGGGATTTTAGTTTATCCCTAAGGAAATTTCAAACTCTTCTATAAAATACTTTTTATTTTTGCATTTTATTTTCCCCATAATATATGAAACAGTATCTAGAAAGGCTTGACAAATCTCTTCGTGCAGTTAGTTCAGCCTCCCGTTTGGGAAGTTTTATTTCCCCGAGTTTATTAGACATAAAAATCAATCTTGAGCCTGATTCACATCTAACACAACCTTCTCAAACTGGCAAAAGAAAACAAGCAAACAAAACAGTGTTAAAAGTCCAGAATGCCATAAAGAATTCTGACAGTATTTCCAGTGATTGGTATCCTTGTTCTGGGGAAGATGATGGAAAATGGTTCTCTGAAGAGGTGGGAAACTTAAGATAAATGATACACATGAAACCAACCAAAATACACAAGCAATTCATTCCTGTATTATAGGACCTCCTTGGACCAGAGATGAAATATTTATCTCGCTTATCTCACTCTGTTATGCATAAAATTTGATACAATCTCAAAGATCACAAACAAGAAGAGATAACAAACAGCAGACACTTGAACAATTTTTTTTGCAAAACTGTAATTCCCCTCCCCTGCAAAAAAAAAAAAAAAAAAAAAAAAAAACCAACAAACTTATTTTGATAGATATCTGACTAGCTCTCCAGAAAGATATCTTCAAAATAAAAAAAAATATCCCTCCATACTCTGTCAGTAACTGCTTCTATCCCTACAGTTTTCAACTGATACAAGAAATGTAGGTTGGTAGAAAGCCCTAAGTCCCAAGCTACAATTTTACAACAAGACTTTTAACCACAATAAGCAACTTTCCTACTACTAGTAACGCAGTAACAACAGTGACTGTTTCTAGAAGTTTTTAATACAGAAAGGATAGTCTTTGAAGACTGAGATGTTTGGCAAATACACAGAGCTACATGACTCTCCCTTTAACTTCCATAGCATAGTGAAATATTAGCAAGGCTCCTAGCAAATTTGTCTTACATTTGCTGGCAAATTTATACCACAGAATAATTGGAGTGTATTAACTGAAGAAAGAAAGAAGCAAGAAAGCCATACCACCAGGTGAAACATATCTATTATTCTCCTTAGATTTTTCTTACATTCCTGGTGACAAGTGAAATATTTAACTAAATTGCTTCATTAAAATTAAGTTTTCCCCCAAGTACACATATTTTTTTGTAATTTTTACATTTGTTATCTTTAGTAAAGTTTCAGCAATAAACGAGACAAAAAACCAACAAGTTCTACCAGGCAAAGAGCCAGAGCTCCAATTACAGCAAGTGCTATGAGAATAAAAGTAATAGATTTTAATTGGTGCCCTCGGGGAAAGGCCAATCTCCTTGGAACAATGGGAGTCTTTGGTGGTAATTGACTGAATGCTCCTGTGAGAGCTTGTAAATGTCAGTAACACATATGAAACAGTAGCAAAAAGAAAGGTTTGGTATCCTGGAACTTATGGAAGAGTTAAGGTGGTGGAGGCATTATAAAAAGAGGGTGGCGAAACACTTAACAAAGGACAGGATTTGGAAGACAGGTCTCTACTCCAAGGTTCAAAATGCCAAATATTTCAAAAGGTGTGGGATTTTTTAATTCTTTTTTTTCCACGATAAGAAAGCAATATTTCAGTGCACACTGCTGTAAAAACACAGAGGTCTGAGGCAGATGATTTGTGAACTTTTTCCCCTGCTACACTGGATGACTGATTTCAACTTCTCTATCAGTTTGTAATAGCCTACTGCATCTTTTCTTCCAAGCATGCTTTGCATAATGTTTCCTTCTTTCCTTTCTGCTTTTCAGATTTGGTGAAAATATACCTTTCACAGCAATACAAATGAGGGTTACAACCTTGCATGGATGACAGGAGCATTGAGATTTCCTGACATAAAGAAATGCAATAGAAGGAGATCAGATATGCCACGAGTATATGAATTAGGAGAATTCATTTCTTTTGGCTTGGATTCCAACTAAAATCCTACTTCTAATTCCTATATTTGCAGCTAATTTTTGAATTTAGGAAAACATACAATTGTTTTCATTTATAAACTAGGTTTAACAATATTTCTTCTCAACTACCCATTAACACAAAAATCCATAAATGTCTGAGGGTCTGAAGAAGCAAACAGAGAAACTGTTATACTGTCTTCCTTAATAGATGCTGTCCTGCTGTCTTTGGTTCACCTCCAATTGTTCTTTTGTTTCTGGGAGTTGAAAACATCCCATTAGGCAGGGCACACAGATATAGATTGCATTTCTTTCCTAAGTGCCAAAACTGAGCACAGACTGCTGTCCTTCAAGTTTGCTTTGCTATCACATTAATTATTTACCATTAGTAAGAGAAGTAATCAAAGATGAGCTGTGCACCAGACCCCAAAGGAACATTCTGCACTGATTGTTCCATTGCTGTTTGTTGTCCACTGAACTCCTTTCTAATTGTCCTTATTTCCTTTGATGAAGAAATCAGGTAGACTAGACTGAAGATTAGAAATACTTTTTACTCATACACAGAACAAAGGCCTAAATATACATGTGCAGAGGAGAATTCACACAATCTTACTCTGTTTAGATTGTTAAGGGCAGATTTCTAACAATGAAAGAATCAGCAAGGTGAGTAAGAAATGATAAGTATCATTATTAATGTTCCATTGCGATTTACCTTGGTAAATCTATTTGGAATTTAAAAGTTGAAACATTTCAAAACAAAATTATTTTGGCTTCTCAGTCCCAAAATATTTTCCATTTAACATTTATTTCCTCAAGAGAGAAAAGCCTTGGACAACCAGCAGAGAAAAGCTTTGGATGATGCAAGCAAGAATAAAAAGTTTGAATATGAATAAATGCTTTCAATGTGAAATTTTTCTCTCTAAATAGCAAAATTCATTATTCATAATGCTCTATATACAATAGAACACACTGTAAATTTGATTTGTTCTTGTCAAATGTGTTAATTTAAATATTTCTTACCTTCTGAATGTATACTACAACCTTTTTCTTTTCCTCCAAACTACACTTGACAGTTTAAGAAAAATCACCAAAACAATGTACTTGCTCTGTGTTTGGACTGGGCTCCTCCACAGGAGAACTGGCTTCATGTGAACTGAGAGGGAACCTACACCAATCTGAAAGCCAAGTCCTGGTAAACAGAAGGCCTCTCTATGCCACTACTTTATAAAATGTAGTAAGTACTGTATTTTTTTTCCTGCGCTTCAACTTACGCGCCCTTCCTAAATCTTTTTATCCCATTTTTGCTGTTAATGAAACACGTAGAGAGATTGAATAGGAAGACTTCAAAGAAAAACAATACAGATTTAAAACAATATTGGAAAATTCTGATTTATTTTTAACCATTGCATCACCTGTTTTGTGTTACCTTTGACTCTTTAATTCCTCTTCTGACTTTCAGAAATTGTTTTTTCCCTATAACAGGTAGCCTAAAACTATCACTTATTAGCACTAACATGAAAAAGCTCATTTCTAATTTTTGCAATATCTTTACCTTATAAAATACGGAATTATTCCCACTTTCTCCAAGAAGCTTGGCTGCTTCCACAATGTTCTCTTTGCTAACTCTCATGCTTGCTGCATACAAATTAAATTCCACATTTTCTTAGCAATCAGACAACTTCCTTATTCCATCCATAAAACTTTACCAGCACACCTCTATACTACATTTACCAGCATTTGTCAACCAGACTCTTCATACACAGACATGTTTTTTTCTCTACTTTCTTTGCTTTTTTCTCCTTGTACTCCAAGTACAGCTAGACAGAAGGCATAACACTCAAGTATGCTATCATTTAGTCATTCATTTCATCATAACGATGCACCTAGACTACAGAAGGGGTAAGCAATTACAATCTGCTGGCTAACATACTTTACAGATTACACTATCTACTAACTAACAAATACTACATATGAATTTGTTGCAGGCCTGGTGGGAGGGTTGAGTTCAGTGCTCCTGTGGTGAGTATTCATGCATTTGCTACTATTTATCACTTTCAATCCTTAACATAGCAGTCATTACACAATTATAGCACATTATCACAGTATTTTTTCCATTAAGCCCAACTTCTGAAATCATAAGGCAATTTTAATATGTCATGAACAAACAAATATATTCAAACAAGAACACAGCAGTGAAATGATACAAAAGTGAGATTTAGGTTTGTATCTTAAATGGCTCAAAATTCAGAAGGTAAATGAAAACAATCCTACCATATAGATTTTTAGTGAAACTTCATGGAACTCTGAACAAGCTGATTTTTACCTGCTTGGGGATAGTTTTTCATAGGAAATAAATAAATTCATGTTAGGCTACCTGACTTTCTCCTGGTTTAAACAGCTGTTTATAAATGCATGGAGCTACACGTTTGATAATAGGACATATCTGTGCTGTATTTAGACAGGTACATGTGCTACCATCAATCCCAGCTACCTCTATATGAGCTGCAGCTAACTGTATTTCTGTTCTGTATATCTGTTCTCTAAGCTGCTGGAATACATCTTCTGTTCGAGAATATTTGGGAAACCACTGAGGAATTGAAAAAGGATAAAAACTGAGATATTTAACAACAGATAACCTTGCATAAGTTTAAATGTCCAGTTTGTAGACAGCAGAGGATAGAGAAAGGGAATAACACCTTTGAGACTCTCCTCAGTCTGAGAGAATTTTAGCTCTAAAGCTGAATTCTGTGGCTCATACTTTCCTATCATTAGTTTCAATACTCAGTATGTCCTTGGAGACTTCTGCGAGATACGTCATACCACAGTACAACTTTAAGTGAGAAAATGTCAAAACTGCCACTATTTTTGATAGCCTTACAAGAGAAGAAGAAGAATAAATGGACTTTGATTTCACTTCATATCCAAAAAGAGATATGGATGTAAAATAATGGCAAGGGTTTTGCTTGTAATGGCTATTGTGAGAGCTGTCAAATAATGCAGGCATGAATCACAAAGTTTGGTAGTGAATGCTGCCAGACACTTTCAAAAGTCAGA
Organism: Pavo muticus; assembly: GCA_016647715.1. Classification (NCBI taxonomy): domain Eukaryota; kingdom Metazoa; phylum Chordata; class Aves; order Galliformes; family Phasianidae; genus Pavo; species Pavo muticus. The sequence goes on from JACDJE010000007.1 coordinate 98,722, forward strand.
ATATTCACTTTAGAAGATGACACTTTGCCTTCACTTCGTTAACATGGACAAGATTTCTTGCTAATTACTGGCTTCCTGTGAACTCAGTATCAAAGACTAGTAACACAGGATCAGCTTTTCTGTTGCTACTGCTTTACAGATCTTCACTAAATTCAGTGAAGTTCTACCAATCATTACAAATTATAAAGAACAACCTACTGTTCTAAACTAAGAACAAAAAAATATTTTTACTTTGTCCTTGTTTTCATATGAGGGAAACAAAAGACAATCTTCTGAAATAGAAATCAAGTCTATTCTCAGTCAACAACAAGTGTGCGCAAGTAGATGCAGTGTACGGGTAGAAGCATTACTCTTGAACCTGAAAGCATTACAAGCTGAAGCGAAAATTATAATATATGCATTGTTGTAACTTTATTTTGTTATGACTTTGTAGTAATCACCAATAGTTCTTCCATAAGAAGCCCACTGGAAGAAAGGCAAAAGTATTACTATCTAATCCCAACAGCCAAACAGATCAGCAAAAACAGTATATGATTCCCACTCAATGCACTTTTGAGTCCTTCCCTCCAAAACATTTTTTCTGAAGATATGACAACCAAACATCACCTGTGGTCATAGTGTAGAGGGGCTTCTACATATACCTTCCTATGCTACATCGGTTTTACTCAGTACTTAAAAATTTGATAAAATTAAAGTCTCATTCTGCAAAATACTTCAAGTACAAGGTAGTTCCTCCATTTAAATTTAAGAAAAGATCTTTCTTAAATGTCTCCTTGAAATCTTTTGTGGAATACATCATTAAAAAAATAAAACATTCACATCCACGACGCAATACCTTTTAGATCTCTTTGAAGGTTGTACTCACAGCCTGCAGCTAATGAGGACCTTTCCTTCCACATGAAAAAAAAAAGGAGAGTGACAGAACAATTGGTTTTATCACTGCAAGAGCACACTACAAGAGCACATTGGACTACTGGCATGACTGATTGACTGTAGACCTAGGGTCTCCCATTGTGCCTGATTTATTAAGGATGCCATCCCTTGACAGCCATAGGAACTGGATCAGTCTGCAGTGAGGTGTGCTTAGAGATATGCTGAGCTCTAACCAATCTGATAGAAGCTGGTAGTCTCCATGCTAAGATTTATAGAGGTCTACAAGGAGAACACAACTGGAAAGAACTGTATTTTCTTGAACGTAAAAATCAAGTCTTGCCATCACATCAGACTTCTGAAAGCTTCTAGAAACAGGTCAGGGAGAGGATTTTGATCCCAATCTGATTTTAGCAACTGAGGGTAACAGCACCTAGAGAAATAGCAACATCATATGGAACTATTCATCTCTATAGACAGGGACATTTTCCCCAAGGCTTAGAAGAGGACAGCAAAAAGCACATAGCTCTAGGTCTCAACCTTTATATAACCATGTACTTTACATTCCTGAAACAGGATATGAAGTAGCATCCAACCATTTCCACTGGGGCTAATATCAGTAAATCTCCTGTCTTTCTTGATTGACAGCTAGAAAGATTTACCAACTGTTCTCCCCTCTACACATACACCACATGCTAGAAAGGACAGAAGGCTGGGCCTCCATCACTTTAGTTTCCTTTCATTTAAAACTCATTAATAGAAACGAATTTGAAGCAGTTAGGGATCTAGCCAGAATTGAAACCCATGCGATTATATTTACAATAAATAGCCGTTATCTTTGAGCTACACACACAACAGGATGGTGCTTAACATGCTGTGATAAAGGTACTAATCACAACCACTAAATATAAAAGAAGAGGAAGGCATCTGTAATCCATTCATCTTTAGAGAGAGTAAAAATAAAGAAAAAAAAGGAGGACACTGTACTGCACAGCAATTATCCAAACAGTTGGAGGAATAAAGGGAGAATTCAAGGCAGGTCCGTAGAAAGAACAGAAGGGGGAGGANTGCTCATCACAGCAAAGGCTACACTTAGTAGTCAATGAAAGTCTTGTAACCAACTTGAAGAAAAGAACAAAATGGACAGTGAATGTTGTGGCAACTTTCCGTTCCAAACTACTCATGGTTGGCTGTTGGCAAGTGAAGAAACAGGTGAGAGATGAAGGCTGATCTTGCTCTGTGATCACTATGCTGTTAATACCTCAAGGACTGCCTGCCTGCAGATTTCCTACCCACCTGCCCTCACAGCACAGAGCAGAGTGGGTCCCCATATCATCACCAATTCTCCTGGCAGAAAAGCAGACACTACCAGTTTGAGAAATATGGGTCAGAAAAGAAACAAGTCCAAAAGAAAATTAGACATGCTCCTATGCAGTCATGCAGAAGACTATCAGCCTAGTTCAGAGAAACCCATCGTTCATTTGCATTGCCAAAGCACTAGAAACAGACAAAAAAATACATGCCCATCTGTTAAATGACTGAGATGATTACAAATTTTCACAGGCTGACGGGTAAAGATGCTCTTCCACATGTTCAAACAGTGGAAAAGCTCATCTTCGCAGCTCTACACAAATCAGTGAGATAAAACATCGTATCAGGATGAAACAGTAACAATGAAACTTGCACATTAGGAGTAATACACTGAAGGCAGTTGCTGCGGGCTGGATATCAGCCTAACCCTCCACTCTTCTGCAAAATCACTTCTCTCATTAAATATTCAGCATCATTATCATCATCTCTGATCATGACCACTCCTATCCCTGGAAAAGCCCTGGGAAAGGACCCACATGGGATGACCCAGAATGAGGAAACGTGGGCTAATTTCAATTTAGGTTAAAACCAAGCTGGACCACAGCAGCCTTCAGCATGAATGATTTGATGGATTAATGAGTAATATTTTATGACATATAAGGATGGATTTTTCAAAAAGATGAGACTTTTTCTTTTTTCCCCCTTAGATTTTGCAGTCTAAGGAGAGAACAGCCCTTCTGCTACTTAGAACTGAAAAGCAGATCATGTAAAAGTTCAGGGCCTTGGGTTTTTTGTTGGTTTTGTTTCTTCTGTCAAGTTTTTGTTGTGTGGTTTTTGTTTTTTTTCTAACTGTCCTCCATGGCAGCAAAGATGATGCTTTCTGCTGACAAATCCATTTCATTTATTCATATTTTCATAAAATATTACTTCATCTAGCTTAGGAAATGTCTTTTTACTGAAAGACATGTTTTTCCCATGCCAAGTGCAAGTCACTTCTCTACTGTGAATCTCTCACAAGGCAATAATCTATAAGAGCATATAGTATATTGTAGCACCTATTCATATAATTCCAAAGTGAGTCTATATATGCAGCTTTACTGCAACTATAATTTAGATATATTGAATAATATAACCTATTCTATAGTGGGAACCTATTTTTTACTATGCACATGAATTGACTATTAATAATAATTGTTTGTGCTTACAAAAAACCTCAGCACCAAAAGAAACTCAAAACATTTCTAAATGAAACACATTTCTGTTTTGCAAAGGTGAAGAGCTCGCAGTACTAAGTACAAAGCACTGATACAGCATTCTTAAAGTTAAAATGTAAGTTAGAAAGCAGGTAGAGAAATACAAACAGATTTATTAAATCTATGTTTTTAAAAATCTTTACATCTCTTCAGGTTATCTCCCAACTATTTTGGGGAGTAAGATTCCCACAGATACAAGTATAATTTCATTAATTTGAATACGGATATCAACAGCCCACATAAGGGAAGCACTCTAAGTTAGTGATGTACATATATAATCTATATTGAATTCTGTGTTCTTTACTGGTGGTAGCTGAAAGAGCTTAAAAACTAGCTTGAGCTGTGCCAGTCTATATCACTTGTAGTAGTCAGAAGCAAGACAGACATGCTTCAAAAGCCCGAGCTTTAGTCAAGCTGGGAGCTTCCTTCTCAGCTCACAAGCAGTTTTGTCATGGAGGTGACTGGGCAAGTTATGACTATACATATCAGGCTAAATTCATCTCGTCTTCAGGGTGCCAGAAAGATAGAGAATCTTGGATCCTTTCATCTTTGCTCCTTGAGGGTACATTCCTAAATATGTAAACTTGCCACACTTAATCTGCTGTCCAAAAGATGCAAAACCAAGCCAAACTCATGCTGCCTGCAGGTCTTGCCAGTACTGGTTATAAACACCACCAGCATTCTCAATTGGTTGATACGCACTATTAAATAAGACAATCCTCAGTGAAAGCAAAGGAATCTGAAGGCCCAAAGAATTGGTTTCTTTCACCCTGAGTTTATTCTTAGTGAACACTCAGCATGTTTGCAAATCTCGCCCTTTAAGTGCCTTTTGATCTTGAAAGGCACTGAGCCACGCTGATACATGAATGTGCGCATATGATGATATTAGCGGCTCTAACATCACAGAAACATAGACTGAGCAGTCAACAGGTATTGGAATCTGGAACACTCCCAGAACTGACATAGCTATCTGAGACATTTCTTACTTCTCTACTCATGACTCCACTGCTTCAATATGAACAGATTATCTGAATGGCATAGTCCTAATCACAAGGCTGAATAAACACAGGCAAGTTGACACAATTAAAAAGCAATAATACATACACACTTTTATTTTCTGGCCTTTGGGTTTGCTGCCACAAAGGCATCTCTGCCACAACAAGCATAGTAACCTACAGATAGCTAGCTAACATACACTGCTTGATCATTATCAGACACTAGGAAAGAAAGTAATGCTTTTATAAACTTTTTCTGCTGTTTATTTAGATATGTGAGCAACAGAAATACTATGGGAATCGTGGTATATGTACATCTGTCTGGAGTAGCTGGTTATCATAGCTACAAGGGTTTATCTGCATGCCAAATTCAGCTCAAATTATTTTCATTTTCTGTCCAAATTCTGTTCATAATATTAACCCTTTCAACTCCATCTTGTTGTAAAGAGGAAAGTTTTATTGTAGAATATGACCTGCACAACAGACAGCAAAAGGATCAGAGCTGAACATTAGCCTAGATATGGTGACATCAGTGAGTTAGTTGCATATGCCTGCACTCATGGTAAGGTTAAAACCGAAGACAGACATTTTGATAACCCAGAATTTGAATTAATACCTCACTGAGGTGTACAGAGCAATTTACAAATTTCAGAGTTACTTTTCAGGCTGTCTGCATAAACAGGAAAATGGCACATGCACAGCTAAGACATTTAAGAATGCTTTAATAGAACTATCAGTCTTAGTATTGTGGCATAATTCAGGTCCTGAGTACAAACACCTAGTATATGCTGCCTCCCTCTTAACCCAGTCAGTGACATTTCCTGTCACAGTTTGCAGTGAAGGTTGGGTGGGAGAGTTCTCAAAAGCAATAGCTTCTAGAGAACTGTTCCATACAGCTTTTCCTAGCTGTCAAAGCAGTAGCCTGTTAGCAGAGAAAGCAACATGAAAGTTAAGCCAAAATTCAAACTCTGAGTTATCCAGCTAGGAAGGCTAACAGAAGGTGAACGCATTGCTCACATAACATAAATGAAATCACAAGGGCTACTCTGAAAGTAATGCCTCCTATTTTACAATGTTGGCCCACGACATCAGAGGCAGATATTGGTGGTACGGCAGTAGAAGCTGAACCTTCCTGGCAATATTCCACTACATTTTGTTGCCACGATACAGATGGCAGCAGAGGGGCAAAATGGCATCTGACAGGGAAGTGTGGATGAAGCGAAGATGTGTCACTGAATCCCTCCATCCAGAATAAATAGTACCCACTGACACTCATCAACACTTGCTGAACATTTAAAGATAGCATAGCTAATGGTGGTGCCTATGTTGAAAAACCATGCTTGGTAGTAGAGAATTTGCTCTACCAAATAGTCTTATTGTGCTCTTTGATCTCATAAAGCCTATGTCATATTTTGTCCTAATAATGTTCATTAGAAAGGTTCTTGGGCCTGTCTTATCTCCACCATCACCTACAATGGTTCTCTTCAGGTTTGAAAGAAATTGTTTTAACAAGTGCCAAGGCTTCAGTGAGTTCTACCTCTTAGCCTTCTAAGGAAAGTCTCAATACTTTCTCTTTATGATTCCTACGATAAATAAAGATGGATTTTTCCTCCCATACATAAACAATCAATTAATTGGTGTTGCTTTGGNTATAAATAATATAAAGTTGCTGGCAGATACTATCACCCAGCATTTGATTAACTGGAGATACACCACCACAAAGGGTTTGAAAGTACGAGGAACGAATGAACTGCATAAACCGGCTCTGCAAAAAGCACAGTTTGCTGTACACAACAAAACTGTCTAAATTAGCCAACAGCACTGAGTCAAAGAAAAGCTCTAGAGAATTAAAGTCACCACCACGTCTCACATCTGCTTTTATTTTCACATCTACGATTTCCATTGCAATGCTTGAAAGAAACCTATGTGGAAGGTTTTTCATAAAGACAATGAAACTTAGTGTGTGTGAGTTTGTAGGAAAGTGAACGCCAAAATTTTGCAGGAAGATTTTCTAGATATCAATATGGATTTCTAGTTTATTTTACTTTTTAACCTATCAGTGCGCTATTTCCAAACACTACTTCTTCATGTAGAAACCTTTAAATCATTTTATATTCCTTCAGAAAAGGCTGTATGCACCTAACAAATAAACCAGTGATGACATACATAAGAAGAGGGATTTATTGTATGTTGGGGATTCTCTCTTCTGGAGACTTCTTGACAAATACTCAAATAGGCACTGTGTCTTTGGAAAGATCCATGCGTTATGATTTTTTCTTCCCTGTTCTGTGTCATCAGTCATAGAGTCAAGGTAACGCAGTAATTTAGTGAAAGAAGAAAACACTGAGAAACAGGGTTTCCATCTCTCTTATTGACAGAGCTTACACACCAATATATTACTTACGATTTTCTGTTATTTCCTAAAGAAAATACTGTAATTCAGAAAAGTAACAAGTAACAGCAACGGTTCAGTAGTTTAAGTTCTGAACAGTAGCTGAATTTTTTCTCATTCTTGTTTTCAGCCCCCCCCATCTCCCTTTCGTAATATGACATTGCTTGCAGCGTCTGGTTAAAGGATTTAATTTTTGTGGAATAAGGAGACAAAAATATGGAATATGGAAGCTTTTAAAAAGAAATTGGCATTCAGAGACAGCGAGAACTCCTGCAAATCCTATATGTTTATAGATACAGTTTTTTTCCTAGGCAGAGCAGAGAAAATAAACTATAACAAACAATTTATTCAACACGTCATTGTTTGTTCTTTTCCAGGAAGTGAAATTCATCACAAATTCATGAACAAACCTATTAATTATTTGAATAAACCTAATTACATGCATTCTACGCTCCATTGTTCTAACTGCTTCTCTTTGCACAGAACAGACAAGGCTCTGTACAGGATACACTTGGTTTCGTCATTGGAAGCAATTCGTCTTGAGTAAGCAGAGTTCACATTTACCTTCTTTTTCAATGGGACTATTCCTAACAGCCAACTAAATGCTAAAAGGATTTTTTATTTTTTTTAAATTATAATAACAAGCCAACAGCAGTAAGTTAAGCACATGCTGGTCCCACTTGAATCATATTAGCAAGGTATTTTGTCCAATATCTGCAAGATAATAAATTCATTATTTTCTACTACTGACAAAGTCTTCTCTCTCAGCAAAGAAAAGCACTGCAGAACAAAGAGCACTGAAGGCTGCAGGTACAGACTGAGAAGAACCATTTACCTCATATAACATATTTGGGGAAAGCACTGTCAGTGTTTTTGCAGTATTGACAGCAGCAGCACACAAACCCTTCATGCACGCAGTATGTGTACTGTAGAAATCAAGGATTTTAGAGCAGTACAATCTTCTAATGAAAAAATGCCTGCAGTTGACTACTTGGCCCACGTCAGTGAAATGAGATGGCAGTTTCAGAGTAACCAGAGTTTCTCACAGCACTTTCAGAATTTCAGAAAAGAAGAAACTCAGGTCTGGGGATCCAGAGATACTAGCTGACAATGTTCTTGGCGACAAAAGCTGTAAATTCTCCCTTCTGATTGCCAGCAGGTATAACAAAGACCCCAAGATTCTAATACTTTTGCTTCCACTGTGAAATATTTTTGTGTGTGGAAGTAGGGCATAGCCCTACACTCTTTTCCCCATGCTCTCTTGGTTATGGGAGATAAACTAGATGCTTATATTTATTTAAATGCTTCTGGAGAAATAATCTGATATTATACAGAAAGAGAATAGGCAGAGTCTCCAGAAGTTCTCGCTGCAGACATAATTCTCCTCTTGCTCAGGTAAGTTTTGGACAATTCAGTCTTAGACCTTTACTAAGGTCCTTTCATCCCAGGTGTTGCAGCTTTCCTCTGGCACTGTCCCATACTGATTACAGGCCAACTTTAATGCACTCTATTGCCAGAATGAGCTGTTCCACCTTTCCACCTGGAAGCTTTTTGCTTTCATCCATTTGCTTTTTGAACTGGAAAGGGATTAATTTCCAGGCATATTAGCCCTTGATCCAACTCAACAGATGGGTACACAAACAAGAGTGGCAGTGTGAAGAAGGAAGTTGGAAGATACAGCTGGGTTATGGGTTTTTGGAGCCACTGTGTACTTCAGTTGGGCTAATATGCTTGCAAAACTCTTCGCTCCAGCTTAGTTTTTTATTGCACAATAGCTAAGGGATCTTACTGATTTTGCCCAGCTAAAACACTTATTAATTTTTCTGGAGAACAATATTATTACTCTCCAAGAAATATCAAGTATGATTATGTGCAAACTTGCCACAGCACAGTTTCTGTGCCAGGATACCAACCTTTCAAACCTCAAACTCAATAGATGTTTGAATGATCTGAGAATGTAGTTATTTTACCTTCTAAAGAAAAGTTTCATATGTTTGTCACGGGTCAGTTGCAATGAGCCAGTAACTCTCCACTAATTTCAGACATTTAGTTGATTTCATCCCAATACTTGAACCTATTTCTGTTTCTTATTATAAAGATCATTTATCTCCCCAGCCCTTCACCTTTTTCCAATCTTGTATAATAATAACCATGTAAGCAGCTATGAGGAATTGACCATGTGGCAACACAACAGTATGAGGTAGCCAAATCCTTTCTTTTCTTCAGCAAAAACTGAATTTATCAGAACAGGTAACAACTGGAATTCCAGAGCTACAAGCCATTAATCAGAATACTTTCAAGAGAGAGCCCTTGACAGGTGTCTCATTGAGACCATACGAGGCAGCTGCCTGTAGCAAGGAAATAGAACGTATGATTTCAGAAGTACACTCTAGTTTTATGTTCCGGTGTTTGGAAACAGTTTTATCAGGGGAAAGAAAAATGTCCTTGAACATCAGACAAATATTCCTTGGTTATAAACACGTTCACAGTACAGATGAGTAGAGGATGAGATCCAAACTCTGTCACAGGTACTATCAATTGGAGAAAAGTGGGCAGTGCTGGAATATGATTTGTTTCATTCTAGGGTGAATTTCTTAACAGGTCAAATGACTCAAGCCTAGAAGTGTCAGTTTCCTTTGAATAAAGAGTTAAACATGATCTACGAGAGAATAAAGCTAGGCACTGTCCCCTCTGCTTAGGACAGCTCCTTTTTCCTTTCATATTCTCTCTGAAAGAATACATAAATGTTTCAGTACAATGAAAGCAGCAGAAATGGTGACCTTAGCTGCCCAAACATACACAGCCTCCATTGCAAATGAGTCTTCACTAGGAGTTTCTACTGAAGCAATTCAGTTCTGCCTGGAACAATTAGTACCATGCACTAAGACAGAAAGTGAAGAGGGAAAATGACACGAGACAGGTTCATAACCCCTTTAGCAGAGAAAAGAGCTGGAGTTGGGTCTTCCACATACAGAGTGCACAGAGTTTCACAGCTAATAAGTTGAGAGGATAATAATGTCACTGTTTCCATTTATTTAATGACGCTTTGGTTTTGATTTTTGTCCCCTCTTTTTTTCCTTTTCTTCTGGACCTAAAGCTGAGGAAGTCAGGAATAAAATAACTAGTAATTTCAGGAAGAATTAAGCTATTTTTTTTAATGTCCACACCAAAATACCACTGGTAATAATTGTCTATCATCAAATATGAGAGCTAATGCGCATGAGAAGGAGCTTTTAAACAATATCACTTTTTCTAGTACATCTACATATAAGAATACAAGTTTTCATCATCATTATAAGCTGTGTTTCATCATCTCCTTTTGCATACCTGCAAGTTACAAAAAAATTATCAAAAACGTACACCAGAGAAAGCATCAACTTTCTTTTATGAATGTCAGCATTATAAATTCTTAGTAAATTGTTACTCAGCTGGGTGCTTGCATGATTAAAACCTTCTGGGCTTCGGAAGGTATTTTCTCTGCAGGATTTTGTCAAATCCTGCTTGGTTTCCTATTGGAAGCACTTAAAAGAAATGATGTTATGTACAATCTGGCCACTGTAGATGCATTCCTATCATTTTAACGAGTCTCTGTCACTTTCAGAAAAAATGATCAGCAGGCTGAAGATAAGCAAACAATTGGATGCATGATACCTATCACACCTATCCACTTAACTGTATTTTTGCTAATGCATATTCTCCAAAGTATACTGATAGCTGCTATAGCTGCTGTAAACTGGCATACGTTTTGGTATCATTATATATTTTTTCAAGGACGGAGAGACAGAGAAACTCCAGCCATTTAAATAGTTACAGATACTGACAAAATGAGGATTACAAGGACACAAAGTCAAAATGAGCCAATCTCATTACCACCTACCTTACGTTTATTTGTTGGACAAACATATAAGTAGCTAAAAATCGTCTTCAGGCCAACTTTATCGTTCAGTTTCTCATATGTTGTCCCATAATCTGTTGACCTATAATTCAAAGAGAAATTTCATAAGTAAGAACACTTAATCACAAAACCGCAAGCCACTTGGCAGTTTTTCAATGCAAGTCATACTTTACATAGTGGAATGGATCTCCGGAGTTTTTTGAATGATTCATGTAGTATATAATGATACTTAATTGTATACACACATCATGTGAGTGCTAACAATTTGCATCTAAATTAGATTAGGAAAAATTAAACCAGCATCTTCCCAAAGCACTTTAAAATAAACACACACAATAAGAAATGCTAAATTCTGTGTATAGAAGATAACGATAGTCAGAAATGCCAAATAGCAGACAGCAAGAGACTATAGTTATCAACTCACTGTACACTCCAACCTTAGACCAAATTTTTTTAAAATGAGTCTTTTCTCATCACAGTGCAATGAAGCTGCTTCAGTTGATTGTTCAGTGAAATTAGAGTTCAGTTTTCTGTGAAAAAGTAGCGCTCTCCTGAAAAAAACACAATATATAAGCATTGCAACTACAATTTCTGTGGTTTTATTCACATAGACTAGCAGATAGTATGAACACATGCATTACTGCTTTAAGAGCAATGTTTTTCTAGTGTTTGTAGGGAAAATAATATATTTCTGATACGAAAATTGCCAATAGAGATACTGACTACATATTTCGAGGGCGACAAAAGAAGTGAACAAATAAGATTGTGCTAAGTTCCCATGACATTTACTCTCAACATCTGACTGGAATGAAGATCAACCGTCAGCAGCAGATTTGTATTATGCATCTCATGCTTGTCTGAATTGTTTTAATAACCAAGGAATTTAGATAATCAGCCCAAACCTAGTACAGCCAGCCAAATTCACGAAGGTATTTAAAGTACATAATGTCTACCGCTAATAGTACCATGGGTTTGTTTTGTTTGTTTGGTTTTGCCAGGGAGCAACATGAGGATTAGATTTTTGAATCATGTTCCACACCTACAGCTGACTACATTCATGCCATAGTTTCTGGGATTTCCAATTTTGCAGTCAGTGTGTGAATAATACAAGGCAGGAGCAGCTTGGACTTTTATCCATTAAAACAAATTCCACCAAGATGTGGATTTGCATTGAAGTTGAGCTTTTTTATTCATGAAGTGTATTAAAGAATTAGCTTGTCTTTTTCTTTTGTGTAACAACCGGCCTGCGGTCTTTTTCCTCGCTCCCTTCTAAGAAATGTATGCACCCATGACCTTTGCATGTGACCTTTGTTAGTTAGAAGATTAATGCAAAGTTCTCACCCACTGACTGATCTTTGCCTTTATAAGGTCATCTCTCCCAGGAGAGCATGTAAACTAGCCCAGCTATTTCCTCAGTAGACCGAGGAGGAGGATACTGCAATAACTATGTCCGTTACTGAATATTTCAGAGACATTCTGGTGTTCAGGTGCAGAAACTGCAGCTGAACACAGCCTTGCTGGCTCATTTTGGTCACCCTGTCCGGCTCATTGCCCTGCCTTCTGCCGTGTTCTACATCAAACATAAGATGCTCTTGTGAATTTCAGGCTAATAAACATTCATAATTAAAGGTAAGGATTAAGTTTGACCTACTGAGTTAGGAAAAATTATATTTTAAATGAAGGAATGCATCCCTAAGCTGGTAAACGATTTAAAAATGGGACCCCTCAATGAAGGATAAGAATGAAGAAAATCTGACCCACAAAACTTGTTTGGAGATTATTAAACAGCCTCGCAACAGTACAGCCAAAGAGATGCTGAAGGTCTATTGCAAATTAGAATTGTAAGTCTAGACTTACTTCGCATCTCTTATTTTGCATTCATAGGCTTATTAACAGGTAATGTCATACGGAAGCGTGCACTTCTGTCAACATCCATAACAAACAACAGAAATGTTGCAAGGAAGACTTGGAAAAATGATTTTTGCAGATGAACAAATATGCAAGTGATAAAAGGAGCCACTGTTACATCTCACTCCCACTGTCCTGTTCTAAATTAGTAATAGCTTGTCCTCCTGTCTGTTCAGCTACAATCTGTTTCTTCTTACACCATTTTGTAGTTAACCTCAATCTTAATTGACAGATGAATGCTATACAACAACAGATAGGCACCTAGAAGTGCTTTAACACAACGAAACAGTGGTGGGTGCACGCAAAGAGCAGTGGAAGAAAAGAATCGTATCAAATGAAATGCTGTGTACACCTAAAGCCTCTGTTGGGATATGACTCTGGTATCAGCAAACTTACTCCTATTATATATACATACAAACAGACACTGACTGGCAGCCTGGGTATCTGTCTTTATTTATTAAATGAGTGTATAAAGCAGCACAGACTCCTATCAAAACTTATCAGCCATTTGGTGATCCAGGAAGCTAGCTAACCTGGAATGGTTGCAAAAGACAGAAGCACTTCAGCAGGGTGTAGACAGGAGTGACAGCATAGGATCATCAAATTAAATTCCTATTAACTGGAAGGGGGAACAGATATGTGTCAAGCAACATTTTCCATTCTTTGTGTGGCAGGCTGCTTCTGTGAAGCTCTGCAGAGAAAACTCAGTTTTACAGCATCCGTATAAAACAAGCAAAACAAATAGATGTCTATCTGAAACATCTGAAAGGACCAAACCCAGGACCCGTAGAGCTGAAAAACACAGAAAAGTAACTCTTATCTGCTGAAAAGCTACAGCTACTGAAATAATATATAATGAACAGTAGGATGTATTTTACTAGGTCTATAGTGTAGACATGCATGCTGCAACGGTTACCTCCCCCCGCCTAGGGAGGGGGGTAGAGGAGAGTTGTTGAACAGGTCTCATCAAATAATTTAAATCCCTGTGTAAATTGTTTTCTTTCAGAATGCTGTAGGTTGACTCGATTTATTTTGACAAGGTACAGTTAAGGCTAAGTCAAAGCAAGTCCAGTTACTTGAAACAGGAAGGTCTGCAGACATATTTGAAGTCTGTGTCAGTCTAATTAAATGAGAAGAAAAAAAGCAAGAGACATTAGCACATTGTGGCTGTTGCTGAAATGCAGATGAGATATACTAAAGAATAATTTTCAGGAACAGAATAGTTACACTTCATTGTGATCACCTCACACCTGTCCCACTATTCTAGCTGTCATTAGTTTCATTAAATTAATCCCAAATTTTACTCGCAGCTCTTCAGAATCAAACTTCCTACTCAGCTAGTAAATAAGAATGATTCCTGCAAACATTCCATGAGATAAACATTTTAATTATTACTAGTTCATTTATCAGTATAAAGAAAATGATACAACTGCAGTACAGAAACCATGACTTCTGTGCATAATAGATTAAAACATAACTAAACTAAAAACATGCAGAGTAATTTATTTTGCAAACTGTTTGCAAGAAAGTTGACATTTAAATAACTTCGTTATTATTCATTGACAGGGCTTTTCCCTCTTTTCCTGCCAGAGTAAATGACATTCCTATTACAGTATTATAATAAACTCCTGCACATTTTAAATAAAGTCGCTGAATTCCATTAGTCCACCCACTGTCATGAATGTATCTCAATCCAGTCCTACCAATATTTCACAACTATAATAAGCAACCTGAATCACCCAGTAACATGAACCCTATGGAAATTTTCTCCTTTCTTAAGAAGCACAGACAAATTCTGAGGACTGTCAGTTTGAGTATATAAATTAAGTAAACTCTCTAGCAAGACACTGTTTACTTTCTTTCATTACAAATTTAAGGTTGTCTGTACTTATTTTAAAAAAGCTGCTGAAGACAAGAAAAATCAACCTGTTGATTTGTTGGTCGATGTTTCTTTTTGGAAAGACCTTTCTAGTACACGCTTAATAGGTAAAAAGAGCACTATATACCAGATTTAAGCAGGGTAACATGACTTCTACTGTTCAAGTACCATTTTCTCCCCATAAATATTCATTAAGAAGCACCTTTTTTCCTTTTGCCACCAGTCATGACTGGTTTTTGTAGACTAACGTGACTGCTTTTTCTCCCTCCCTACCATCAGAAGACTGCCCTATGCATCATGCACTCACCCTCCTCCTTCCCCACAATTTAATTTGCTGCTGTATCTGCTCTCCAAGTGGCAGCGAGCCCTGGTAGACAGGGCTAGGTGCAACTGTAAGGTGCTTTGGGAACAGCAGAGTAAGCAACCTGCCATGACCAGGAACAGCATGAAGAGGTGGACTCTAGCATCTTTTGCTTCTGCATGTGAATTCAACCCTGACAAAAGTCAGATATTTTAAGCAAGAAACAGTCACAATAAGATTACCTGTAACATGCATGTAACTACATTTGCCACCTGGTTTGCCTTGGAAGAGACTGGCCTGTTGAGCACGAGATTTACCAGCCACTATTGTATTAATCTCTGCTTGAGCAGTTTTTTGGATAGAAAGATTTTATATTGCAGAAGGCAGAGCTGTGGTGTCAGAGGCTGCTGTTATAAAGGGCTTTCAATGAATAAGTGTCTGAGTAAAGAATCATTAACACATTTAAAATGATCTTGTAGGTCTTAACGTGAAAAATAGTGGAGCTGATAATGCAAGAGCCTTCTCATGTTCTTACATATGATGTTTCATGCCTAAACTCTGTCACAGAGTTGTAGACTTTCGCATTCTTGCTTTTGGGGGATGTTGCATGCTCAGGTGCTATTCCCTCATCACTTAAATTGAAACTATTTCCTTCATGGCTTTAAAGCCAAGTACTAAAGTTCTCCATTGATTTGTGTCATGCCATGCTGTTTCACAAAAGCTAATAACATCAAAGTCATCTTCAATAGAGAACCATTTAAGCTCATATGTTCTACCTATTAAAGCGTTTTACAAGCCATTGATAAATGTCACTTTTGGCTTGATGCCTGTTTTGACTTAACTGCTTCTTGAGTAACCCTGGAAATGACCTGATCTTAGCTTCTTGCTGTTCCTCATTTTCATAGCAAGTTAATTCTGTTTTTCAGAAGAATTACCTTGCCTCGCCTGAATGTTTCTCACCACTTGCTGACATTCTAACTCATAAAAACAATTTTCTAAGCCCTCATCCACTTCCAACCAGAAATCTATGGTTATCTCAGAGACAGACATTCTGAAGGAAGTTATTTTGCCACTTTGAAGAGCAATTACAAAATGTAAATGCAGTGAAATCCATGTCCCTGGACCTTTCATAAAGACTGCTTCTATATGAAGAGGCCACTCTTGCCCTCATTTGCACGTTTCCACCCTGAAGTCACACACTGAGTGACTGCCCCCTGAGCACGTAGGTTATCAAGTTAGATAGCCTGAGACCTTCAAGGTAGAACACAGGACTTTCGTTTAAAATGCTTTTATCTCGCTGACTATCCAGGGCATTTCTACACTGAAAGCATTCTCATCTCTGCCACACTGCCTCTGCTGAAGTCTTTTCTGCGATTTGGTCCTAGCCCTACTGTATATTTATGCCCTACTGGCCATCTGACAGATGGATCATAGCTGACTTATACCTCTATCTTGTGTCCTTTAAGCAGGGATTAACATAAAGCGAAGCTAGTTCAGAGAGGTGTCTGTTTTTCATGTGTGGTTTTTTTGTTGTTGTTTGCTTGTTTTTTTCCTTCATAAGAGTTTGGATCAAGAGGGCAACGTTAGCAAGTGGCCTGACAGCATAGACAAGGCAAGGAGCTAGTTAGCATTTCTTTAATTTAACGTCTGTAATGACACTGCTTATGTCACAGAACTAAAAACACTTCAAATTTACCCTGACAGGTTGAAATTAACTTTTAAAAGACACCTTTAGGGGAAAGAAATAGAAAAGATTTTATAACTCAAGGGACCCACATGACTCACTTCCTAAGTGAACACATCTGCAATGACTTTTTTTCCTCATGAGGCCCTCAGCAGGCTGGAAACTACTATTCTTACTTTCTAGGTGAGGGAAACTGAGGGAAAGACTAGGTAACTAATTTTTACATTTCAAGACAGTCTGTGACAGACTCAAATGCACATTCCCTCAGGCTCCACTGACTTCCCACTCCATCCTGAAGCATAAACTTGCTGAGGTTTTGTGTGTGTAAATAAGAATCGAAAAGAGCCTTAATATAAATGTCAAAAGGAAAAAATGTAAAATTTAAAATATATATTTAAACTATATTTAAAGATATATAAACTGCTGTTTTGAAATTATCCTGCTCCTTGTTTGAGTTGTGACTGCAGATTTTAGAGGAAATGAAGTTATGAATTTTTATAAGAATTTATGGCAACGTGTAATGTTTGTCCCTCTGAAAAGAACTAGTTCATCACAAAACAAAGTTTCTGACCTATGGAAGCTGTCTAGAAGACTTGGAGGGAGGGGAAAGAAGGAGGCAAAAAAAAAAAAAGAAAAAAAAATTAATTTTTTTTTTTTAATAACCAGTTAAATTCAATTTTCTTCTTTTTAATCAGCTTTTATTCACAGTTATCTAAACAGAAATACACACTCAAATTTCTTGCAATTTTTGGCTTAATGTAGTTCAGCTGATTATTGCCATAAATGATTTATGGATGTGACAAGTAGTTCATATTTTAACATCCAGAGTTTACATACTGAATTAGATAGCTATTCAAAATCTTAACCAAACAAGAACCAAAGGAAACAGGGAGGGCCAGGAGGTGTTTCCTTTAGGTGTCCTCAATGAGTTGTTTTCCTTCAAACAAGCAACTTATTCACATTCATGATAATGGTTGTAGAAAGATAATTTGGTCAGCTTCCCTTCACTGCCACTTCAGCTGGGAGTTACTCAGATTAGCAATCTAAGTGAAGAATATTTGTCTCTTTCCCTCTCTCCATACTAGGTGGCTCTCAGGACTACATAATATCTGAAGCATTGTCCATCCGTCTCCTTTGCATAGGCATAGTAAAAAGCCTGCCAGAACCCATAACTACACGGCTAAACCTCTATGTGGTAAAGAATGCTGTAGGTAGGAGATGCAGTTTCACAGCCATCTACACTTTTTATCACTCAGGGCTAAGCTGAACAAACAGGCAAGATTCAGGGAAATGCAACCATCGTGGTAGAACTCACATTTCTGTGAAGCTTCAGAAAAACTGTAACATAAAGTTTAGGTACTCAAAGAGCAAGATCAAATACTTCAGCAGAAAAGTATATCAAATTTTAAATAGATAGAAATGGTATACATTTTTCTCCCCTTTAAATGTTCTCTAATTTTAGATGTCTGTTCTGTGTTGCTTGACCAATAATCCAATTTCCACTGTATTGTGATTTCTCTTACTTGTGGGCTAAGAACAGAGAAAATGCTGACGGTCAGTAAAATCCATATTCTCCGTTCCTCTGCCTGTTGAACAGCAGTCGTATCCCGATAATACTCTTGCATAAATCTAAACTATTTACTACAGAGTTGCACCAATGCAAACACGGAACTGGCCAGTATAAATGCCATAGACTCCTCCTAGCCTGGAAGCAGCTGCTTGTGAGAAACCAGAGGGATCTCTGCTGTCAGAATGTCATCTGTCCTTTTCTTTCTAGGAGCCATTTCACATTACAGTACCCGAATGCATGAGAGAAGGATCAGTACTCCCAATGCTGGATTAGGACCAGTGACATTTGGGAGCTGATATACACCAGAAACTGAGATATTGTTTATCCTTGTGTATCTGATTGTATACACACTCAAGCATTTTCTCCTCCGCTGTCAAAGTCTACAGCATTATTTTTCAATATTTCAGCATTATTTCCAATGAAGAAACAGACCCTGACATAGGGATTAAGAGTTTACTGGCCACAGATTTGTTCCTTGCTACCTCAGTGAAATTTGGAGGAATCTGAGGACTACAGACGGAAGAGCAGCAGTCCAGAAGATCTCACGTGCCTTACTTTTTCTTAAAAAAAAAAAGAAAGAAAAGAAAAAAACCCACAAGGCTAAAATGCAAATTTCCTCCATTCCTGCATCACAGCATTTTCTACCAGGTACAACTGCAACTCAAAATGAAGTTATTCCCTTGGGCACAGCGTGATTTAAGGTTTATGGTCATAATCAAAAACACTCATCTTAGGTATGGTGAATACTGAAGTTGCTCTTCCATGCATTTAAATTAACAGATGCCATTTAAATTAAAAGAATTCAGACAGACTAATGATTCTCCCTGTCATATGTTTACACTGGGCACTGACATCTCTGCACTCTTAATGCTAAGTTCTCACTTGTAAAGTGCTTCTTTGAGTGTTCTATCTTCCCATTTCCACCCTGGCCTGGTGTAAATCACACAAATAGCTGGGACTGTAGCCCAGTAATCATCACACTATTAACTTTCTAATTGATGGTAATGGCCAGAATAAATTTCAGGCACCCCAAGGGGTGGTTAATGGATTTTGTAGCTTGGGGGCAGAGCAACAGGAAGCTTTTCCATTAATCAGTGAGATGAGACAGTCATGCCCTACACTCCCCATCCCATCAAAACACTGAGGTCATAGCAGCTTCATTGAAAACATGAGTATTGCCAGGCCAAAAAAAAATACAATGCAAAAAAAAAAAAAAAAAAAAAAAAAAAAATCTACAAAACCTCACAGTGGGCTAACCTTTGCTAAAAGATCTGATGTACTAGATTAGAGATATATTAGCATCCTCAGTCACATTATACATCCAGAAAATGGATTTAGCTCATCTCCTTTTTTTTTTTTTTTGCCTTATTTTAAAGCATCACAATTCCAAAAATCTGGATAGAGCAAGAACACACTGGAAAAAGATTACATAAAAAAAACCATTTCATAGTGTTTCACCCCACTAGTATCAATGTTATCATCATCCAATCCATTGAATATTTTATAATACAGTCTGGCTGTAACTCCAAAGGAAAAAAAAGCTCAAATGAAACAAAATGAAAATGAAACACACAATTTCAAATCATTCCAATCTGTCAAGATTTCATTTTTAAAATATTGTGAAAGATTTTACCTGACTAATATTGCATTTCTTAGGAGAAAACTATTCCACTGAAAAGGTTTCAATTAGTTCTTAGTCCTAGTAGTGAACAGGCAGCTCCATTAGTTGAACTGTTACCTTAGTCTGCCATATCACCTAAGAAAGAATTTGCTGCTGTCTGAGCTTTGAATTCTTTGTAGTATACGTATAAGAGACACAATGAGGAATATCGTAACCATGAATAACTAATTACTACCTTAAAACATGCAGATACAAAGATTTTTGTATCTTTTTTTCTTTTTAAAACCACCTGAAAGATGCAGTCATACAAATTCTGTCAGTCTAAAAGAATATACATCACCTGGAGCCATGCAGCTGTTTTGTTTTTTTTTTCCTTTCTTGGTTGGTAGGAGCATATTTATCACTATGTATCTCAAGAATCAGTGGGGTTATGAAGCTTGCTATTTATAGGTACTCTAGGGGTATCAGCAAGTGCCAGTAATTTGTTCTTTTGACACCTAACCTTAGGTCAACTCCAGTTGCAGAAGATGGATTTTTATTTTTTTTTTACAGGAAATGAAATGAAAGTACACAGCAGAAGATTAATACAATATCCTAGGCCTGAGGAGAATGAATGCTCCCAGTCATCCTGCAGGAAAAAAATGGTCAGTGGCATGTGCTATGTATTAAGAACAGAGCAAGATGTGGTCAAGGTGAGGTGTTCAGTCTATTAGAGAACTGATACAGTGGCATTTGTGCATAAAGGAAATGCAGGCTGATAGTCTAGAAATGAGCTCAACTCCTCTAGTTCTTTGATTTTGAAAGTCATCTAAGCTAGAACTATCTACAGATAAAATAGTATCTTGTTTGTATGCTACTGGCAAATGATAAAAAAAAAAAAGATGAAAGCTGGGCTATAAATCCCATATCAGAAAAAATCTTACAGGTTGCCTTTTTGCTCTGCACTGCAAAAAGATATCTTGTATATACCTCTGGCTTTGAGAAAAAAAGGATTGTAGATAGAAAGATTTTGACAAGATTCCTTGATGCTAAAATTATTACTGATGGGTCACACTTTTTCCATTACTCACAACTAATATACAAGTGCCTTTATAAAAACTATGAAATTGGACCAGAAGATTTTTTTTTCCCCATGCCATCTGGTTTTAATTTATTTAGAATTAAAACAAGAAAGGCCTTTCCAAAGCTATGGGTGCCCAAAGACATTAATTATACAATCTAGTCATTAAAATTATGTTTCCAGTAGGAACTCAGCCAGACACCTGAAAAGTCCTTCTACCTTCTAATCATAACAGACCTACCACCCTCAGCCACCAGCAATTCCCTGAACATAGACATGTCTTCCAAAGCGCTTGGAAAGTCAGCAGATTTCAGCTTTGCTAACCCACTTGTAACGGTGCATTCTTCAGTCACTGAAAGCTAGGTCTATTTAACCAGTAAGCAAATAATAATTGCAGTACAAAGATAACTGGCAGCAATTTCTCTTATCTGACCTTGAACAACTTCTGCCAGCTATCTTCTTTCTCAAATTATGAAAAGTGTCATCTTCGCATTCTTAGAGGCTTTCTACAAAACATCCAGTAGCCTCCTTTCCATCAATTAAATTAGCATTAATTTAAAATAGCTAAATTTACTATAGCAATGAGTCTAAAGACTGTAATAGCAATTAGCGTACCATATCTGCACTTCCCCATTGCCTCAGCACCATAACCTCTAATCAATTTGATTTCTTTCTGTCATGGAACACCTTAAAACGTCTACTTTTCCCCTCAAATCTCACACATAACCACAAGAGCCATGGAAATCCCTGAATTTGTGTGCAATGCCACGCATGTGCTCCCTCCAAAGTCAAACACTTCTGGGCTAACACACTCGTGCAACTACTAGTGCAGTAGACTCAGACTGCCCACGTTCATACTAATAAATGCTCTACTGGACAGGGAGTAGGTGGTGGTGCATACTATATAGGCCCACTATATTCCTATTGTAGGAAGTAGAGGTTGCATCAGTGGAAAATAAAATATTTTATACATTTGATAGACAAGATATTAACATTTACTTCCAAGCTGTGGGCAATGCATCCTACTTAGCCTCTAGCCCAAACAAGAGTATATTTATTATTATCCAGAGCCACACTGAAGTACTCTATGTCCCAGAACAGCTGGCTAAAGTCATGCTAATTTCACCTGCATGGAAGCCAAGTCTGGTAGAACAAGAATTATTAATTACAAAAGATTCCAATCTGCACTCTCGAATTACAAAGGTCGCACAGCTCCGTAAAGCTAATTCCCTCAAAAAGAACCTTCCTAAGTCACTGGACCATTGTCTGGGAGATGCTTGCCAAGTCCTGTCCTTCTGCTTGATAGAAAGTCACTGATAAAAGCCTACGAAGTGGATAGTCTTCAATTTAGTTTTGATTTATTAGGACCCTCTTAGGATAGATAATTTAAGTAACACCTGCCACAACAGCCAAGTACTGGAACTGCCATGCTAAATGGCAGAGCACAGAAAGAGGTAAGAATGGGTACAAGATTTAAATGTGAAGTTCAGCTGGAGAGCAGACATGCCTGCATCAAAAGATATCTCCAGAAACCTACTTACTACATACATCCACAGGCTGCCTCCATCTATCACACAGATAGCCAGAAACCTGTTAATTTGTTGCTTAAAGGTCCAGCACCCAGTGAAATAAGACAAGATAACCATGACCAATTCCCCTAGGTCTCCACAGATCAAAACTCTGCCAAAAAATACACTGAATCACCCTTCTTCCGTGGATTAAAATTGAAATATCGTAAATACACAGAAAATAGTCCATGATTTTTCACTGACTGAGAACAAAGTTTCCTGTTCAGCCTGTCTACGCTTACAGCACCTTAACTTTCACATCATGTGCAGTTTTTTTTTCCCCTATCTCCATTCTCTTCCCCCTGCTTTAAAATTTATGATTATGATTTAGGCTGATTTCAATTTCCATTAATAATATGTGCAACTAATGTACATTTAAGTGAATTTAATCATATTGTAGTGACAGGTTTAGCTTAAAGCAGGTCTTCACTTAGAACTATCAAGAAAATTTCTCTTGAAAAGGTCAGTTTAACATTTAACAGGGGGGACCATTTTAGACAAGTTAGAATTTGCTCCACTTGTTTCAAGTGCAAACACTTTTGAAGTCAGCTTCAGTGGAGGCATGTCAATCAAATGAGAAAAGTGTCAGACACCAAAGGGAGAAGGTTTACTTATGCCTCCATACAGTCATCCCAAAGGCTGCTGAGCAATATGGACAACACTGAACCTTGCGTGAACAGCCTTGTGAGCTACTGACAGGGGTATTATGCGTGTCTCAGTAAGAATTATTGTTGCTCCTGCAGAGGCAGCTCAGCTTTCCAGGACAGTAGCAATATAAGCAGGAGAAATACCTGCAATCCATTTCAGTGGCACCTTCAGCATGGCCCACCTCACCTGTACTTAGGCAGGAAAACATTTTAACATTGCCATGACCAGCCTCAGCAGTACAGTGCCTCTATTTTACATAGCTTTTGTGGAATCCTCATAAGGTTCCCAGGTTTATGCCACAAAAATATGTAAGAGAATGATCAAAATATATTATTTCCCAGTTGCGATCTTAGGTTACCACTGAGAGTTCTAACTTACAGTGACACAGATAATTAGCAAACATCCCATCTCCTTTGCCTTGAATTTGCCAATACATTTATTTAACAGCTCTTAATACTTGCAGCAGAAAAAAAAAGAGGAAACGCACAATAACCTTCCTTCTTTAAGACTTTTATACTGCTACAGATCTCTAACATATTCCCATTAACTGTTGCTTTCCAGACCAAGATTCCTTGTCAGTTCAATCTTTCCTTCTATATAAATATCTCCATATATTAGTCCATTCTAATTACAAATACCTAAACCTTCCGCAGTTCTAACATACTCTTTTTAAAATAAGATTGATCAAAACTGGACACATAAGGGTATTCATTTTACTATCATATGGTGTATGATACGAAATAGAGGTATAGAGGTAGTTCTCAGATAACCCAAGAAAGGTATTAGTCGCAATCTGATAATAAGGAATAGCTTATCCCACTCCAAAGATAAGGACTCACTGGAAAACTCCCAGATGGAAGCAATCTTTAAGTAGAGATGTTTCCCTCTTGGCTTCCAGTCCTTAAATGAGGTTAGGGAGAGATGGATCCTGGGCCCACTCCTTCTGGTCTCACACAGGTGA
The DNA here is from genome assembly GCA_016647715.1 of Pavo muticus. Taxonomy (NCBI): domain Eukaryota; kingdom Metazoa; phylum Chordata; class Aves; order Galliformes; family Phasianidae; genus Pavo; species Pavo muticus. The sequence goes on from JACDJE010000007.1 coordinate 122,638, forward strand.
ACTGCTTGCACCTGTGCTCCCAGGGCTGGCCATACCACTTCACCAGATGCTCAATCACTGGTGCAGGCTGTGACCTAACAGTTCCCACACACATGGCACTGCAGGATATGTAATTACAAACATGTTTCAACAAACAAGGTCCCAGTTCTTGGGAGTTTCACTACTTGTAAGAGCTTCAAAATTAAACTTCTGTCATAGGAAAAGTGGTACATAACTGATGTGAATCATAATTTGAGCCCTGAAGTTGCTCAGCAGACTGAGAAGCCTACTTCCATGGATTCTGGATAATCTTTTTATGCTAAAAGCCTGCATATTCACACCTGCTAGGAGGCAAAAAGACTCATCCTGCTATGAGGCAGAAAAATATTCCTCAGGAGCCAAAGCAAATTGAAGACAAAAATGGGAGAAAAGCAACCCCTTTGCTCTTCCTCCTTTGTAACTTGCAGCTGGTGACTCCTGGTATTACTGCAAAATAAAAACCACAAAATAAGCTGAAGCATTTGGATCTTTGAACCAGAACCTCTAGGGAACATGGCAACAAGATCTTGTAGCATCTCCACATCACTGATAGAGCCTTTCCTTGTTGACAGTCACCAAGATTAAGACCATCTGTTACTTTCTCACCCATAAAGAAATGTAATGGGTCCTAGTAGATCTTTTCCATTATAAAATGAGTTTTTCCCTAATGGTGTTTTACATCAGGGGACACTTTCTGGGCAGAATCTAAACATTCTCCAGAGACACATCCCAACATCCTAGCCAGCCTGTCATTTGGTGACAAGTTTCACAGTCTTACTGCTGTTTATGACTAAACAGTTTCAGAAATGTAAAATTCATCACCAAACAGGAACTGCCTCTCTCCAACCAGCTGAGTAATTTCATCATGGTCTAAGTTTCCCTTTTAATCCCAAGCTCTCAAGGAGTCCTGGAGAGACCACAAAGAGTAACTTTAACATCTGCACTGTCACTGCCTGAATAATCATTATTTTACAGGCTTCTACTTCTGCCTGGAAAGGGAAGGGGCAGTGGAGGGTGGATTGGTTGGTGGGAAGACATCGAAAGATCAGAGATAAAACTGAAATTCAGTCATTTGCAGGGTCACCTTGAAACGTTTCAGAAACTTGTTTTCACCTTACAACATACCGAAGCAAAACTATTCAGAAAAAGACTCCAGAACAGAATTTCCTGGCACAATGTCAGAAGGAACAGATTAGTTCATTCTGTGAAGGTAACCAGCAGAAATATAAGAGGCAGTAGTGGAAGGAGAGGACAGTCTATAGCAAAATAGTCAGCTGAAGTACTGATGTTTCTGTAGCTGTCTGAGCATTAGAACAACAGCTAGGGCTGCTACTGCCACAACCACCAATATACTGAAATCAAATCCTCTTTTACAGCAAGGCAAACACAGATACAGACATTTTCAAATGATAGAAAACTTCAATTTAGGGGCCTCCTCCATCTGAAAAAAGCTTTCTGAGCCACTGTATTTCTTACTAACATGGGGCAATGTTCTCCTTTAGCCCTTCAAGCTCTGCTTGTGGATATGATAGAAAGAGGTGTTTAACAATGCAACAACACTCATGATTATAGAGAGCAATAGACTCACTGGCAATTTGACCAATCAAGATGACAAAGAGATTGGGTTCAAAAAGGGAAGGGCTCTCCTAGCAGCAGTTCATTAAAATGAAAATGAAACTGCACCTTTCCAGCGTAACAAAAAGGATTTACTGGTCCATAAATGGAAGGGAAAGGGAACAGCCTGAAAAAGCTCAATTATCAGTAAGATATAGACAATAAAAATCAGACATAGGAAGCAGCTAAGATTGGACTGGCTCTTGCACGAGAAATGGACAGCCAAGGTAAAATGCCTGATTCTGTTCTGCCTGTTTTATCCTGAAGGACCTTCATCTTCCAAGGGCTATGACCAGGTGAGCAGGAAAAGGAATCTTATTCTGTACGGAAACAGTGCAGAAGGAGAAATGAAATTCTTTGGCAATTGTATTGTCACCTCTCAAACATGAAGTCTCTTTCGTCCCCATGAGTTGAGGCTATTGATCTAAATCAGAGGCTTAACGGCCTTTGCACACTGGACTTGTGCATAATGATCAATTCCTAACTCATCTAAATAAAATTTTCAAATAAGAAGCCTCCTCTGAGTATTCAAGAAGAGAGATACTGGTTCAGCTAATTAGACATAGTTGTCATAGCAGCTAATCAGCATACCTACATTCATCCCAGTGATTTGTACCAGTTGGGGAATTGTTCCAGAGTGAATCAAGGGACTAAGACAGTACACCTTTGGGAATTGCTGAAAATAAATCTGGCTGAGCAAACAAGAGATGTAGGAAATGAAGGAGAAGCTGAGAACGAAGTTTAGTTTTAAAAGCTGGGAGAGAAGATGGACAGCAGTCATTCTTGTGGCAATTGATAGACAGTCTGATCAGCAGCACTGGTAGGGTAGGCAAAAGTGACTGCTTTAGGGGACGTACTGGTAACTAAACACAATAAATTATGAATCCCAAGAAGTCAGTTGAGAGTGCAGCAAATTACAGCACTGGAACGCAAACAGTAAATCATGCACCTCTGCCTGAGGGGCTGAGGCAAGATCTCTGTTCTTAATTTCCAGACTAGCCCTCTCCACGGTTTCAACAAATAGAACAGTCTTTTTTATGGCAAATGAAGACATTCTTACTCATCTTCTCTAGGGCTCTGGCAGAAAGGCAATGCTTTCAGTGCATCTTCATTACTGTACCACTGGGCATTACATCAGCTGATAGTGCTGACACATTCTGCCCAATTCAGAGGCCAGCAAGTTCAGATCTTTGCATGGTAGAACTGTATTTTCACATGACTGTCAGTAAAAATGCTGCTGCCAGCCCTGTTCCTACTAAGTCTCTGCAGTTTGTTTACATTAGGACATTATAACTAGATTTTAAATATTGCTCCAAGTTTATGAAAAAATTGATTTGAGTTCAGTACATTAGGAACAGCAAGCTTGTGTCTTTTAGCAGGACTGCTATTAGCTCAAGATCTGGGCAGGCAAGATTCATCTTCCAATGGTCTCTACTACAGCTGTACTGCAGCACTGCAGCTTTTCTTCTGCTTTAAGAAACCACACACTGGGTGCAGCTGGTGACTTAAAAAAAAATAAAAAAATCAAGACAACTACATGCATCCACTATGCAAGCCATGAAGCAATAAAGAGGCCGTGGCACCTTGCTGTAGGGGAGAAGGACGTGGGCGTCGTCAGTGTAGGATGCCTGAGGATTTCTTCTCCTCTGTCTCCCAGAGAAGGTACAACTATTCCAGAAACATATCAGCAATGATAACCCCTTTTGCTCCCCATCAATCAAATTTTCCCACATGCACCCATTTAATTTCTTTGATACAGTACAGCAGCTGCCAGACATTGAAGCATAATAAGAAAAGAAATCCTTTATCCTGAGTCAAATTCTTCCTTAGAGCTTACCTCTGCCTTAGCATCTCTAATCTGTTAGACAAAAAGCTGATGCATACTATTGAGCCATGTGAGCTTGATGCTCCATGGATCCCTATCGGTTCAATACTCTAGGTTGTTAACTTCAGCCCCTACTCATAACATTTCAAATTTCACCTAAATCAGGTGTCAACAGCAGATGGTGTAAACTCATCCCAGGCAGCAGACAGAGTCATTGCCTGAAGTGCCAGCAGCACTGCCTTCCTCACTGCTGTATGCATTTGACTTGTTAGATTTTCAGATTCAAGTCCTGTTTTTACAGTCGGTGTGTAACTCACAGGTACCCAAACAAACAGAAAAGAACATATCATTTTACAAATGCTGATTTGGTTTATAAGAACTTTTTTGCATTTATGGATAGCACAAAAGAAAGCAGAAAATTTATTTTAGATAGGAAAAACTGGCAATGAGCCTGAGCCAAAGCTTACTGAATTCTACATCAAACTTTCCACAAATTTAATGACAGTTCACAAGGGATTCTAATTGTCATATATAATTACCTAATTACCTAGAAGGATATTAGGAGTTCTAGGACTAAGATGACATATTTACGACATATCTGCATATATTTATGACATATCTGCATTTGGCAAAGTACTAGGCTCATATAAATATAGTATGTAGCTTTCAGACCAGCACTTACACTTCTCGAAAATAACAACGTTCGTCAAACGATAGAAGTAGGGAGACCAGAGAAACATTTTGGAGAAGAAATGAAGGGATAAACATGAGTAGGAGAACTAGACAGCAGTGCCCAGTGGGAAGCTGAGCTATGTACATGACTGTCAAGTGTAGGCCAAATACATACAAAGATACTTTAAAGCATCTGAGAAATTGCTGATGTACTCAGTATCCTCCCCCCACATTCTGGATGGATTTGAGCTCATTAAATACAGCTGGAAGACACTGGCTCCCATGTGCAATAAAACAGGACCCAGAATGAACAGAATTATGCAACCAGTTTTATACCACCATGCGTATTTTCCCTGTGTGCCAGACTGAGCTCTGGCGTGTTTTGTGTTTTCCAATTTAACAGAAATCCTATCATCAAGAGTAGATCTTCAAAGCTCTTAATAGAGGGCTCAATGCTTTAAGGAGTTATGGGCAAAATAGGGAAGGTGAATGCTGGTATCATTCCATGTGTAATGTTACCTGTGAATACTGCTAGTAGTAACTACGTGACTCTCCTTCCCCTCAACCTTCTTTCTCCACCGATATTTTGCAGCCAGTAGAGGCTGACTCATCTATCAGATATGAAATCTCCTGCAGAAGCTAAGGCTGCCTTTCTGATGTTCTCAGGACAGCAAGGTCACAGCTTACTAGAAATCTGTCTCTGCTTCTACCTTTCAGAACAGTATTTCTACCTGTACTTTTGGGAGGCTGTTGCTTATGAGAAGTCAAATTTATCAAACCAGGAAGGAGGAGGTAGATTCAATTCTCTCTATATCACGTTCAACCAGAAGAAGGCAGGACAATTATCATTACATACATTTAGAAATTTAAACTAATTAACAAGCCAGCAAGGTCCTTATTGTAAGTTCAGGCACATTAATTAAATAGTAGTCCCTGATGCATTGAGTCATGTGTCCCAAGCAGCGGGGTCTTTAGTCAAGGTCATTGCTACCACTCTAAAGAGATAAATATTTCTGGGGTAGTAGGAATAACATGGCCAACCTGAAAACGCTACGGAGATGAAGACATACAGGACCACCACCTTAGCCCATAGTATGACATTTTCCAGTAAGCAGCATGTTACAGAATCTATACAGTACAAGTTCATCAAAGAACCAAAATTCTTTGTTAATCACTAGAGCTTTCTAAAGCCTTCCTTTTTAATTACTCCATTGCTTAAATGGATAATGCAGTGCTTAAGAGCAATCAGTAAAACTCAAAGACATTGTTTTCCACCTCCATATAGAGCTCCTTGCCCTAAAGGATACAAACAAGTGCAACTTTATAGTCATTTATTTTTTTCCTTTTACTTCCATAGGACACTCTATCTAACATAGCAAGTGACAAATTAATTTCATAAGATAATATACAGCTGAGGGAATTTGCTTTCATCACACAGCAGGACTTGACATACATAAAGAGGTGTACAGAAAATGAACTGGATAGCTAAAAGACACAGAAAACTTCTCACTTCTCAAGCACTAATTCAGCCCTCACTGCAGTCGGCAGGACAAAAGCCCCTTGTTGCTTTATAGCTGTCCACAGTTTCAGATGTTGAAAGTTTATATTGGTTCAAATGCTAGGTAAGTTCAGAGGAGGAAAAACAATCCCCACATAAACATACTCAAAAAAGGCTATTAAGGGCCTCAACTTGATCTTTGTTGTTTTAAGAAATGCACCACCTACTGCCTCACTGTGCTTAAATCCACTGTTTAGTCCCCATTAATGTTCAGCAAGCATCAATGAATGTCAATGGACGACATCTTTTTTCTGCATGGAGAAATTTGATGACACACCTCTGTTTCATATACACTTCCAGGTCAAACACCATTCTGTCAGAGGGCCTCTCTGTTGCCATCTCTCGCATGGCAACAAAATGCAATGGAATTTTGGTGGGAAGGTTCAGTCTCTATTGCCATACCACCAACATCCACCTCGGACATCACAGGCCAACATCATGACACAGGAGGCACTACTTTCAGAGCAGCCCTCATTGAAATTAAAGAAATTTTAATTGCAATGTGCATTTATGCATACAAAACAGTTCTGGTATGTTGAACTCCCCTCCAAAAAAGCTCACTTTCAAATAGATTGTTTCAGAGGCAGCAGTAACAAGCTGAAGACTAGATCAGAAGTCACAGGATCAGGAACACACCATGTAGAGAAGCAGGTAAAGCTCAATACATCTGGTATATCATTTCTGGCAAAGAAACACTCTCAGCAAGGGATGAGAAGTCCTAACCAACATTTGAGGACTTACAGCAAATTACAGATAATCCATACATATAAAACTAAGCAGTTATATCTCTATACAAGTTGTTGTTTTGTTTGTTTGTTTTAAAGAAATTTTAACAGCAATTCTGCTAATCAACAAGCTTTGTTTACCCCAAGAATCTTACTTCATCTACTTTCTAAAGGAATTGAGTCAGCAGCTTTCTTCTGAAACAATAAAGAGCATTTGAATGTAAGAGAAGCCAACTGACAAACCCAATGGCTTTTTAATGGTGTTAATAGAGGGGATGGACAATGAAATTACACTTATTACAAGAATGACCATTATTTTCTAATAGGACAAAGATTAAATAGTCTTTATAGCTGAACTTACTGTATTTTCAACCACCTTTTCTGTTTACTCTGCGTTTTGATGACATTATATAGCTAAGCAGTAATAGCTATCAAAATAATACCAATCGGAAGAAAAGCCTAACAATAAGGCTGATGCTACTTTAATTCCTACAGACAGAAGTCGCTTACGGAGCAGATCAAAAGCCAGTGGAGTGTGGTGTTTGACTCAAGTCAGTGAAGTAATACCAGCTTCGACTAGCTGAAGAGCTGATTTTTCAATGCACATTTTCTAAACTTTACTGTCTTCACTACTAAAATAGATTTCTACCCCAGCTTCAGCACTTTTCATGTTTTGCCCACCTTATTTCATCATTCATCACATTTCCTTTTCTTTGTTTCACCTACCAAAGCACTATTCATATAAATACACACTGAACTGCTCACCTGTGATTTCAAGTATTTGTTATACGTGTGACCTTACGGGAGAAATTTAATGTTAAGATCTCCTAGGATATTTTGAGACTAGATTGTATTAACACATTAAGATTAGCAGCTTCAGATCTGCTATAATATTTTGCATCTATTCCTTAATTCAAGTCAGCACTTCACCATGCTAGCCTTGTGCTGCATTGAATCATTTGGAATGGAAAATGTAAAATAATAATGTCAAATTACTTTAGGATAACAGAAATGAGCAAATTTAGGTATGAGATGCAACTACACTACAGTAGCATTACTTTGAATGTAAAAATTCACCTACACAGAGTCCTGTGCTACCATAAAAATATCAAGGTAGACATCTTGTGTCAGCACAGAAGTGAGCTTAGCTCAGTACATTGTCTCTGATGATGGCTAAGAACAGACATCTACATAAGACTTCAAGAAACAAGAATCCCTATTTCCCTTAAATACTACCACAGCCTCCAACAATTGGGATTCTGCATCTTTCTGGGCCACAGATGGCATCTTTAGTAGCCATGTTTAGGTTGTTTCTGCTGCACAGAAACATCCTTGACAGCATGACGAACTGTTGAACCTTCAATTTCTCTTTCACTTCTGTCCAGAAATTCAATACGGCGTGCAGAGAGGAGTTGAAAATTGTATATTGTCACAAAGTCTATCAATCCAAATCAGAATAATAAAATAAACATTATCTAGTTTTAATTTCATTATAAATCCAACTCCCGTCCTCCTTAGTTTATATATTCAACGATCAAAACAGTCTCTTTTAGCCTCTTCACAATAAAACATGATGCTTGGTTCCCTGCCTATTCCAACTGCTACACATTCCCTGATCACAGCTCTTCAATGTACTGTATACAGTATGGTTACGTAAAGCCTTCAACCCTTATCCTACTATTATGCTTTGTTGGACTAAAATACATTTCTTAAAGTCAGCCTGGCTCACTAAGCAATCCATTTAATCACTGTGACGATCTCAAGTCACAGCAACTCACTACATTGCTTGTCTCAAAACTTGGAAATTACACTAGTAGGATTTATTACCAAACTAATAGTACAAATATCCAATACCACTGTACCTTGCAGAATGGTATTAGAAATGCCTTGCAAGGAGAACAATCCTCACAGATGACTTTTGAATTTGCTGATTCTTGATTATGCCAAATATTTATCTTCCAATTACCACAAACACAGGCTGTATCCTGTTCTCTGAACCGTGCAGCTCTCTTGTATCACAGCAAGTTCATTCATACTTCTACTCACTCAGATCACAAACTGGCCTGATTATCTCAAACAGAAACACTAAGAAGTAAAATCCCTGTTCTGAATCCAGGACCCTCTTGCCTCAAACAAATTACTGTATTGAGGAAGAAAAGTCAGGAGATCAAAAATAACTCATCCAATTCTCACTTAAGACTGCTTTTGGCTTTCAAATTGCTGTTGTGAATCATCTTAATAAAGCACTTAGGGAAATAAATCAAGAACTATTAAGAAACTTGTGACATCACACTTGCTTTGAGTAACATCCACATCTTGAATTTACAGTAAATATGTGCTGAGTAGGTGGTGTAGTCTAAAGAAAAATAGAAAAAAATGTATTGGCTTCTTCCTCCTTTGGCTCCTTTAACAGAGATAAAGCATTGGGACTGTAATGAGCTTTTCTTACAAAAGAGTCAGCATTGTGAAAGCTGTTAACATACAATGAGAGATTACAAAGAATAAGACCATTTACCTTTGAAAAGGGAACACTTAAAAGGGAAATTTACTGAGGTCTTTAAGTTTCTTTTTTGCCACCTCCATCGTGACTAGCCTCTAAATTTTATGCTGCCTCATAACAAGAGAGCACATCATCACTTGAGCATTGGCAGGGAAGCAGAGATGATATTTCCACAGTGCCTGTAGTCAGCACACGCTGCTCACAGCAAAAAGAGGTCAGTCTTACAGACCACAGTTGTGCTTACCGGAAAGGGCTGATAATTTAATACCCTATAATACATATTTTAAAACAGTTACTCATATTAATGTGGCAAGTCATCAAGATTCATGCTTCAGGGCATAAGCTGATTTCTGTAGTAGGGCAAGAAAAAAATTATCCTGAAGATAGTAGGATTCATATCAAGAGTTTAGCACTGATAAAAGCTGTCATTTGTTGGGCAGTGCTGGAGGCAGGGTAGGAAGGATAGCAGAGCACCTCTGAATACTGTAGCAAGGAAAAATCATTTGGAGGAAGAACTCTACAAATGCTTCACAGTGTTACCTATTCTGTAGTAAAAAAAAGGGTGTTGCTGCCATGGAGAGAGAAAGAAAAATGCTTTGATTTTGCCTCCCTCATATCCCAGAAACTACAAGACCAGAGCAGCTAAAGATATAAAAACTATTAGGAAAATAAAGATGTTTCATTTCTTCATAATGAAGAAATGATATAACCATGATTCACAGAGATTGTTTTGCTGCTGCCTTTAGTGTTTCTCTCATTTAGTAGCTCTTTCCTGCAATGCTGCACAGACCATAGTCATAAATCCACTTCTGTGTTGATGTCCCTTCCCTAGAAAGGAAACAAACTATTTAAAAGAAATGGTATTGAATCTCACTTTTCTACCCTTTTGCAAGTATTAGCTTCTCTTAGAGGAGAACCCAAACCAAAGATGTCATACTTTGGTCCAAAGATGTTGATCTACACAAATCTCCAAGTCTTTCAAAGCTCCATACAGTGCTGGATGCGAACACTTCAGAGGTTTGTCTCTAAACAGGAACCAATACAGATGTGAACACATACATAGTAGGTTAGAGAAATTAAAAAAAAAGGCCACTTCCAAGCAAGTCATCCTGTTTTCATGTAAAGAGTGTCATTTTATGCAACGCAGTCAGAACTAGGTGTCTATTTAAATATGACTTTTTACAGTACATTTTGTCCAGATGATTTACTACATCCTCCAAGAGAGACCTAAGGACTCATCTGGCTCCTACTGTAGTAATAATAAGCTTTCAGTGTTTGTCTGTGCAACTCACAGGGCACAGATTCAGAAGTATTTGGTACCAGGATCTGAAGACCCCAGAGCTCAAGCTAGTACAGTATTAAACATAACTGTAGTAAGGTCAAACCCAAATATATTATTTTTCCAATAAGTGAAGCATATATCCCTCTGAAAAGGCAACTGCAACTTTACACAGCTTCTCAAAAAGAAGTATCTGCAGTCAGAAGTAAAAAATATAAAAAATTAGAACATGAGGGGTGTTCTGCTTCCTGTTTCTAAACCAGTAACTACAGCATCGCTTCTTTCTTCTGGCTTATCAGCTCCAGTCTAGCTTGTTTGCATTTATTGCATAGCCACAACAAATGGATGCACCTCATAAAAAAAAATTATAAATTGATCTAACTGTACCATTTTCAGAAACAGGTAGAGTCTGGGAAACAGATGTGCAAGTTAATCGCCTAATCTACAGAGGAATGACGAACTGCATTTGAACATTATGTCTATAAAACAGCATGAACTTTGTGCATCTGTTATTTACAGTATATTGATAATATATGTCAGAATTAATATTCATGATCTTGATTTACATGTTTTTTCATGCAGTGAATGGATTGGTATTCCTTCTGATTTACTTGACAGCACTCCTACATTTCATGACTGGCTGCAACAGAGAACACATTTCTAATATGTTTAATAAATTTGCATTGTCATTAGTACGGAATGTTTTATACACGCAGACCAGGCAATGTGGAACACATCTCTAAATCCTCCGCTGAATACAATCCTTCAAAATACCAGGGCATGATTCTTCATGCTGTGTCAAGGCACAACTTTCTTGCCATTGATAAAATAAATACAGAATTTAAGCCACAAAGTGCTTGCAGATATCCTGGCCCTCGTTCTTCCAGGAGGGTAAGAATATGGATGAAATCAACAGGATGCTGCTGACTTAGGACCAATTAAACCATTTGCTGTGAGTTGTTTCTTAAGTGTTGGTTTGTTTTTATGCTTTTTCCTTTCTCCTGCTTTACTGGAACTTGTTTTGATAGTTGCCAAACTTTCCTGGGATGTTTTGCCTGCTAACTACAAGAGCTGACTGTGCTAGAAGGCTTTATTACTGTAAGTCACCAGGGTAAAATAAACAGTTGTGATAAAAAATGATAGCTGTGGAAACTGCCAAGTCCCTAGGGTCCTGCTGGCTGAAAAGTATCCCATCCCACACGGCTGCACGCAGCTCCACATTCAGAGTACGAAATCCATGTTCTAAGCTCGCATCCAGCACAGCCAGATCTCCTGCTGTGATCAAACCATAAAAAGATACTGCTTCCTATGTGAATAACTGAGAGTGTAGACATACTTTTCCCTTCCTTCACAGATGCCCTCCAGCATATATACACATAGAACAGCCAGTGGTTCATATGTTTGCAGGAGCAAAAATGAAAACAAACAACAAAAAAGGACAAAGAAGTGTCACTGTTCCACAGTTAAAATTTCACTAAATGCTCATGGAAGATATGGTAGCAGCATTTATCAACACTGAGCAACTAAAACACCATATTTATGGATAAAAGCATTTCAAATAGTCCTTTTCATACTCCTCTTTCCTACAATACTGCTTGTTAAAATGTACTTAATGACTTCTCTTTCCTCATTTTGTCAGTTCTACACATACAGATTTGGTTCTCCTCTACTCCATCTAAAAGATCTTAATCTGTCATTTCAGCGCATGCTGTGTCACTAAATCGCAGGTTATGACCTTATTAATGTGGCTCAGCAGGTAGAAAATAAACATGCACAGAGAAAAGCCCATTTGCAAAACAGAAGTAAGGAATCATCATACAAAGTGCAGGAGGACAACAGAGTAACAGACCTCTCCTGGAGATTACCTTCAAAAGGAGAAAGTACTGCTAACCTTTCAAGTATCCCACTGTAAGAACTCTCTAGTCCAGAGAAAGAAAATTACATACTAATGCAAAACTATCTCCATTAATAAGTGTTTTCACCAAAAAACTTTCCTGCATGATGATGACTATAAGACTACTCATTACACAGAGCTAACACTGATGGTACTTAAACTTTGTCTGCTTTCACCCATCACCTTCTCTTCAGCAATAGCTGATAGCAGTAGAGAACACGAACACAACTAAGATATAGCCTTAATTCTCTACAAACATGCTGCTTACATTTCCTGAGTGAAAGACAGTGTCTTTGCATTCAACTCAGTGAATTCTTTATTTCATCAAGTGGAGCCATGAAAGAAATAAAGGTTATTCCTATACCTACAAGTGGCAATGCTCTAAGGCATCTGGTTCTTTGCTGGTTTACATACCAAGTTCATCTTCTTGAAGTCCTTGAATGGATAGAGTTGCAGGATTATATGCTTTACATATCGCTTGCTTTTTATATGGGAAGTTAAAGTTACATCTATATGAGGCATGAATCTTTTCTAGAATCCTTGAGATTCCTTTATGACATACATGTAAAAGCTTCCGTATTGCAGAAACCAGGAACAGTGGAGTACAAGCTGGAAGTGTTAAGCACTGCTGAACTGGAAGCTCAGAGCTCAAGAACAGCATTGGAGTGTAGAAGTACTATCTATCAATAGCACCCAGGACAAGCAGAACAACGGATACATGTTTAGAGCATAATCGTTTGCTAGCCAAGCAAACTCTACATCTTTCTACTTACTGGCTGAAGTTTCAATTGCTGCTACTTTCTGAAGAAATACCAAGCTATAACATGAAAGGAAGGAGGCAAATAGCAGCACATATTGCTTGTCAGCCACTAAAGATCCTAAAGGAAAGGGTCCTACATATCTCTCTAGAACATCATGTTTATACAAAAAAAAGGATTAGCCTTCTCCTCCACTGTCTGCACCTCATGGACACCATAGTCACTTTTCTGGCATTTTTATTTATTGGAAATGTATGCTTATCTTACTCTAGTGGTAAAAAAAAACAAACATCATCTAACTCTCACAGCTTAATCCTCTTTGCAATCTGAGAGGTACCTAGGACAGGAAGAGAAATAAACCCAGTACACTCGGTTAATTGCTCAGTGACAGATAATCTTTTCTCCTCTGTTTTCCTCCTCTTCTATAAAAAGAATAGCAGATGTAAATAAAAGTCTTTCATCTAAAACGCTGGAAAAAGTATGTCAAGATAACAGCATAATTAAAGTCAGGCACAGCCATATACAAAGCTTCATTTGCCATATACAGAAATAACAGTTCACTTGCCATCCAAAGCCTGGCAAGCTTCTGAGCTTCAGTACTCAAGAAGATAGTAAAGATTCTGTTTCTTTCCTCTACTATATTTCATCCCTTCATGTCTGTCACAAGTGGTCTCTTAATTCATGGGTCGTTTCAGAAGGACAATTTCCTTCCATTAGCACTGCAGCCAGCTATAGTTAAACTGGCTGAAAAATTATAAAGAAATGCCATTCTAGCAGGTAGTAGTACGTTTACAAAGAACATAGATTCATATCTTGTAGGCGATGGCATGGTTATGTTATAGATGGTTACAGTCTCATCAGTCACAAAACCACTTAAATCACCCAACAATGACAGATGCACTTATAATCAGCTATAGCACAAATGACTTGTGTCTGTGACATGCTTCTAAACAGCCCCTCATTATTCATCAGCCTTTGGAGAACACACTCTCCATAGGAGGCAAGAATGGTATTTCTTTGTCATGTACTCAAGGCAGAGATTCCTCTTCAGTGATGAGAACGCGCAGAGTATCTGTCTTTTTCCTCAGAAACAGAACTCTTGACATCAGAAATCAAACCAGACATGAGATCATGATTTCTTCTATTCCTTAGCATCAAAGCTAGAGGGAGGAAATAAATTGAAGTGTAAGATATGTTTCTGTCTTTCACTCAATTCAATTTTTCTACCCTTTGAAGCAAGCAAGGAGATGTAAATTAACACATCACTTAAGCAGCCAGGAGGTGCAACAGCTAATAACCTCTCTGTCAGGTGAGTTAAATAATAAGACATGCCCATTCAGTCATTTCTTTCCATCACACTAAGAACAGAGAAGCTGTCAGGGGATCTTGAGAAGGTTATTTATTAATGATCCAAATACATATCTGCATGGCGAGCAGGGATCTAACTGCAGAGCCAGACTCAGGACGGAGCACAGTGTAACCATCTACAGCTGACATAAGGCAGCAGGACTCAGTTAAAAGAATGAAGCATGCTGGTGACAGAGCAGCCACAAGAACCAAAGAGCCGATCGAGAATAATAACAGAGCACTGCAGAGATACACGGGTGGGTTTTAGCCATCCTCGTTCTCCTCTGACATCTCCTAGAGAAAAGCCTTTCTCCAGGGATTCTGGATGATTGGCCACGCAGCTGTAAACAAGCCCTGGCAAGCGGCAGATGCCAAGTAAAACTAGAGCTGATGAGTTCAAAACAAGCCAAGCAGTTCCTCAAATCCACAGTATTCTTTGCTCCAAAATGTCACAGGTGCTAAAAATTTTAAAAACACTGCAGAAGATACTAAGGAAGTTAGTTCATACCAGTAAAGTTTCACAGTGGTAAATATTATTTCTTGAAACTATTGAGAAATGAAACAAAATTTACATGCCAAATAAAAATACACTGATATAATAACAAAATATTAAGATAGATCTTAAGCCAGAGGGTGAGGAAGGACCTGGAATTTCAACACTATGAATGAAGGCTGGGAGAATACAAGGAACTATCAGATGTGAAAATCCTGTTTGTATATTCTCTCTCTTAGATTGCTTTTTGGCAACAGGATACTAGGTTAGAGAACATACAGCTTTTCTTATGTCATTTTCTGATATTAACGAAGTCCAAAGTTTAATAAAGTGCTCTACACTCACTAGCTATAGGTTTGCCACACAGACAAACTCCCAGATCCTGGTACATCCTTCAGTGACATCTGCACAGCCCCTTCTCGTTCAAACAAGGTAAAATTCAAACTTGATAGAAACTAGTTCTGAAAGAGGTAACAGCATAAGCTTATTGGCACGATTTTGTGCCCAAGTTCACACATCACATCTAGTGTTGCTTTCTCCACTCTGATGCGGCTGTTCTGTTTTCAGTCCCAAACCAGTACCTCAGCACAATCCTGCATTGCATCCCAAGAGCAAAGTAATTCTTTAGCACTTTCAGCAATGGAGAAGGATGTGTCTCTACAGAGTGAAACACCATGCCCTCCTCAATGACTGATAAAGCAGATGGAGACTTTTCAGGGAGAAATGGCTGAGGGTAGTTAGAGAGAATAAGTAACAGATATTACATTTATGAATATTACTTTTTGAAATCATTGTGACACCTCAGTGTGCATATCAGACAAGGCAAAGGGCAGTAGGGACAATATGATCCTTTTTGATCTCAAGCCCTACCGGCAATTTATATGAAATAGGAAGACCTAATTATCTCCACAGCACAACAAGAAATAATTTAATCAGCCCCACAAAATGCTAATCATTCTGTATCTTTCTATTGCTAAAAAGAAAATCCTACGAGTTTTAGTATTTCATTAGTTGAGAAAGAAACAGTATCTGTTCACCTCCATCAGTGGCCTTCATAAAAGCCCCCAGACCGCCCAACAATGCTTTGTAGATCGAACCAGAAGATAAATTTCCCTTTACCTATTATGGCTCTTGATGCTACCACAAGAACCATTAAGTAAACACCTCTTAGATCCATTTTTCAGATAGATTAGAAAAAACAAATACCACCTGTCCTCGCTGGATCCAAATAACACCGTAAAGAAATAGACCACAGGAAAATCCTTACCTTTGGTTCAGAATGCATGATATGCTCTTAAAGTCATTAAAGTATCAAGGCATCCCTTACAAATCACTATAACAGACAGCATCACACAAATGGAAATCAATCATCTGGTAGTAATACTGTGAGTTCTGAACAAACAGACCTGGGATACTCATTTGAGCACACTTTAATCACAGATAGTTTCCCCGTCTTAGCAGTACTGACTTTTCAGAAGTATCATTTGGGCAGTAGACTGCCATAAGATTCTTCATAATAAACAAGGACATAAGCTTGAGTTCTTCTAAAAATAAACCAATTGGTTGATTTTATTCTGAATAAGACAGAAAAGGGGAAATCAAATGACAGCAGGTTCGTGAAATATGTTATCTATTTGAAACAAGACAATCAAACTTCAGCCTCTTCAAGTACAAAATAAAAGAGAGATAGGTTAGCTACAAAGCTTCCAGCACATTTAAAAAATCCAATTAAATTAAATGAAAGAATTGTATCAGGCTGCTCCTATTTAAAAGTAAGATAGTAATTATTAACTCAATTTATCTCCATACCTCCAAAGAGAGCTTTCTGTGATGCTTCCCAGGTTGTAGTCATACAGCTTTGTCAGAATTAGAATCACCTGCAGGCAAAAGAAGAAATCATGGTTAGTCTCAAACAGTTATAATCTTACAGAAGTGAAGTGACCCCAGGGAGGACTTAAGATTCCTTTAATGGGTGCTTAACATAACTGAATTAATTGTTATAAGTATTTGCCTAAACTGACACAGGAAGTATTTGCAAAGAAGTATGTTGAGCATTTCCTGCTCAAATGTTCTGCAACAAAGTCTTTCCTTAACCCCAACAGGAAGAATGCAGTGGGAAGGAGTTAATATGCTAGACAAACTGTTAGAGAATACAAGGTGATTTCTGCTTCCTGTGGTACATTACTTTCTACTCTGTTTGATAAGCACTGAAATTGTTCATCCTTTTCACAGCTGTGATGCATGGATATAACCAAATGGTCTGTCTTCAAACTACTTTTGGTTGCGGCAGGTAATTAAAAAAAAATAGGCAAACGATCATCCGCTGTGGCTAGGGAGACTTGGACTAGATATCAGAAAAGAATCTCCATGAGCAAAGTTCATCACTGGTATAGGCCACCCAGAATATCTGCAGAGCCTGACAAAATCTAATTGGACAAAATCATGGCTGACATTATCCACAGCTGGTGGTAACTGCTTTGAGGATGAGGTCGAACTAGAGACTTTCAAGTGGCTCTAATAAGCAACATTTCTATGACTTTGGTGAAAAGTTTTAGAAACAGACAGAATGGAAATGCTTCCAGGTTAGGAGTTTTATTAGCTCTTTTCATAAACAGTTTTTCCCTCCTGCCAAAACAGACACTTCTAGAATAAAATTATCTTGCCAGGGGGAGGAAGGCAATTTTAGCAAAAAGAATTTCCAGCAAAACATTTCAACCTGCACTTTTGTTAATGTTCTAAAAAAATAATTACTGACTTTCAAGATGATGGGCTCTTTTAACAAGACCTACATTTGGGACAAACTACCAGACCATTACTATTGCTACTAATTTATTTTGCATTTCTCCCTGCCAGGTCACCGTATATCTTCTCCTCCCTTTCCCATTAAAACTGCAGTAAATTGAAGAGGCACAACGCTTCTTATCTGACAAAAACCCTGATCTATATACCTCTACGTTATTATTTTCAGCCTGAGTTCCTAAGAAACAAGCCATACAGATAAACATCCCCCTACTCCCTTGACAACTTTCACTTTCATCAGCCAATTTCAACTAATTTGGCAGAGAAACAAAGGACTGGAAGAAATTCAGTCCCTATAAGCTCTGTGAAAGCTAGCACCAGCACGGCAGAGGAAAGGAACAGAACTCATCATGGTAAAAGCTATCCTCTTACACACTGATAGCCTTGAACCAGCCACACAAGGAATTGGTTCTTCCCCAATATGTTCAGCATGAAAGGATACGGACAATGTAAGCAAACAAATAGCTACTGCAAAGGAAAGGTATAGGGAACAGATTATATAAATCTGACAAGAATGTTTCTTCATTTCTACAGCAGTTAAATCCCTCAAAGATAGATAAAGCAAGGAAAAACTTCTTTACTTTGAGGGTGACAGAGCACTGGAACAGGCTGTCCAGAGGCTTGTGGAGACTCTTCCACTGGAGATATTCAAAACCTGTCTGGATGCTTTCCCCTGTAACCTACTGTAGGGAACCTGCATTAGAGTGGTGGAACTAGATGACCTTCAGAGGTCCCTTCCAACCCCCACAATTCTGTGTAATCTGCACAAACACAAGTCACATGCAGATGATAAAGGAGACACGAGAAGTACTTGAAGAAAACAACAGTTTACCAAGACAAGCTCCAGAAGAAAAACAGCCTCCCTTTTTACCTTCTCACTCCCATTTTAATCTCCTGCCTTCCATCTTCCATCATGCCTACCCATTGCTTTATGTCTAAAATGAGATCCTCATCCTGTTATCCACAAATGAATGCCTGGAAACTCAGGCTATTAAAATACAAATCCCAGCAGGCAGAAGACATCTTAGTGACACCATATAAATAAATAGCACCACAGAGAAATGGAGGCCATGGAGGAGTGACCCACGGAGGTGCCTGATGCCTGAGGTGCACAAGGGCTGGCCCTGCAGATATCCAGGCCCAGCTCAGCTCTGAGCCCTTGCGCGAAATCTACCTCTGTCTCCAAGCATTGAGTCCCTCACATAGCTCCCTACTAGCCCTGCCACACAGCGACAAGATGCCTCCAGATCCTAAGGTCCCTACAGGTGTGCTGCCCACCGACACTGAGCCCAACATGACCCCCATGACAACAACCCCACAACAAACTGCAAAGTGACCCAAATACACATCCCCTTCAAACAGCCTCATGGTGACTCCTGCCCTAGCCAGAGATCATGAGGAGAGCTGTTAATGACAGTGGCAGTTCATACAAAACACCATGACTCCCTTCTGCTCCATCATCCTTATTAGCTCTCAGCACCCTGACCTAGATGCCCCCTCTGTCCCACAAAACACATCAACACCAGTGCCATCCAGCCAGGAGGTGCCAGCCTGCAGGGTACGTCTTTGAAGAGAAGGCCAATGTGCACAGTGCCAACTGCAGATGGCAGAGCAGCAGCAGGCACATACGTTTCACAAAGCCAATTAGAGCTTTATAAGTGCTGAAATTTCAATCTCCCCCCTCCGAGGAATGCTAATTGGTGACAACCAGGCAGCTGCACTCCCAGATCCAGACCACATCACTGCCATCCCTCACTCCTCCGAATAAGTCTCTAAACTCCCTACGTAACAAATAAATAAAAATTAAGAGGGAAAAGGGTAAAGGAAGAGGAAAGGGGTGTGAGCATGAAAGCATGCAAGACCTTTCTGAGTAACTGCTCTCCTGATGAAAGGTAGCAGTGAAGTCAGTGAAAAGTTTAGGTGCCAGCATGTGTAGAGACCTTCCATATGATGTGGGAATTGCATCTACCTTCAGCTTCCACCCTCCCTTGATCTGTGAAGCAGCTGGACAGTTACAGAAAGTTGCTTATATCTTTTTCCAAGCCTTGTCTTTTCTTGGCACTCTCATGCTTTGCTTGCCAGAGGAAATTCAGACTTAAAAGACTAAAGAATATTCCCCACTGAATATTTTGACATCTGGTAGTTTTAGAGGCAGACCTGAAGATAGAAGGCACAGAAACTGGGAAGAGAAAATAAGAAATCTAGTGGGATTTTCCTCCATTCTTTGCCACTAGTTGAAGTGATCTTGGGAAAATCACAGGAGAGTCTTAAGAGACACACTTCCCCCACCTGTAATCCCAGGAATTAGAATCAAGTCTACTTTTATGGATTACTAAAATCAGCAATGTGCAACTACACTAGTGTTAAACAGATTTATTTGTCCAAAGTTACTCATTTTGACTTTTTTTCCCCAACTTTGAGAGAAGGTCACAAATCTCCAAATTTCGACAAAGGAAAACTTAATTGAGAATTTTAATTTCCTCATTCGAAAAATAAAGTGTAATCCATGTCCCCAAAAGAATATGATAAAAATTAAAATAAGTGACAAAAAAAAATCAAAATTTTCCACCTCCAAAGAGCTGGCACATTTCTTGTTCTTTTTTGTTTCACTCGAATTTCAGTGAAATACCCATCATCTCAGAGTACCGTATGTTCTCCTGTACTAATGTGTGAAAAACTGTATTTCATCATACTACTTTTTTTATATATAGCTCTAACAATTCTCCTGCAATCAGAAGTACTCCTTGACCCATCCAAACATGCTCACTGCACCAAGACCATGAGAACTCAAAGTAATATTGCTATATCTTGACCTCTTAGTAAAATTAGGCTACAGCCGCCAATATTTCTAAGCTAATATTTGTATTTGACAATATGTTGCAGCATATATACATATATATATACACATATTGTTACCCAATAGCTTAGTTATCTCCACATCACATAGATATCCTGTTTCCAGAATACAGAAAGGCTTTCCTACAGGAACCTTTCCCACTTCCATGGATTTGTATCAGCTCCTGCTCATCTTTACACCTCTCCCTAGTTTCAGCAGCCTCCTTGTGTTATCATCAGTAATACTGTTACATCAGTAATAGATCTCAAAGACATACATGCAAAACAAACAATCATTGGGCAGAAAATTAGTTATTTCTGCCTTGAGTTCAATATTCTCTTTTCCCCTTCACAATGTTATTTGAATAACCTAATTCAAGGCCATGATTTCAGTTATGTTTACTCTTTCAGAAAATATATTTCTCCTTTGCTGTTTCTGCTGCTTTCACTTCTTTGTTATTTAGCCTGCAAAGGTTAGTTCATGTTTAAGATTGTTCCTTTTTATTTTCGCTTTTTCCTTTCTCTATGGATGTCACTATGTAGTACTGAGGAACCTAATGAACAGAGACATGCATATTATGTTGTTCTAAATGTCAGAATATGGCTGTGAAGAAAGAGTAATGAAATGAAAAATACTGTCTCACCTTTTTTTATTATTTCCTCCTTTGTTGCTTTTCATTGTTTTTTGTTTTTTTTTTTAACTGAGATTGTTTTTCTCCCCCCTTCCTTATCACTTACCAATCAATACAGCCTAACAAGAAAACTACAGCCACAATAAAAGGAAGCTGAAAATCCAGTCTTATGCCAGCTTTGCTTTGAATATGGTTGCTTCTTCCAGCTGCAGAGAAATGCAAGACTGTTCTGTTCATAATGAAGAACAGCATTTGAAGTAGGATTTTCTGCCATAACAGGCATGGAAATGGAAAGAGAAATCTTCATCATTTTCTGTGCTAACAGCCAAGAGCAGAAAAGATTTGATTGTGGGTTTATCGTGTCCCCAGTGACCATACTAACCATGGTATAGCCCTTGTTTGAATTCTTTATAGAAAGTGAAATAGCCCCAGGAGATAACAGGACAGAAGGCACGGTGCTTTAGTACACTCACCTGAGAAATAACCGACAGAAGAGGTACTTGAACCTGGATCACCCTTTCCCAAAGAAAACCATTTCCCCACATCTATTCTAGCAAGGACAAGATATTCTAGGAATGTAAGTGGAACCCACCTTAATTTAAAACAGCATTTTCTAAAGAAAATCCACTTTGTTAATAATTCCTGAGCTGTGATTGCTTTTTAGACTCAGGACGTGAAGGCCTATCTGCAGGTTTAAGATGGAAATCAGTGGTTGGACTAAAAATACAACTCTGTGAAGATACTCATGACAGATATTGGCAACTCTAAAAGAAACTGCATGGTAAGCATGGCTAAATGTTTCCCAGACCTAGCTTGGTTCAACTGGTCCACACAATCTCACCTCATCCTTCTTTGTACTACTGACCCACACTTAGTACTAGGTTAAATCTTCACGTAGACCTTGTTTTCAACTTCTATACAAATAAACCTAGTAAGGCTATCACAGGATATTGGCCAAAGCTCATCCTCAACTGCAGTACTAGTTCCAATCATAACACAAGGATTACATTAAGTAGACTTTTCTCCCTGCTGAACTAGCTGGTCAAGATAGCACTGAAAGTCTCACACTGGTGATCATGTTCGTAACACAACAGAAAGGAATTGACAGCTGTTGTCTGTGGCCAGGTAATTCAGCTGTTGCTTCTGTTGTGTCCAGAAAGGAAGCCAGCCCACAGTGAGCTGGCTCCTGCCCCAGCTGCACAGAATGCAGTACTTGAGCAAGCTAATAGACACAAGGCATATAACGCTTTGCACTATTCACAACTGCAAATTTACTCCTGGGAACAGTATGTGAACACGATGGTAAAAAAAAGTGGCTGCACTTACTCAAGCTAGGCTAAACATGGACAGGGACTAAAACAATCATGGTGTTTAAAGTCTGATCATCATTAAAGACCCACAGTGCAAAATGATCTGTCTGACATTGCAACTCAATCTAATTTATACCAACAGAGCCTCTCTCATCCTGGATACATTTTTTCAGCTATATTTTCATCACCATCCCAGGTTCTCTCTCCAAATGCCTTCCATTTTGCACAGCACGACCGGGTACTAAATGAAAACAAGCAACTTTTACAGCTCCATGCTGATGGAGATTTTTCAAACAGAAGAAGGCAATCCAATTTTTAACAACGTTCACACTATAGCTTCTCGGTCTGATTCTTACAGTACTACCTCTAGATTGACCTAAAACCATGCTAGGCAGATTGAATCCTGTTGGAGCAATTTCTGATTTCAAAATCATAACAGTTTGGGAAGAGAAACAAACAGGCAGACACAAACAAGACAGTTTAAGTACACCTCAATGTGCAGTGATCCATGAATCCCTTATTAAACTCTAGAGATCCTTTCCATCACCTACTTAGCAGGAACATAAGTCAATAACAAAGAAGCACTAAATTAAGTTTCCACAAGCTTGCTGGTCTGCTATAATTGAGCAGGAAGCTACAGCACTTGAAGCTTTCTTATGCACATTAATAACCCATGTTTCTCTGGCTAGGCTGCAGTGTATGAGAGGATGCAGCATTTAGTCCAAACTGGAAATAATTATACAGCTCCCATCTTTTCCCCTCCTCCTTTCTACCTTCTCACTACAATGTACAACTTTCAAACTGGAAAGAAAGAGAGGAAGCCACCAAAACACAGTAATATTCTCAATGAGCTCTCTGGTGCAGCATCTATGTAAGGAAACATTTTCAAAGAAATTCACAAGCAAGTCTAAATAATTCATGACTAAGAATTTTACAGGCTGCTCATGAATAAAAAAAGAAACTCTAGAGAACTCATTATCTGGGGCAAATTACTGGTACAAATCTTGTCCTTCGTATTATTGTTATTTAGCAATTTTATACCAGTCAGCAAGTATCAAGGTCTCTAACAACTAGGCCAGTGCCAAGAACTATGAAAATGTGAACACTGATTTGCTTTCCACATGAGTTGTAGATGAACAGGCAAAGAAAGGCAGGGAAAGCGTAAGGACAGAGAAGGAAAACCACGCATTTCCACACCTGGACTGCTGACTCCTGGCTTCACCACAATCTTTATTATAAAGAATCTGCAAAGTAAAAATCCCTTTTTCCTGCATACTTCAAGGGACATAAAAAGATGTTGCTCACAATCTCACCTGTGACAGAAGGTGACAATTTGGCCTTGCTGAGGATAATGTGCCCCCCTGTTAACCCTCTGCAATGAGCAAATTACACTCTTCCTAATTCAAAAACTATTGCAGCCAGTGTGTCTAATAATAAAAGGATCAGATAAAGCCAGTACGGATGATCAAAGATGTGGAATGACTTTAAAAAAAAAAAACATGAAAAATGCCTCAAACTGAATCTGAGGACGAAACAGTGAAGGAGATATGAAAGATATCTATAAAGTCATAAATGTCCTGAATTGATTTTCTCTTATTTAGTGCACAAGATGTAGGAAAGAGGTTTAGAATTCTATGTATAAATAAGTTGGGAAACTCCTTCTGTTGTATGCTCTGGATACAGAAATCTTGTCTCAGTTCCAAGCGAGACAGGAGTTCAGGGAACAGATGTGTACTGAAATCAGC